>JBAMIG010000013.1:11458427-11470030 GCA_037177335.1 Kiunga ballochi | reverse complement strand
CATCACATGAAAACTCATCACTACAAATCTTCAAAGAGTCAAGTTCACACAGATTAAATACATTTGATCCAGCATGTAAAATCTTGGAAAAATAAACTTGAAATGTTTTATTTAAAGAAAAAGAGGTAGATTAAATCTAAAAAAAAAAAAGAAGTCGTACAGTCAAGCTTACAGTTTGCTCCCACCATGCAGGGTATTCTAGAGTAGAATAAATCAATGGATCAATTACACTATCCAAAACAAAAAACACCAGAATATATACATCCAAGACATTGTGGATTTATTATCAATTAATGTATGAAACCAATGTATGAATATAAAATGAAGGTATAAAGCTGAAAAATCACAGCATGGATGAAAAAGAGCAGTTTGTGCTCTCCGAGTGCTTTTCTAGTTATTTTTCAAACACGTCAAATATGTGCTATTTTTTTATATGAATGCATTTTATCTGTCAAATTATTTAAAGTAAATTCATTGATGCGTTGGTCTTTTTCTTCTTTACTTACCCAAATTGATCTGAAAGGGTTCTTTTGATTTAAGCTTTGATGACTCAAACAAAAATAATAAACAGTGAAGACTGACCAAATATGTATCCATTATAAGATGGGCAGCAGGGTCTATTTTCAGCTAATCAGAGCTGCACATGAAAGCATAATTTGCATCTTCGGCTGAACTTATCTAAAGTAGTGATTAAACTATTTTCACAGAATGTTATCTACAAAATCTGAGTGTATCAGCTGCCTTTTTTAAATAAATGTGATCACTAAAGTAAAGCATTGAATCCACAGTATCAACATAAACAAAGCAAAATATGCTGTTACAAGCAGATTAATGGCCTCCTGCGGTGGCTCAGGAGGTTTGGATCAATGAGCAAACTGTGAGGAAGCGTACATATGAATAAAAGGAATAATTAATGAATTAGTTTAAATGCAAGAAAGTGGATATTATATTAATATTTTAAAGGAATGTATTACTTTCTGACATCATAAACACCTCATGTGGAAACAATGAACTTGGTGGGGCTTCTTGGATCTGAACTAACTAAGCTCACTTCTTTCCTAAACTAATTGAAACTGAATCAATAGGTAAGAGTTAAAGTTTGCTCTGAATTTCAACAGCACAGCAAAAAGAGAAGGTGTGTTTTAAACTTTGCACATCTAGTGTCTAAAACATAGGGTTTTAACTGAATGCTAATGTTAGCTGATGCATTCAGAAATCTAAGGTATCTGCATCAGTAATTCAAATTTAATCTGTATTCACTGTGTCTATTTCTCTCTTTATTCTCTGTAACTCACTGGATCATTCATTCAAAGTGATAGATAATCAAATCAACAGGAATGTCACATGTAAAGGATGAGTTTACATCTCCAGAGACTGCCTCCATCCAACTTAGGAATCTTTCCCATGGAACTCTGTAAAATGCTCGCTATTTGGATAATAAAAATCCATCCATTGCTGCAAATGTGACATGAAAAAAAATGGCATCAACACAAGTAATAAATCAGTAAAACATATGCTGAGTGGAGGTTGTTGTATTCTAAATTCAGATGGGGGGACAAAACTGGAGCGTGGGATTTAACTGCTAGTTTACAGTTTTTAATTCACAATAGGATACTTTGTAGATGCATCTGGAACTATTTAATCGTTTAAGCCAAATAAATTCCTAATTTATTTAAACCTTTAAAATATGCCTAACTAAGCAATGACTGAAAATAATAGAAAGGAAAGAGGAAAAAATAGCACACTAGGACAGTACTTGGCAGGCAACTTGACAAAGTACTTGTTGGTGTCGCAAGAAATATTTAACTAACTAGTGACCCAAAACAATATGACACTACCAAAGTTGGTTAAAATGACTGTTTACATTGTCACATAGTTCTGTGATAAATTAATTAATTTCCACACATGCCCTATTATCAAATGAAACTACAGTGGTCAGACTTATTTAATAGTATTTTAACTAGATCAGGTTGATTTTTTAAATCTAATTTTTTTTGTTTTACTATATTTTATAATTTATAATTGATGTTTTATTACCCTAATATGACCAGTTTTTATTTTTCAGTGTCTTAGCTCCCTGATACAGTTAATAGGGAAGGGGGCGGAGCTTCTTGAGACATATTTTGTATACATATGCTTCTGTCTCATTATTTCTAAGTCTAACTTTACATTATATAGTTGTGGGTTTTAGATCTGTGGGATTCATTGGATAAAATTTTATTTTTTAGCATTTTATCTGAAGTACTTAATGCTTCATTTTTAAATTTTGTATATTAAGTTCTTTATGACTAAAGATTGATTGATTTGTTTGATTATCCAGTTATCTGTGGTGGAAAAAATATATTAAGTAAGAGTTTAATGTGATGTTACAAATAAAAAAGAACAAAGAACTTGAATAAGAGTTGAGTGTGACCCAAAAGTGGTCTTCTGAATTTGAATCATGCTTGACAAACTTTAAGCTTATGTAACTATTTCACAAACTGCGGGGGAGACAGTGTTGTCAAAGCGTCTGAACGACCGTGTGGACTTTTAAACTTTTATGTATTGCACACACCGACTTAACATTCCACACAGTCATCTGGGCATTTTAATAATGTCTCCAGAGGTTTTGTGTACAGAATAGGTAACTGTTCAAGTTAAAAGTTGCACCAATCAAAACTGAATAAACTTATTCTTAACATACCTTGGGAGATGTCAGAAGTCACAGTGAAAGCTGTGTCCATGATTTAAATGACTCGGGATGTGAACATATAGAAACATATATGTGCTAGTGGATAAAGATTGAAGAGGAAATTTAATTTTACTGACATAAAATATACTTCAATAAAGAAATGAAGGGTAATGGTATAACAGTTTTCCTAATTCTCAGGAGAATCAATGTAAAGAGAAAAAGGCCAGTAACACAAATCCTGCTCCAGGAAAATGTATCATTCTTTTAAACTTGAATATGTCACAATATAGCACTTCAAGGAGCTATGTGCAAGGCCATGCAAATGAAAAAGTCAAATGTTGACTTATTCATAATGAAATGTCTTCTAAACATGCCAGAAAATAAAAAAAGGTTTGAGGGGAAAAATAAAAATGTATATAAAAAAACCCTGTCAGTGCGTAAGAAACCTTTGAAGAAACGTTAAAGATATTGTAATATATTTTTTCCTAAATTATGTATTTTTCTGGTTTGTTGTTTATTCCTAAACCCGCTCTATAGTTTGACATTTACACATACAATTGCCTTTGAAGCTATGGTTGATGTCTATTCCTTTGACTTCAACAAGGAACATTTTCTTTTCATGCAAAGCAAATTTTTAGATAAACACTGTAAGTTTTAGCTTCATTATGAATCCAATACAAAGTATTGCAATTCCAGCTTGTCAAACATGACAGTTATAATTTTTCTTATCTTCAAAAATTTAACATAACCCAATAAGGAAAATATAAAAAGACACTATCCAACATTGAATCCTGCAAATATGAAACATGCAAAATACTCAATTTATCATTGACAAGAAGATTAATATACAAGCAAAAAGTACAGTATGTCTGACCTTGATGGTAATAGCTGTAAAATATTTATGTGCCATGTACCCTTGCAGAAGGTGCCCCAATATCATTACTGTTAAGATTAATGCATGGGTTTCCTAACACCATGTGCAGCACATTTTAGACGAGTCTACATAGGTAGCGCTGTCTGCCTTTGATGCAGAGCATGTCATAAAAAGCCAAGTGGATGCATGTGAAGTCCAGTGTGGATATTCGATCTATGAAGCATGAGTAGAGGAGCCACCCTTACCCTCTGAAAATGAGAAGTGAGCAGACAGGCCACTCTCATCTGCATCAGTTTGCTAAGTGGAGCATGGCAAACGACTGCACTACAGGTAGCAGCTGGTGGCAATTCAGAAGCCTGGACGGCCCTGAGACCTGCACTGATCATTAGCTTTCACTCAGCATACATGGTTTAGTATAGATGAACACTAGCTATTACACTTTATTACAGTGCAAATGCCCTCTGGACAACAAGCTGGTTAACTTGATAGGGAGAGGGCACAACTCAGCAGAACGATACATAGCTCCCCAAGGCGGCTTGCTGAAAAATACCACACTAAACTGTCCTCAGGAGCAGTGTAAAGGCAAACATCCTCTTGAGTCACATATCATGCCAAGTTAGATGCTCCCAACAAAACAGAATTGGCAGATGAGTGTCTAAAGATAGATCAGACAGGGCATTTGAGGGGGCTTTGTTTCATGATGGCTAGGTTTTGACAAGCGGATGAGATGTTGGTGGGGGAGCACCAGTTACATGTCAGACAAAAGCAAAAATCTGATCCTTTTTGTCAGTCAAAAATACAAACCGAACATGAGAATTGCTTTCGAAAAAATGATGATCTGTTGATGTTTTGAATGGAGGATAAATGTGGTAACGGCTCTCAAAAAGCAGAAAAAAACAAGACTAAAGAACATCATGCATCAGGTGAGAGACATTTGCAAAAATATCTAAATGCCAACTCGAGTCACTCAATAAACACATACAAACGCTCCTTTGATAGTGAGGCAATCAATGACACTTTATGCAAGCTAATCTTCTGAACCACCTTCCTCAGAAATTTAAGAAAATTACCTTTCAAATCAGTTTGAGCTTGATTACGTCAAAGGTATAAATGTAATTAAGCTGAAAAAGATCATGAAATGTAAGTAACTGAAAAGCTTCTATTTTTAATCACAACAGGCATGAAGCATAAAGTATTGAGTGGGCTGTAAATAAAAAACTGGATTAGTGACACCTAGAAATGTGTTGAAAAATGTTGAGAAATATTGCTTTCTTACAGGGGGAATTAAAAAACCATTTATAGAGTTTTTAAATGTGCCGATTGTGACAGGAACTAATAGCTCAAAATAACATCTAATCAATTGTGTATTGATATGAAGAACACTCAATTTTTTACATTTCAAACAACAGTTAAACCATTACACTATCAATGAAATGTGGAATCAACTGCAGGCTGATGAGACAGGCAGGTGCAGGGGACCAAGGTTTAATAGAGAAAAAAAAGATAAACAGGACTTGGGAAAACTTAAGACACGTGGATAAGGGACATGAAATAAAAACATGACAATCTGACAAGAAGAAACTGAAACAAGGAGGTATAAATACACCGGACAACTAACAGAAAACAGGTGATGTGAATTTACTAAAAAGCACAATCCACAAGGGAAAACCTACTAAATAAGACAGGCAAAGCAGAGCTGTGACAAAACTACAGAAAACCTAAGTGAAAAACCCAAAGACAAATCAAAACAAATCAATCTAACATACATGTCTGAACTTATAAACTCGTTTCTAACTTATATTGATGGCACAATTCTGCACATTTCAGGAATCTTTGCCTTCTAGCACCCCAAGAGTGAAAAAAAACTGCAGGAGGCAAACTCTGTTGGAAAAAAAAGTCTATGTGGAAGTACCAAAATGGTAGTTCACCCCTCATCTACTAGGGGCTTCAAAACAGAGCAAATCCACCATGTTGAAAAGGTCAACTTCATAGCAGAAATAAACATGTTTACATGGCCTGATACAACAAAAAAAATAGGCTTAATAGGTCAAGTTTAGCTTCATGACAACTGTAATTAATTAATGAAAATTTTTCAGCTGTTATTTAATCCTGGAATTCTGAAGATTTAAAGTGTGCTCTTTTGATTGACAGTTTTTCAATATCCACAGGAAGGAGGCACAAGTATAGCACTGATGGGGTTTTTCACCAACTAACAGCGTGCTTTACCTTTAGCACTTCTACCTCTGTTAGCCAGTTAGCTCCCGTTAAATCTGAACTAGCTCAGTTGGCTCTGAGCTACAGGCAGCTCAGAGTTTGATTGATGTCAATCATCCACCCCCACACTCACTGCCCCCTTTCTCTTTGCCAATATTTTGTAATTTCCAGAAGTAACATTATGCCTGACACTGCCAAGATGGCAGGAACTTCCCATAGAGCTTCATTTTTCCTCTTCAAAAACAACTAGGAGGCTGTATCCATGATTTATACACAATCTATGGAATAAACACTTCACAACTTTTAGTTTCCTTTTCAGGGCGTTATGTGACAGCAGTGTTTTACTTTATGGTACCGTGTCAGATGCCAATTACTGGACCAGCACACTGGCCTTTTTGAAAGTGCACTAGGCCTACACACCCTATACCTACCTATAACTATTCAGCAAAGATGACATAAAGAAAAGAAAGACAGAAAGTTACAAAGGATGAGTCAACAGTTCAGTGTTGTCACTTAAAAGTCATTGCATGGAGGATTTATGAAACAACTGACAGTGGCCATGATAAATATGTTATGACGTTTAATAAAGGTACTCTATATCTAAAAAACAACTGAACAAAATAAAAAATAATTAATTTAACCTATTTTCAATGTTGAAACCTCATAACACCTGCGGGACACAATGTTTTCTGCAGCTCTCAGAGGGAACACCTGCAGAGACAGCCCATCAAGAGACTATTTTAGCATTCATAAGCATGATTGATGACACCAGGATGGAGAGAGCGCTTAAGAAATCCCCCCTGTCATGAGGAAATTGATGACTGTTTATATTCCCACCCCCCAGATAGTATCCCCAATGCTAAGACATTCACATTATATTATACAGCAGAATGCAGACTCAAATATTGGCATGGCTGAATTCAAGATAAATGCATGATATATTAATAGTTTAAACAATAAAAATGAGATATGGTGACTCCCAAAAGTTCTGCAGTTTAATGTCATGCTCACTGAATGAAATAGAAAAAAATTCACACACCTTAAATCTTTGAAAAGCTGCGATTCCTTTCAGGACTCCTAGATCTATATGTCCACATGTGTTACTGACAGAACGGTCACAATAATTTCACAATACATCACAGCAATAGTAAAGCATGCTGGATCGGGTGAACAAAGTCAGCTGGCTAGTCCCTCTGCAGGTCATCCTCATTTAGCTCTTATTAATCCTTCCCATCCCATTACATGACAGGGCTGGACGTGTGCACACACGCTTTAGCAGAGATCATTTGGCTTATGATGCATGCAGAAGACATAAAATATCAGCACCGTTATTTCTGTCCCACTTCCACCTCCTGCCTGGCAGTAAACAGAGATGGACATCAAGTGACAGTGCAGAATATGACTTGCAAAGAAGTTCCATAGAATCCAGCAGTCTGATCTATGAGTCACTTTCCATATCCTGTCTCAGAGGTTGAGTAATCCGCTGGGTGAAAACTGTGACAGCATGGGCAAGATTAAGAGCATATCGGAACTTCCATAAAAGCGATGGATTAGAGAGCTAAAGAAAGTGAAATTGTTAAGAGGGTTAACAGGGTTATTAAAGGTTGATCTTAAAGTAAATTCTTTTTAAGAGGGGGTTTGTATTTTAAATGTCCAAAAGTCCTACATTTGGAGGAATGCAGGAGTTCAATACTGAGGGGCTGACAGCTCCTAAGCCCCTGGTCAGCAGGCAAAGGTATCACCTCAGTTTTGTAGAATTACCAGCTGAGCCTTTAGGCTTTGGATCATAAATACATGTCTGTCAATAACACAGTCTCCAGTACTGTCATTCCACCTGACCTGGTTCTTCTAACCAAGCACCGCAGAAAAAATCTAGGATACTAAGCTTTTCATTTTTAGCTCCATGAAAAAGCATTTTGTAGCTGAGGTTGAGCATTTCAAGTAGTGCTGAGCACAGTACTCTCACAGAAAAAAAACAACCCACTGTTTCCCTGGTATTATCATCTCTCGATTAAAATTGTAATGATTGCAACAAGTTACGCCTATTGGCTACAAATCGTTCAGTGATACTAGAAAGTGGAAGCCAACAAGTTATTAGACTGAAACTGTAATATTTGAGAAATGATCCTGATGAATCAGCTGTGACAGTGTGACAGTAATCACATGCCTAGATTTAAATGAATTGAAGAGCAATGTTTTATATATAATTTATTCATGCAATGTAAGGTTTTCTGACTTATGTGGTTTTCTTCCAGTCATCTGATAACATAAAGATGTCACATGTACCAATTTCTCTTTTCAATTTGATTTTCAAAGCTCTGCTTGTCAGATAATGACAAGATTTCAAGGAATAAAACTACAAAGAATCATCGTTATACAAGCACACAAACAGTAAAAGCCCTATTTGCAGAGGTGGACCATTAATATGAGTGTTGACATTTCTTCCATATCATCAACGAGTTAATAGAGTGTGATGGCAGCTGTGAGGCTGACAGAAACACTAAGCCATACAGGAGACTCTTCGAATCAGTCTTCGCTGAGTCCCAGAAGGACCAACTAATATACAAGTGCTGCAATATGAACTCCAATTTAATGTTGTCACTTAAGCGGCTCCCCGTCTGCCACATGGATGGTACCTAAGCCGCCTCCTAAACAGCTCCTAAACATATTAAAGACCTCCAACTGAGCCTGTCACATTCATTACATAATCATATGATCACCGTTTTCTAAGCTATATGTCATCATTTGGCATGATTGTTATAATAGTGCACAAACGTCACGCTTCATTCAGTATTTTGCCATTAGTTTCAAGTGTTGGATGTTTGAACACTATTCGTTTAATAACCTCCTTCCGATGTCATGTCTTTCTCCTGTGAAACTTGTATAAGTGTGGCATTAGACCTGTCAGCTGTTCAGTTAACTATTCTTTTTTTCTGATGTCCAAGTGCATCTTTGGAATAGCTGCAACTGTTTTTAACAATGTGATATCGGACACTGAGTAACAGCTTTGCTGTTGGCTCAAATGAAAAAAAGAAAGCCGGATAATTAAGAAGAGACGATTAGTTGGATTTACATCCAAAAGGGGTCGATTAAAAGTGCTACAAACAACAAAGCATGAAAAGCATAAACCACCACACCCACTGCTGAACTGAACCACCCTGATGGGGATTTTTAAAGGATTATTGGGCATACATTTTCCAGTGAGGGCATGAAATGAAAATTACAGAAAACATTTTTTTTCTTTTGTATGGCAATAACTAAAGTTTCATTATAATATAAAGCTATTTCCTTCACAAAAATACACAATTAGTTCAGTACAGTGAAGAAAGAAACTGTCAGATTAATATGCAAATACTGAGCGTTAAACCTAAGGAGCTGCTCCATCAACAGAAAAAAGAATGTAAAAAAAGAACAAATACAAAATCAGAGTGGAACAGTAGAGAACATACTTGCTCTGCACTTTAGCTTCTGTTCCATGAGTAAGTATATGTTTGATAGGCAGATGTTAAGCTCTCGGACTCAACTTTTTATTCATAGGGCATTTCCACTTTCATTCCTCATTTGGCTTACATTGTATATTGTTTAATTGAGTGAGAGGCAATGAGGTAAAAGCCTGCAGGGCATGTCCATTGCTGCTAGAATTTGCTGAGGTGTTGTTAATGCGTTGTCTCTCCCAAAAACATGTGAGGTTATGACTCAATCAAAGCCCAGATCAAAAGGAACTTATTCACGGTGGCATCATTCAGAGATGAGAGAGACTGAGTTTTTTTTTCTCTCATTTGGGGGATTGGAGGTGATGTCAGTGACATGGATCTGAAGGATTTAATCAAGTTAGTTATTCAACTCTGAACAGGTGTGCCTGTTATCAAAAATTCAGCTTTTGCGCATGCCAGATTTCCTGATTTATGATTTTTTAAATAATTTTAAACCAACTATATAAAAAGTGTTGAATCAAATTTATCTACATATACAGATTTAGTCATATTGTTTCAGTAAATGTTTTAATCAAAGCCTAACGATTGAGTCTATATATTTCAGAATAATAGATTTTTTAAAAAAAGTAAAGTTTAAAACCAAGCAATCCAATAAAGACTAAATTGATAATTGTGCAAACTACAATTTGCATATGCATCAGGTTGCAAACACTTCAGCCTCAGTATAACAGACGACATAATTACCCAGCAGAGGCTGAATCCATGTTACATAACAGACTCGCCTGCTGCACTTTATCTCCTCACCTAATTTTCAGAGGACAAGGTTTGACTGCAGAGTTGACCCCCTATTGTCCCTGCTTTTGTGAACACACTTGGAGACCTCTGCTGGAAACACAGAGAGTGATTCTGCTACGAAAGGAGAGATCTTTGTCGCATTCGGTAGCAGATGCTGATGACTTCTGCGGATGCTTCCACAGAAGAAATATAAAGTCAGGAAGTGATCACGCATCAAACTACTGGTGTTCACATGTGGTAGGATGCTTTGGGGCTCCTAAAAACATGCAGACAGCTCATGGTGAAAGCTAAGGGAAGCGGTTATTGATCACCGTTCAGTTCAGCTCAATTGGGACCGCTTGGCAGTGAGGAAGATGTGAGGAGGGGAAATCGCCGATGGACTCAGTGGCAACTTCTTGAGTGACAGGTGGTTGAGGTGATCGACTGTATGGCATTCACCTGCATTTTTGCTACGCTATAATATTATGAATGGCTTTGAATTAGAAATCAGTTCAAATAGAAATGCGATCGCCGGATTTTTCTCGTGCATTTTTATTTTTTACAATTATTATCTTTTACTCTTCAACACAGAGCTTAAAATAAAACACTGATTGTATTTTGCCGAACTCCCTGCACATGATAGATCTCACAGGCTGTTATCATAGTGTGTTTGTGACTGGTTGCACAGTCCAGCCTTACCTGGGATATCCTGGTGAGGAACATGTGCGAAGCTGAAGCCTTTCCTCATGCAAGCCTCCCTCACCTCGCTGCAGTTCCGTGCTTTAAAATCTCCCCTTGCAGCGACTGACAGCACAGAAAAAGTGCAAAGGATGGTCTCTAGTCTGAGCATTGTTCACTTCTGTAAAGATCCGTGTTGGTGAAGCTTTTCTGCAGTGCCCGGCTTGCGGGCAAAACTCGCCGCTGCAGATTCGCAGGTACTCACTGACAGGTCGAGTAGTGATTACAACTCAACTAATAATGTCTACCAAGACATATCCCACAGGCAAATAGGGTTTATATCGCAACCATGAGTTGGCAGAAGTCTCGCGGTAGTGCAGAAGAGATGACTGCAAGTGTGGAGATGCCACATGAATCCAGACTCTGCGATTCCCGGTGTGTTGACTCAACTTCTTTCAGTAGATGAACCCCCCTTGGAGCTGTGCTGAAGTGGAAACGCTCTGTGGAGGGGAGCGCTCAGTGCTCTGATCTGATCCACCGGCAGGGAAGAGATGGAAGCAAAATGTGGAGTGGAATCCAGTCTCATCCTGTTCAGCATGCTACATGACACAGAGATAGAGCTGGAACAAAAACAGAGAAAAGGAGATCAGATCTGTCTGACTTTTGTGTTTTCTGCTGGGTTTTCATGCATGTTGTCCACTCTGACTGAACATGGATTGTGGGAATACCTGCTAAATAAATTAGGGCAGTGAAGAAGATTGAAAAATTTACCAAAAAGTCCTAACAGGTAATAGTTTTAATAGGGATTTATGCATTGTGAAATGTGATTTAGATATGATAGTGTGGCTTGACTTTAACATATTAATCATGTGCCAAATCGATTCAATACCATGCTCTGTAGAGGAAGATTTTAGTGTAGGCCATTATATATATATATATATATATATATATATAATGG
>JBAMIG010000013.1:11436478-11449619 GCA_037177335.1 Kiunga ballochi | reverse complement strand
GACTGAAGCCGACACCCGCCAATAGCCCATCCTCTCTTCTTTATCGCTCTCTCCTCTCCCTCTTTTTTTTTCTCTTCCCTTCCTCCCTCCCCCCCCCCCCCCCCCCCCCCCCCCCGCCGACCTGCCAATGATACAATTTTCAGCTTATGCACTGAAAGAGGATGAAATGTTAATCAAAGTGAAAGCACCTTATAAAGCATTTATGTTGTCATTTGAGGAGCAGGAGATGAAAGAAGAGAAAATTTAAAATGTCATGTAAGTGATGAAAGCAGAAAGGAAGTCTTTGACAGGTAAAATGAAAAAACAGCAGCGATATAATGACAATTTATTAACAGTAATTTAGAGTCGATTTAATAAAACAGGTGAATCTCCTCATGTCACGGAGAATTTATGCAAAACAAATTGCTCCTGTGAATGACTGCTGAGTTATTAATCCTACAAATATTCAAGTTTTAATATTTATGCAGGAATAATAACGTTAATTAATAATTGGACCATTAGTGACTCTTCAAAAATACAAAGGTAATTTAACATAACATAATATATATATATATATATATATGCTTATGTTAAATTACCTTTGTATTTACATGCAGGAATAGATATTTTATCATTCTTGCCTTCTTTAGCTGAAAGGAAAAAGTATTTGACGAATAACACTTCACAACTATTTTATATGTTCAAATATGCAATAAAAACAGTAAGGGCCCTGACTAGTTCTCTTAGAGTCAGTCCTTCAGTAAAAGGCTAGGTTGACCCATAAAGCTTTATAAATACAGTAAAATAATTCTTTGCAGCTACTGCAAAGGTTTATTACTCTTGAAACAAACATCTCTTGGGACCTTGTCCCGGGCAGACTGAAAAATCAATCAATGTTTATGAAAATACAGCAAACTACACAAGAAATTCTTGTGCAGAAAGTGAAGGGGAGGCCAACTCAGAAATGCAGTCCTGTAAGTGTTGGGAGTGTCACTGCTACAACTCACCTGATTCAAATCGGTTGGTGCAGACTTGTGGGGAATTTGAGCTCAAGCTCTGCACAAGCTTGTTATTAAAGTCTGAAGTGTTTTAGATGTGTTGCTGCAGGATACTTTTTACACTTGCAGAATTGGAACTCTTGATGACCACAGTTGGCCACCCTGATTTAGTGTGGGCTATAACTGACTGTAATGTTCAAGTCAAAATGTAAAAAATCCTAATGAACAAATTAAGCAAGAATCTGAGTTTATAATGAAAACATATATTTTTTTGTAATATTCTCTATGGGAAAAAATCAATGATGTTATATCTCCTTTTTGGACTAAAAATACAATACTTTTCCAATCATGTTGACTGAAATAAGAAGAATTTCATTGGTCAGAGGAACATTATCTCAATTCATTTAAAAAGTAGGACACTTCAGGCCTTTTTATTAATTTTATGCCTGGTCAAATGAATGTTGTTGAATTTTGCCTATACAATTCCACGATGCTGCTGCAGACTGAATAAATATGCAGCACATTAAATACTCAAATGTGTCCTCAGAACTACATAAAATGATGTAGCAATATAATTTAATTACTCGCTCATAAATTTACAGACTATGAAATGAAAAAGACGAGTGTTTGCAGACACCAAAGTAACAAACACTCATTAATAACCTCACCTATTCACAGAGCAAGGGGTATTTCACTAGCATGTTTGTTTATCTTTTGCATCACTGCTTTCAATTTATTCTTCCAATCTTTGCATTTGGGTTAAACGTAATTTATTGTCCACTGGTGATTTGTTATTTCACGTTTGCATTCAGAACTTCATAAGATTTCTTCATTCTACTGATGTTCAGCAAGACAGATTTAATATGCAGTGCAATACTTCAGGCTTTGCCCCTTTCCTCCTCCCAGGGCATCTGATGCAGTATAATGAATCAGTGGCAGACACTATTAGATGAAGCCTGTGTCAATGTCAGTGGTATAGATCTACAAAAATTGTATAAATAATCCAAAACCTGTGGGCCATTTTTGCCGGGTTGATTTGCTTTTAAATGCCATAGAAATTTTGAAAGACATGTGCTGAGCTGATTTAATATTTAATGTTAATAGCATGGAGAAAAAAAAATATCAGCAAGTATAGCTCTATAGACTGATCTGGACCATACAATGTAAAATTAATTAAATTACATTATGCTTTTTTCAGTCAAACAAATTATTTTTTTCACATTTGCCATATGTTGCGCAATAACAGGGCTCCATCCATATAAAAAAGCATTTTAACAGACATGAAATCCTTTGATTATCTATTGTTTTATGACAAGGCTCGGTTTAAAATGCTGTCAGAAACTCCAAAACTCTTAAATAACAAAAATACAAAATCAAACCATAAAAAATCCCCAAAACATCAAGTTGATGTGGTTTTAAAAGATAAATAAAAATTATGCTTGGTGTGATAAAGAAAATAAAAGGTTTTTTGTTACTTCAGAAGGTTGAATAGATATTACTGATTAAAAAACACATGTAAGAATATATTTACATGCTAACAATTTACCAATAACTAGAGATTGAAAGGATTTTTCCTTGTTTTTTTTTTTTTTGTTTGTTTGTTTTTTTTGCCATATTGAGATACCATTACTGAACTGTTAATATTGCAACAAGTGTACTCCAGAAAATTGACGCCGTTTGGGGATGATGGCTTTCTTTTTTTTTGCTAAATGCCTAGTGTCACACATCCAAAAAATCCACTTAAACTCAATAAATTTGGCTCAGTCCTCCATTCTCTTGCTCAGCAAAGCATACTGACATTCATCATGCCTCTGCCATCATGAACAGGAGCTGGCTGGATCGATACAAGCCAATTAGACACGCAGTATCTCTCAGATCAAAGGCTCACTCTGAACTTCAGAATCTGACTAATAGACAATACGCTAATATAGAACCCTGTGGTTCTAGTGACAGCATCCTCCCATACTTTGGCACTCCTCTACAGCACTACCGGAATACCAATGGCTTTCATTGTTAAAGTGCTTATGTGATCAATTTCCATCTTAGGATAGTGATCAACTGCTCTCCAAAGGCAGACACACAAAGCCTGCAGATGAGTTTGAGAAAAGAAAGGCTTGAAAAACTCCAATACTGCTGTCTGCAGTAGGCTGACTGCAGCAAAGGAAGTTGTGATCAACCCAGCTGGAAAAAAAACATACTAAACTGCAACACTTTTAGCTCCTCTTAGGTTTAATCCATTGCTAATTCTGTATCTGCCAAAAACTATAATGTTTTGGACTACTCTGGGAACCTGGAATATGTTCTGAAAATATATTGAGAGTCAAATTACCATTGGGAATCAGTACCCCTGTACAACACACTTCAACACACTTGGTGGCTTATGAGGGAAGATAAAACAACATGGATGGAAGCATAGAAGTAGGACCAAGCTAAAAACTGCACTGCTGAATGCCAAATACAGGGACCATAAAAAACAACATGTGAGTAATAGGTTGTTACATTGGCATTTATCTGGTTGGTCTTTGAATTTGTGACAGGTTCCAAAAAACAACTTTATTGTAGCTAAAAAAAATTATATTAAAATGGTTCATTGTCATTAAGTCAAGCCTATCCCAGCTACAAGACTTATGTGTTGAGTCAAATTTTCAAAAATAATGTTGTGATCTGTTGAACAAAAGCTGTCATATTTACATAGAAACAAATATTTACCAGTTATAACATGAAATGACCCAAAATGGACTCTTGCAACAATGTTTTTCTCTCAAACTGGTCTTATTTACGACATATGAATAAACAGCAGGCATTACAGTTTAAATTAATGGACGTGAATACGTACCACCGCCAGTGTCCCTGCCCTATAATCACTTCATCCACTAACCCCACCATTAATAAAAGTCCATAAGGGTTGGTAAAGCTTTTTTCTCTTTTATTAATATTTTATAATATTATTATTATATAATATAATCATGTTATTAATGTTTATGTAAGCACAGATGTAACTAGAATGCTGAGTTTATTTACAAAAATTAGCTTAAAAAAATGCTACAAGACCAAGTGTACCAATTTTAATTCTTAGGGAGGTTTTAATTTTTCTTCTTCTTTTTTTGTTTTATGGCTTCATGGCATCAGAGTGAATGAAGAATTCAGTTCCTAAAATATATTTACATTGTGAAACGCTTGCTGCTTTGTCTTAGATGACAGCCCTTTCCTTTGCAAGACATGTCAGAAAAAATGTCTTCTTATCTGTGTCTAAACAAAGGCCGGCAAAACTTATTGTACATTTCACAGATGTGTCTGCAAGAGAATTTTCTCTATCTCAGGCATCACCCCAAACTGTGTTGGTAAATCCCTCAAGATAAACAGATTTTACAAAACATATTTAAATGGCCAAAACTTGTGCTTTTTGTTCCACTATTCTTCACATGTCAAATAGATTTTATACATAACTTCTATCTTTTCAAAACTTTCAACTGGTGTCTTATTGATTAATTCAATAGTTTCTTTAGGTAGTATGTGACATTCCCGATAAGAGAAAAAAAAAAGGCTTTGAACAAGTCCAGTGGGGGCAGCAAATCTTCTTCTGATTAAAGTGAATTTCCATCAAGGAAGTGACACGCCACAAGAATTCTTCACTGCTATTATGCAAGGGTCAAAGCACCTTGGGGACTCTGAGTCTAATTTGTTTCGAACCTAAAAGGCAGATAATAGTGCTGATGTGACAGCCAGCCAATTCCCAACTTCCCTCATCAAGAATACATTTAATTTCAAACATCACGCTGCCTGCAACAAAAATGAAAAAAAGTCTTTGAATGTGTTTGGGGAACCTTAAGGAGTCTTTGATACACTTGACAACTTTGAAGCACTATCTGCCTTAACATTCTGAGCATTGGCCTAAAATTTTAATTTTGGTTTTTAGAAAGATACAAACTTCTTCATGGATGAAGACAAGCAGTTACTTAAAACAACAAAATTATAATCACATTTCTTTACTTAGTTAAAAAAACAGTATAAAACTGAGACTGATGTCAAACGTCAAGATGTTATCATGTGCTGCTGAGTTTCTGATGACATCCTGTCTTTTTTTGGTAAACGTTCATACTGTCTTCTTAGTTTCCGCTTATTTTTTATGATTCTTTTTGTAAGACAGAAGGTCTTCCTGTCTATGCCTAAACAATGCATGTAAGCTGCAACTTTAAGAGACAGACAGGAACACAATCAATGTTGAATGTGATCTTTACAATAAGGAGTATATTTGGCCGGGTATTTTTCTTTTGCTTTTCTGAACAACTATAAAAGGAATTGTTAGTGCAGTCGGGAGCCACTTATTTATTCATTTACATTTATTTAGTTTATAAAAAGTAATAATTGCACAAAAAAATCCTTGAACAAACTGAATTTAATTAAACAGTTTTCCAGAACTCTCTTAACCACCAAACTATTTTACATAATTTATTAGAAAATACAAAATGACACAACAAACTGAACTTCTTTTTTTTTTTTTTTGTCTAAACCAGTTGATTCAGTTCACAGCTGCAGGCTGATACCTATTTCCACAACCATCAGGTAACAGAGACAGGTCACATTCTTGACAAGTTGCTAGTTCAGCACGAGGCCATCACAGAGCTAAACTTATTATTTTTGTATGTTTCTGACTGTACAAGGAAGCTTGAGAACCTGGAGAAAAACATCAATCAGAGACAAAAATAACTTCATTTCAATTAATTTCAGAATAATTGACTTCACATATTGATCACATAATGACATTAAATCAATGCCATAACATTATATAAAAATATCGTTTGAAAAAAATCAAGTGCATACCTATTTAAAAAAGTATTAAAACCAATTTAATACAAAAGCAGTTGACTTGATTATACAAAAATTATACAAAAGTGGATTATATATAATCCTTAAGGAGTCAATGTCTGTTTAAAAGGTTTTCACTGTTAGAATACATCATCTCCTGATTATGTACAAGTCCCTAATGCAGAGCCAAGAATTCCCTGACTAATGCAATTATGTTGCTTGATTAGTAAAAATGAGCAAAACCCATCCATTATCTGTACAGCTTATTGTGATGATGGGTCACATGTAGCCGGAGCCTATCCCAGTAATCATTGGGCAAGAGGAAGGATGCACCCTGGACAGGATGTCAGTCCATCACAGGGCTAACAGAGTGAAGATGAACCAGTCACACACAGAACAATGACCAATCAACATAACATGTCTTTGGACAGTGGGACACAGACTAACATGAGGAGAACAAACTCTGTTAACCACTGCTCTACTGTGCAGCCCGAGCAGCAATACCAGCCAGTTTTGCAATGCAGGACAGTAGTGATCCCTACACTGTGACAATTGGACTCCCGAAAGCCCGGTTCCACTGCCTCAAAAGCACATCTGCATGTATTGTTGTACACAATATAGCTGCCCTGATGAAGGAGACGAGTTCTTCCACTGACCCCCCTGTCCCAGCTGTGGGGACCACATCACCCTTGAATATCCTGAGAAGCCATTACACAGCAATTCATTCATCCATTTTCTACCGCTTCGTCCCTAATGGGGTCGCGGGGGGGCTGGAGCCTATCCCAGCTGTCAACGGGCGAGAGGCGGGGTACACCCTGGACAGGTCGCCAGTCCATTGCAGGGCCAACACAGAGCGACGAACAACCATACACACTCACACTCACTCCTATGGGCAATTTAGAGTCCCCAATCAGCCTATCCCCAAGGTGCATGTCTTTGGACTGTGGGAGGAAGCTGTCGTACACAGCAATTCTTTAGTTTAAACTTTATGTTTTATTTTATGTTATTTTTGGCTGTGACATTTAGTTTTGTTTTATTATTTGTTGTTCTTCTCCTATTCCTGAAAAGGAGTGCACATTTTGGATCATTCTGATCTTTGAAATCTTTCCAACCCTGTGTTTCAAATCAGATAAGTGTCTGAAATAAATGTAAATATATAGACCTATCACTGAACTACCTACTGTATTTCTCTGCTCCTGTTTCTCCTTTGATCTTGATCCTCTTGTACTCTATGTCCACTAGTTTTCTCCTATAGAGCCTTCTCACAGAGTCTGCTCCGACCTGAAAGGAATAATAGTTATTTCAGCCATGTTTTCTGGCTCACTTTAAAACTAATGCAAACTACACATCAACTTCCTTCCAATAAAATTTCTTAATATTCCTAAAAGGTTCGGTCTTCCTGGTAAAAAAACATCAATTGCAAAAAAAAAAGAAAAAAAGATGAACCACCAGTCACACACCTGAAGGCAATTTCAAAAAACCAATTAACATATCATGTCTTTGGACAGTGGGACCATGAGGAGAGGAGACATGAGGAGAACAAATTCTGTACAGAAAGACACTGACTGAGCAAAGGCGCTAACCATGACATCACAGCCCTGGCAGCAATATTTGCCAGTTTTTCCATGCAAGACAGCAGTGGTCCCTACACTAAGACAGTCTGAGGTGTTTAAACCCCATTTACATATTTAAAAGAAATCCTGTTAAATTTTAGCTTCTTCTTTTTTAGTGCTTGTTATTCTAAGAGATAAAAAGCAACTATTATAATCTGAAAATGCCTCAAGTTAATTTCTCCACTCCCTTTTTTCTTAAATTAAAATTCATGAATGGACATATTTTCCTCTTAAACTTTGCCTTGCCTGAGGCCTTTCCAGACTAGATATTCATTGTAAAGTGTAGTTTCTTCAAATATAATTACTAACTTGGGCATAACATTATATCAACATGTTGACCATAGATAACTGTTCTTTAAGACACCATCTGTAAATGAATACAACATTTTTTGCTTTAAAAACAATTGTTAATATTATGCATACATACATCACACTGACAAAATGTGTAAAATAACCAAATTAACCCATATGTCAAATTTAGGCAGCATCATGTAGCTCAATATGCAAATATATTAGTATCTTCACTATGTTGCTTAACAACTGTAAAGGATGGTTTGAGCTTCGTCTCCATGATTATATTACCATAGAAGTTACAGCTCATTAATTCCTAGATTGAACCACTTATACTGAGATGGCACTTCAGACTGCAGCCTTTCATTTGGAGGTCCATGGATGGATTTTTTTTAAAGATGAACCCTTAAGGTACATTTTTTCTTGTTTACAACTGCTCTTTGATTTTTTCCACTAAAATGTTACTATTACAAGCAATGATTTGTGGCCAAAACTCCTTCAATGTTAATAAATTTATTTCTTTTGTCAGAAAAACACATTATATATGCACACTTGCCATGTTTAGATATGCCTACAGTCCACCCACTAGATCATCAATAAGCTCTGTACACCTCCTTTATGTAATCCCACACATTTTTTTCTTTGAAGTCCTCTGGTCTTTCAATATGAACTGCACATTTAAAATAAATCAAATCTCTACAGTGACGTGCCATTGCAGTGTAAAGTCCAAAGTAGAAAGAGTGCAGTATGTTATATTTTGTGTTTTGTCGTTGAAGTGTGTGATTACTAATGTAGGCCATAATAAACTTACTTGAAGTCTTCACAGCGTCCGGTCAAATGCACTGCGATAGTAATCTCTCTGGTTGGCAAAACACTTAAGGTCCTTCAGATCTCTGAGAGCAAACATTGCCAAATTCTTGTCAAAACTGTCTGTAACCACTAAATCTCACTCACACTTGTGCTCACACGCTTACATCAAGGACAAAGACCTTGCCAGTTCTACATTGTGTGTATACCACAGAGATCTTTTCCTAGCATACCCTCAAAATTGCCTTGCAGCAAATATGAAATGTAGTGGAGCAGAGAGCAATAGCTGAAAGGAAATATTAGTTTATTTTTGACAAATGGAACATCTTTAGCAGGAGTCACTGATGTGTGTCATCTAGAGTTAGCCCCAGCTGTCTCATTTGACATTGCCAAAAGGAACACGGGTGTCAAAAGTGATTTTCAGACAAGCAGGGTCAAACAGTCAACTCTCCTGAATGAAGATGGTGAGAGATAATTACTTGTAGATTTACCCTGTAAACTTTCAGAAGATGGAGCTGAAATATTATGCAAATTCAAAAATCAGTAATTAGGAGACATCATAATCTAATCGTGGCTCAGGGAGAGAATCACTGTGATGACAAATTATATGATTCATTGGCCACATTGGGACTGTAAATACATCTTTTCTGTGTGAAGTGGGAGGCTCATTGCAAGTGCTAAAGCCTGCCTTCAGCTATATGTATTCATATGTAGAACGTAAAACATCAGTGTCAGTAGGGTAAATATGCTACGTTGCCAAAAGGTTTGAGTTTTAGTCTTTATACACACATGGACCTAAAATCCCATCATTGATCCCTGTTTACACTTTAACGCCAATACAGTAAAAGAGAAAAAGTTATGTTGTGTTCTGCCCTTTCGCTTACACAGTTACAGAGCTTTGGGTGGATAAAACTGCAGAGACTTTTTCACCAACCTCCAGAGGAAATTTTAAATGCATAAGGTGAGTACTTTATGTGAAAAGTGGAATCAGAATGTTTGACCAGGGGTGACGTCTTCTACATCATTTAACACTTGTGCACTCAGACAATGTATGACCAATGAAAAGCACAATAACGATGACGGACCTATATGCAATGTTTGGTGGGCTCCATATTTAAAATAATTTGGTTTGGTAAAGCAAATATTTATGCTGTCAGTGAAGACACACAGGTGACATGCATCAGATAACTGTTAGCAAGAAACGCTTCTGTTATGCTGTGTTTATGAAGATATGTTGCACACCTGAGGCCTGCACTACAATGCTGGATTTTATCTTATGAGACAACTTCGGGGTTAACTTTGGCTTTTCTGGACTACGACGCTGGTTCACTTCGTACAAGGCTGCATCAAGGCAGCGGCAGATGCTGAAAGGCTAACCTGACTCTGATCAGGTCATGTCTTAGATAAGAGATACTTTAATATAAAAACACCACCTCCTGACCAATCAGATCTCATGAAAATTGGCCTGCTCATTTTTTAGAAGATTTCATTGATGTTGCTGCACAGATTGTGAGAGGATCACTAAGGTATTTAGGCCCAGATCAAACCTTTTGGATGTTCCAGATTAAATACTTTAGGAAAGATACAGCTTCACAACAAATGAGCCAATGCATACTGTCCTGCTTTTTTTGCCACAAGTATGCAAATTATTCCATCAGATTTAAACGGGCTAATGTCATCACAAGTTGTCAGTGGGTCTCAGGAACTGTACACCATCTGTTTACATCACTCAGGTGATGCACTGATGTATTCTTTTTCTGTAATAGTGCCTATGCTCTGCTATCCCAATTGAGATGGATCATAAGACGAGACATACAATTGAGTAATCAATATATCCATAGTTACACTTATGTGCACTGTTGGCGATGCTGAAAACCTAGCCAACAACACATGCTGCTTTGCCATTCACAAAGAAGTAAGGGCCTTTATGGAGTCATTGGATGAATTTATGTTTTTTTGTAGAACACCCATCCATACACGCAATTAAAAAGGGTTTCTTTGTTATAGCAGGTAAGATATCAGGCTACATACCCAATATCCATGTCATGCTGTAACCCATGTTAACTGTGTAGCTTCACGCAGTATGTCCTTACAGGATTTCCTAGTGTAATAGGTACCACTGACTGCACACACATTCAAATATGTGCCAGTCTAGGGGAAAATGAGGCTGATTTTGTTAACAAAAGAAGCTGTCATCACTTCAACATTCAGGTAGTTCACACAATACAGACATGTGTAACGTAAATATTGACATTCTGTCATTTAAATTACCCCCATGATCTTGAACAGCCCAAATATGCAAAGATGGTGATGCACCACTGTTATCACGCTTGATTTATTTGAGTGCATCGACTAATATTGTTAACCTTAAATGCTCCTGCAGATGACATGTGACCAGCCTTGTGGCAAAGTGGCCCAGATCTGTACATGACTCTCAGATGTTCAGGGAGTCAGGCACTCTCCTATAAACTGGAGTAGGGCATGACAACTGTTTGTGGTATATAGTAAATGCTCACACTGTATCAAGTCTTATTTTTTTATCCTTCAGGAGTGTTCAATGGAATAGTGGTAGGCAATAGGGGCTATGTCTGCCAGCCCTTTTTAATGTAAAAAAATACACTTATCTCACCTTTTGCAAGTCTTCAAATCCTCTGATAGGGGTTTCCACAGGGTTTAGGGAATCTGTTTATGACCATTTAATGACCAACCTTCTGAAAGTGCATTTATAAGGGAAAGCACTAATGTTGGACAAAAAGGTTTGTGACATTGTTTTGGCTCCAGTTGAACCAAATGGTGTTTCATGGAGGTGTTTCATTGAAGTTAGGACTCATGTTTCTGGCTAATGCATAGTTGTCTGTGTAGTGTGGTGACCTGGTTCAGTTCTCTGGGATTAATGCTGATTGCCTGAGGGTTAGGGCTACCTTGGTTTGCTACTAGCTTTCACAGAGGCATGATCACATTTTCATAATCACACTCATCTTTGAGTGTTCCTTTGTGTATCTTTACACAGTCCCTGTGTTGTTCTTTGTGCTTTGCACTAAGAGAGACTTGTTTTCTGCGTTAATTTGTGTACAATAGTTTTGATACTTTTTTCCCCATTCCTCTCAGCTTATTTGTTTCTTATGGGTGCTTCTAATGATTAAAAACTTTGTTTTCCTGTGGGGGTCAAGGGTTGTTCTCCATTGTGTCAGTTGTAGCAGTAGGTTGTTCGGTGTTTCTGGTCCGAATGAAGGGTCTTTGCTTTCTATCTGTGTGTCTCTAAATATACATATAAACTTCTCTCTCATCTCCTCTGAGTGGACTTGGAGCTTGAGGGTCCTGTTCAGTTTCGTAAAGGTTCTTCAGAATGTGTTCTTCCAGAATGAGATATTTGATGTTTCTCTAGGCATCTCTTGGAGCTACTTGTCCAGTTTGGGCAACACTGCCACCAGTGCTCTGATGATCACAGGTAGGTTTATTGACAATTGACTAAACCTTCCAGGTGTGATTCAACTCGAACCATTGATATTTCTAACATTTCTTTTACTCCTTTTTCCAATATTGGCATCAGTCTGGGTGGCTAAATCCATCACAGTGTGATCAATGACCACATTGCCATATGGTTGCCCATTACCAATTAAACTCTGAGTTTCCACAGGCACATGCAGTTGAGTGTTACAATAACATTTGTTCTCCTAAACTTACCATGCTGTTGTTGTTGGTAATAAAAGCCTTTTTTTCAATGTGCCCGACACAGTTCTATCTGATGTCCCAGTCTTCTGCTACCCCAGGGAATTTCTATAAACAATATAAACTGAAAGGTCTCAGACAAAGGCAGTCGTGGTGAGTTAAAGGTCCACGTCCTTCGCATTCACCTTTTTCCCACAGCTGAAATTTTCTGCAGCTGTTAGACTAACCAAGAACAGGACGTGCTCTCCCATATTTTCTTAAAACTGTTAAGCAAAAAGCAGCAAAAAAAAAAAAATTACCCAATTACCAACAGAATGACTTTTTGCAGGTACATAAGTACCACTACAAATGGCAAATAGTCTGCTTCCAGTATTTGCGAAGAACAGTCTGAAGATAGTCTTATCTTTATGTGATATAATACTTTTACAAGATCACAAAAGAAAATGATTGGCAGTCACATAATTGTCTGATATATTAGTGGTAAACAACAATGCTGTTGTTTACCACTACTTGTTCCTGGTGGCCAGGCTAGCGCCTGTGTTTGAGGCAACTCTGTCGCCATCAGTGTGTGAATGTGTGTTTGAATGGGTGGATAGCATGATCTGTAAAGCGCTTTGGTCATCGAGAGATGAGAAAAAGGCATCATATGAGTAAATGCCATTTACCATTTATTGTATAAAAAGAAACTGTACACCAGCCTGTACACAGCCATGCGCACTTTGAGGTCCGAGGGCCAGTCCCACCGTGTGGTGCCTAAGGTGAGACTTAAAACTAGAAGGGAACAGGCCACACTTTTATTCTTTAGGTTTAAACACTGCGTGAGTTGTGCAGTCCTTTGTATCTTCTAAAAAATTGTATTAATTTATTTTTAAATGAGTGTTTTTTAAACCATTTTAGATTTTTTTATTTGTTTTTATTTGTTTATTTTTAATAATTTCAAACAATGTATAAATAATTAATTGTACATTATTTGGTGAT
>JBAMIG010000013.1:11401968-11425149 GCA_037177335.1 Kiunga ballochi | reverse complement strand
AAGGCTAACATGCCAAAGTGCTATACAGTTAATTACAATGTGTGGCAAGTGGAATTAAACTATTTACTCTGTTACATAGGCATGATGTGTATGTGCAAATATGTTGTTTTTCTTATGTATGCAATATGAATGACTGTTTAAAATGTCTGTGGAAGCAGCATTTTGCTCAATTTGTAGATGTTGTGAGGTCAAGACTAAATTCGACACTCCATCTTGACAGGCATACAGGCAGACCAATGAATACAAGGTACGATTAAAGCAAATATTTCAAGAACAGAGGTAGTAAGTTTTTTTTAAAGAAAGCTGAAACCAAATAACTACATTTCAGTATACTTATTTTCCATTTTGTGCCATTCCTGACATCTTTCATAGATATTCCCTCAGTTGCCCTTATACATAAAAAAGCGGATACTTCCCTGTATGACCATCTATGTGTGTGTGTGTGTGAGGCTGCAAACAAAACACTACATTCAGAATATTTGGTTGCAACATTATCTACTAGAATGCAACACAAACAGTATTTGTAAAAACACTTTAAAGAATGCCTAAAATAAATAAACTAGTATGCATCAATGTTTATGACCCAGAAAAAAAATCTGATTTGTCTGCATCTTAAATACTGATCAATTCAGTTATGGCTCAATGTAACAAGACATGGATTCAATTTTCTTATCTCGCGCGGCGTCTCCAAAAACAAACTCTTACTGTTAACAAAAGCCTAGAGATCATATTATCCCGAGCCTGCAACCATCTGACATTAAACTGGTAGTACAGCTAAATAAAAGTCTTATTGTTGCATCATGAGGATGATGTATAATATCCAAAGATTCAGATTATTGTGTTCTTGTCCAGTTTAAACTCTCAGGTATCTAGTGTAAGCGAAAATTCAGATTAACTTGAAGTAAAAAAGAAAACCAATTTGAAATGCCCTACTTTTACCAAAGTCCCACCATAACCAGAGTTTGAACTCGGACTGACTGAGGACAGCAACACTGCAGCCACATTTCTTTACCCCTCCCCCACGCGCTAACATGGCGCCCAGGGGTGCTCGGTTTTAACGTTAATAATATATTTACTTCTGCCCCGTTGAAAACTCAAGCAAACTAAATCAGCTATACAAAATCGACCACAGAAACTTAAACGGTACGTGTAAGAAGCTTACACGTCTACGATTTCGACGCATCACGCGTGATCCTTCCTACCTAAAACTTAACTAAGAATCCAACACACAACAAGCTAGCAGTAGCCGAGGGCTCCATCAAAACAGCGTGCAGGTGCTAGCACAACAGGCTAGCACATAAAACGTGCCTTTACACTTAGCTGCCCAAAGGGGATAGTTAATCGAGAATTACTATTGTTGTCAGTCAGTCACTATGGAATTAATAGCGTTTTGGACACAAAAAGCATGATAATAGTGCTTGTTTGGAAACACGCTTCATCCACTTCGACGCTATACGTTACAGCCTTAGCAAAGTTAGCTTAACACTCCGGGGGGGAAATAGGTATGCATTTAACACATTTGATTCTGAGTGCCAAAAACTAACAACTTCCGAATTACATATGTTGAGATCATTCAACTTGTATAAATAAACCCATTTGCAAATGACTCTGTGATGGCGTAAGCAACTAATTCAGTTACTCCTGGGATAGCAAGGGCGCGCGGCCTGCTGCAGTTCCATGTGCTGTTGCTTTGTTCTGGTGCGACTTTTAAATGCATGACACTTCCCCTACAGCAATAGGAAACGTGAGATTACGAGAACGTATAGTAAACAACTTAAGCACATGGGTTAATAGAAACAAGGTGCTGCAAAAGTTTGTAACGGACAATTTGCACGAGTGCAACTGACTTCACCGTAGTACCGACTTGAGGTGCAGCAACAGCAACACATGCTTTTCAAATCTCCCTCATTCTACAACCATGGAGGAGAGGTTGCCATGCGCCTCTTAACAGCGTTGGATTCAAATGCGGAAATTGAAGAATTAAAGTCATTTATCGATGTAAACGCCAACGTGAGTTCTGTGTTAAAACCAGCGCAAGCGTTTTACTTTGCTCTCGTAAAAGCTAACAACAGGTTTCCCTCTAATAACGCGCGGGTGTAAGACACCAGCTTCTAAAAATCCACCATCTTCACTCACTTATTCAGACTTACCGTTTACTCACATTGTTTCTTGAAAATCTGCAAAACTGAAAAGAAAAAAAAAGGAAATCTTAGCTAAGACTTGCAATAAAGCAAAATACACAACCATGTGCTACTATTTTGTTTTGCGAGGATTTTGTGAATCGTAGTAAGATTGCGAAAGTGGCGCGAGTACAGGCTGGGTAAGCCTGGGTTTAACCATGTGGTGAATGAAGGGCGGCTCCCAACCAGCGTAGCTAATACTCAACTCCCTCATTTGCATAAATCAGCTACTTCCTCTGGGAAGTTTGACCACTTTATACTGTTGACAAACATCTAATTTCTTCTGATTAAGGAAAAATAGTAAATATCAGACAAAAAAACCTGAAATGTAACACATACAGCATTTTCTTTGCTAGTATTGGAAAGGCTTAGTTGGATACTAAAAATAATAATGAAAAGGACATATTAAAATCGTAATGTAGCTTTTTAAACTTTTTTAAATAAAAAAGGTTTATTTTATAAATGTATTGTGTATTGTTCTGTATGCAAAGGTAGATTTTTAGAATAAAGATGATAAGTGCAATAATTTGGCTAAATTTTCTTTCTCATTTCCATTATCATTTTAAAACAAAACTAACTACAGCTCGCTAATACTTTAAAATGATATCATTTATATAAAAATATATTATACAAAAATACAAGCACAGACTAAATTAATTCTTTAATTCTTTATAAAATATAAACGTAAAGAACAGAAGGAAATTCAATTGTACTTTACAACTGAGCTAAAAGCAAATAGTTTATAGTTTGCTAAAATATTCTGATAAATTCTGTTGCAGAGAAAAGTTAAGCATAATGCTTATGTGTTGTACAAAAAAATTATTTATTCATTTGTGGTTTTGTTGGTTTTGCAATAAATTGTTAATAAATTTTTAATGATTTTTTCATGTTATCGAATAATGTGTAAAACATCTTTATGTTACAATGGATTTATGCAATTAAAACGTTGACTTTGTTTAATTCTCTTTCTTTATTTTTTCACAGAATTTGCGCTTTGTGTCTTTGCTGTTTGAACCTTACAAGCTACCATAGGTCAAACACTGTTCATTTATCGCTGCTTTTACCGGAAGTCTTGTCTTGTCACAATAATATGCCAGGTTATTTAATTATGCGTGTACACTCAATATCCAGTTATGAACACCCCGAGCTATGATTTTTTTTTAAAACCTGTCAAATTTTCAGAACATATTACCTAAAAAAAAACTATGTAAACTTGTTTGTGTTTTTAACAATAATTATTTTGAAAGATACTAAATGAGTTCCGGTGCTATTGCAAGTCCACGCTAACAGTTTAATGCCTCTTCTCTAAATAAATGAGGTTTACTGCTTCCTCCCAATCCCACGTTGGCGGGTAAAAGGTAAGCTAAACGATTTTAAAAAGTTCAATCAGATTTTGGGTAGTATTAATAACTTGAACCCATAATACAGTAGTTTAAAAAAAGACGTTATACTGACCTAAGTGGTGTTGTCTCATTTACCTATACCGAAATGTACAATACGGAGAAATAGACCCAGATAAGACCCACTTTAAGTAATTGCAATAAGAAACAGTACGTAATTGTTTTGCATAAATTTTCTTTTTGATAGACGAAGATAATGTCTAACAGGTATTTGTCTGTTTGACAATAAATATTTTCGTTTTCTTGGTGTGTGGTAAGTAAGGAAAAATTCATAATGCTATCAGGACTTTAGTCCTTGAGGACCAGAGTTGCCCATCCCTGATTATGTTATGACTTTTATTAAAAACAATGAAGAGGTGACCTCATACCATTCTGAAAAATGAACATATACCAGATGTATAGCTTTTTCCCCTGTGTACAGTAGTAATAGGTTAATTTGCACTATCTTTGTCTCTTCAGTCCAGCACATTGATGGCGGCCTGTATGCTGTGTCGGCGGGTTCCCAGGCTGCAATGCTTCCAAAGCTTGAGAAAAGGTGTTTTCCAGGCTCAATACTTGCACATCAATCCAGAGTGTGAGAGTGATGATCAGGAAAAAAATAATATTTTTCAACACCATGAACACTCATTTCAAGATGGATACAGACTGTATTACAACCCTTCGTCATATCATCACTCTGTATGCAGCTCTTCAAAATTGTGCAGCCAAACAGACAATGATGAAGATGAACAGTTATTTTCTCCTCATCCACCCTCATTCTGGCAACAAAGCAATCGCTACAGTGTAAGTTGCTCACGGCGTCTCTCAAGCTCAAAGAACACACTTCTTGACTTAGCCTTTAACAAAGTACCTGAACCAGAGAGACCACCTGTGTTGCCTTACCAGAGAAAACCAGTTCCCCCAGATGTTAAAGTTGACACACGTGCCTTCCTTAAATGCCGGCCAGAATATGCTTCTGTGACCCTTGACCTCACCCGGCGACCTCAAACAATTGAATGGCCAGAGGCATTGTCAGTACTTCAGAAAGTGACAGTTTTAAAGGGTAGGATGAAATCTTCTGATGTGTCTCAGTTTTTCATGGAACTCAGTAAGCTGCACCCAGACAAGGCGGCACTAGTTAGAGGTGACCAACGCTTCATCATGCTTCTCAGATATTCTGTGGAACACCTTCGCCTTTTTTCTCAGCTCCAGTTGCTGGCAGTTCTGCAGTCATTTGCGTGGCTGAATATACCCTCTTCCCACTCTGTGCTTGAGGTGTTTGAGGCAGAGGTGAGCCGCCGAGCAAAGCAGATGACCTTACATGAGTTGTTATTTGCTGCTGACTTGTGGCGCTGTATTGGGAAGCAGGTGCCACAGTTTTTGCAGATCCTTTATGAGTCTGTCCACCTGAATCTGGGGCAGATTGGAGTCTCTGAGCTGGTGCATCTTTTGTATATAATGGGAGAAGGTAGGCTCTGCCCAAAAGAGCTGATCTGTCCTTTAGAACAACTTCTGATGCGTCACTTGCAACAGCTGCACCCCGAGGAAGTTGGTACTGTATGCCTGGGGCTTTTTAAATCCCAAACTTCATTGTCTGAGGATGCGGTAACTCGTATTGTTGACAGGGCACTCTCTTTAGTTACAGAGATGAGTGACTTTGCAATGGTGAATGTGCTAAAATACTTGCGATTCAGTTATCTTTATCACAGGGCATGGCTGGAGGCTATGGCACACGAAGTTCCTCTACGGGCCCACAGGATGGGTGTCAAAGGACTGATGCATGTATCATTGACTTGTTCAGCTCTTCATTACCGAAATGACAGCATCCTTACTGCTGTTGCTGAAAGGGTTCCCACACTAGTGCCACACTGTCGAAGTAAAGACTCTTGCAAACTCCTTTGGGCCTATGGCTCTTTAGGGTTTCTTCCAGTTCAGAGTCCAAGTTTTTATCCAAGCCTTACAGAAGCCCTAAGACAGAAAAAAGCAGAGTTTCAGAGATTCCCAGAGCATTTGCTTACCGGACTTTTAGGTTTGGTGTTTGTCTCTCAGTTCCCAGAGGACCTCCTTGCATTAGCCTTAAGCTCTGAATTTGTCAATATTGCACTGAAATGCACCCATCTGGAGCTTAAAAAAGACTTGTTCACATTAGATGGGGCTGTTACTCTGGAGTTGCCTCAGTGGACTGGCCCACGGTTAAGCTGTGAACTGAGGGAAGAAGTGGCTGAAATGCTCTGGAAGTTTGCGCAGTCTGATGTGTGCCAGAAACCAGAAGTTGTTGAGGCAGAGTCTGCTTTACAACAGTTGCTTGGAGGAGAGAAGTTTGTATGTAAGAGAATGATCCTTCCTCATACACGCTCCATCGACCTGGAAGTACATCTGGACTCAGCTGGAGAGCCCCTACCTGTGAACCCATCGTCTCCAGAACTGAGTTCAGTCATAACTCCCTCTCATCAGGGTTGGGAGAAATTAAACACAGGAGTGACTATCACTGATGATCTTTTAGCACAGTTAATTAATGCCAGAAGCAGCCCATCTTTGTCTCCTATATCTAAACCCACACCCTTACACAGATTACACCCTGTTGAAAATGAAAGAGTATTTGACTCTGTGCTGGATTTGACCGGTGACCTCATAGAGACTCTTACCAAACCCAGAAAGGCCTCTGGTCACCAGCACTCTGAATCCACTGTTAAAATAGCTGTCCAGGTCTCAAGCAGGAACCACTACTGCTACCGTTCACAACAGTTGCTGGGACTTCATGTAATGAAGAGAAGACACCTCCAGTTAGCAGGATTCAAGGTTGTTGAGTTGAACTATCACGAATGGTCACAGATGCTGAGAAAAAGCAGGGCTGAGAAGCTGGCATATCTGCACTGCAAAATCTACAACAGTCTGGGATGATTTGGAAACTTTCAAAGAGACTAAAGGATCACTGGGAACAAACTTGTGAAAGAAATGTAAGACATTGTGAAATATTTAATTTATATCATGTATGTACAAAGTTCAGAAATAGTCAAATGTAGAGACCTTTAAACCTCCTGCTGACAGATGTTTTTACATATCTAGTTCAATGATATATATTTTCTAGCATTTATTTTATTTTCTGTATATACTTAAGACAATAAGAAAAATTAAAAATAACTAAATTCTTACCATCCTGGTCATGATTGTGTCACAATGTTGCTCACTTTATGAATTAACTATTAAATCCATATAAATGCAATCTTGCTACAATTCAGGGGGAGCTGGAGGCTGGGCAGGTCTCCAGTCCATCACAGGGCCAAAATGCACGAGCTGGGGTACCCGGAGAGAACCCACACTAACATGAGGGGGAACATGAAACCCCACATAGAAAGGTCACCGCTCAGACCTCCAGTTGTTGATGTACAACAAGGTAAATTGAAAACCAGGCAATGTTTCTTAAGCTGTCTTACCTTAAGTGACAGACTGGTTATAGGACCTGCTGATCCTGGAAAATACATTTTTTCACTGGAGTAGAAGTGATCTTATGGGATGTAGCCATGTTGACTCTTATAAACACTGAGAATGACTGGTCTTGAGGTGTTGTGGTTGTCTGTCATTTCCACATCATAACAGCATTTTTAAAAATATATCAGAGTTATGGTTATAGAAAAAAACTAAAACGGTAGGGGAAATTAGAAGGATTTTCTGTATAATTCTTTTGGTATATTGTTAATTAGCACATAGCAGTGTAGTGTTAGCAGAAAGACAATGGTTGATAGACAGATGTGTTTTATTACAAGTAGCTGCCAGAATACTTCCTTTGTTGTTTTTGTATTCTGACATTGTTACACTACTTGTGAAAACCATGCAGCTTACTGGACCAAAGTGTCAGATGCCATCCCTCAGATCAGTTTTATGTGCCAATTAAAAACACATATTGTTACAAAGGGAAGATTTTCAGTAGATTTTCAATTTTGAGATTATAATAAAAATATATAATTTTCTGCACTGAAGAAAACCATTTTCAGCTTATTTTGCAGACTAATATGCAGATGCAGGATCTTCTGTATATTATTATTTTTCCTTCTTCGAACAGCTGTAAGGATCTATGATAAAAGAAAAAACAAAAGAAATGACAACAGTTGGGATGGCCTCTAAAATCCTCTGATTTCCCCCTCTTTCACATGTCTTTGGAAAATGTTTTTTTGTTATATAACAAGAAACAAAAGCAGCTTCCAGGTCTATTATTCAGAGACAGCATTTTTAAGAAGGCTTTCACAAGGATAACCTTCAGACAAAATAAATATAGTTACAGAAAACATTGTTTTCATTTTCTCGCTCTGAGAAAATCCTACGCCTTAAAAGCTAAAAAAAAATAGGCAATTTAAGGTTCATTTCTCTTCCGTGTACCTAAAGTATCAGTCGACTGTAAAATGAGAAAAAAAAAACTCCCCTCTTGATTTTACAACTGCTCACTGAAGATCTCTGCAATGGTAAGCTTTATCACTTTCTATGACCTCCTGGTACATTCTTAGGCATATGATGTACATACATACTGGCTTTATCTGTACTGTTTAAGCAGAAACAGAAACTAAACCAAGAAAGAAAAAAAATCAAACTTTACACATTTCCTCAGACGTAGGTGTATTCCCAGGAGATGCAGCACAGAAAATTATGCATCTCAACTCCCCAATCATGAAAAAGAACAAATTCAGACGTGTTTTTTTTTTTGCTATGCTCAAAATGTGCCAGCAGAGAGCACTCTGGTCTCAGAGAAGTTTTCATAGCATGTGATCTGATGGTTTCATGACTGTTTGGTAAAGTAGAAGATTATTTCTATGAAATTACCATGTGTATAATATAGTGTACAGCACACAGAATAACCTGTGGGTATGTACTTACCTGGAGTGCAGCGTAAGCCAGCGTTAAACAATTAGTTGAATATACAATTAATTTGCACAAATTAAGACAAAACCCAAAAGCATGAGGCAAATGGAGAGACAAAAAGTACATTTTGACAAGGTTGAAAAAAGTCAGTAATACTTGTCCTATACTCTTCACAAATTTGAAAAACTACAAAAGAAAATTCATAGTTGGGGACTTTCAAGTGAGCGCCATCCCTGCAGCTACAAATTTCACACTTCTTGCATTGAAGGAAGCACGCTTTTGAAGTTGAGATCATTTAATTTCTCATTTAGCACCATTTTTTTTTGGATTCCAATGCAAATTAAAGGTTAGTAAAAAAAAGTCTTATCCATGTAGGAACAAAACCAGACAGGTTTATCTCAACACGAGCACAATCAGGGAAAATTAACTTCTTTTTATAAATCATTAGTATTACATAAAATGACAAAAACAAAAAAAAAACATGATTATCACCTTATACTAAATCATTATCTGTTTCTTATTTTGGTTAACTATATCAGTGACAATAAAACTGTTGATTATAAAATTATATAATTATGACTAATAATTTATGACTAAAATTATCCTGTTTATTCAACACTTTGTTTTAATAATGTCCTAGAAACAAATGTAAGTGAAGAGGGAATAATCGTTATATTAGACAAATATGACCAGTATTTCACCAGTTAATACAGGAGCCACTTGTCGAGTGAATGCTCTCTCAGTAATCCCCATCTTATTTGCATTTCAATTCTTCTGCTTTTCTCTTCCTGGAAGCTAATCCAGCACAGACTGAATGCTGCCCATAAGCTTCCGTCAACAAATTCTTAAGTAATCTCAACACAGAGATAGTACTGTCTGTCTGCAATAATTCCTTAATTGACTTCATTGTATAGATAAGGAAACCATAATGTCACATATTCCTCAAGACATTAATTCAACACCCATCTAGCTTTAAACGAAAAAGAAAGAGAGGTGTTCAATGTTTACAAGTGAAGGGAATAGGTATAGATTTACAAGACATTTTATATCTCGCAGCATCTTCACTGTTTCCGTTACACTTCCTCCCAGTGCCATTTCCTTTCTGACCTCCCCAGAAGCATTCAATAGTCTGTGGATCCTTGCCTTTAAGATTCCAAACACACGGACAGCTCTTTAACAACTGCTCCAGGGACACAGCTGATACGGAGTGTTTGCATTCAGCACATGTCTTGACTGGTATTGATGAAATTTAGAAAGCTTAACTTCAAGCTTCATTGCTTGTTTCTTTATTTATCTGGGGATAAACATACTCACCATGTGGGTTTTTCCTGCCATTGGATTATCATAGTATATTTTGTCCTGACAAAACAATAAAGATATATAATTTATCTAGTCATGGACCATTAGTCAGCCTTTATGGATAATGATTCTCATGATGGATCAGTTCACACTGTATATCACCACATATAAACTATAGAGACATCTATTATAATTAAAAACAGCACACTAAAAGAGTAATAACAGCTTGGCAATTCAGTTCAAAAGTTCAGCCGAAAAATAAACATTTGCGAGTGAGAAACTCTTTAATTAGAGCATATGTTATTGTAGTTAAAATATCCCCTCAATCACACAACAGGGACTATTTTTAACAAACTGGTAAGAGATAAACATACAGGGTGTACAGAGAGAAACAGCTTTGTGTTTTCATTCCAATTAACATTATGTGTCTTTCTCTCTGTGAGAGAGAAGTTCAAAATGACACTTGTGCAAGCAGCAGTGTTGCATAACCACAGTGCTGTCCCTGTACACTCATCATGTGGTCACACAGATCATTTCGACTCAAAACAGGATTGATGTAAGCTGCAAAAACACAATGCCACTGAACAGCACGGTCACTGCTGTGCTGTTCCACCATGACACTTGCACAGAGGTCGTGACATTGCAAATCTCCCTAATGATGCAAATTCTCTCTGGCAGATGAAAGAGTGGCTCAAGGTCTGCTTTTGGATTATTGCAGAGGTAGTTTTAAATATACATAAATTATGTTGCAAAGACATTTTGTACAGTTGAATTGTATCCATTTTGGGGTAATACCTAAGGTATGATATGATTTCTTCAAAGGTACATGTAAATGGCATTTGCCTTGCTATGACATTTAAATTGGCTAGGCTGCCCACACACAAGTGACTCAAATTAAATGACGCATGGAGATTTTTGGACATAATGTTACAAAAGCTGATGTCAGGAGAAATTGCCTGCAGATGATTTTAGTGATGTCTGTGCCAGATCACATATTTGCTTTCTTTTTTAGCACAGGTGTCAACTGTGGCTGAAATCTTAATTACTGATGATTACCTGCGTTAACCTCTTTCTCTAACATTGAACCTGTATTTATTATTAATATGCAGCGTGTTGTGGTTTTTTTTTTTTTTTTGTTGAAAACCAAATTTGATAAATTCCTACTGAAGAGGCTGTATTTCCTTTCCAAATAATAAAGACATGAAAGGCTTTTTTCTTTTCCTTTGATTTAGCTAATTTGATGGTCAGTTTAGATAAACCTTGAGCTGAAAATCCATACATCAGAGACAATACCATGAGCAAAAGCCAGTTTGTTATCTTAATTAACAGTTAAGAGTATGATTAACCAAATAAATGAAAAACAAAAATGTCCACTTGTTCATTGTGTTCTTAAAAATTTCTTCCTGACTTGGTGAAGAAGAAAATCTAAATTCTTTATTCTTCTCTGAGTCTGATTTATTCATGTTACATTTACAATAAACTGAAAACCATAACATATTAGTGGTTACATTGTTTTTTTTTTTACATTCTGTGTAAATTTTAAACAATGGTGTAGAGCTTACGGGTTTTATGGATTTTGTGGGGAAGATGTTCATACTTCACCATTAGTGTTGTAAATGATAGTTTGAACACCAGCCAGAGGCCAGATGCAGCTTGATATGAATTCATAGGCAGCTGTTTGGTAAATAATTAGAAATGAAAGTGTTCTGTTTTTTTCTTATTATTTTCCTTTATTTTATATACAAATCAGACTAAATGACATTAAGTATTTTTTATGGTGCTGCAATGTAATTCATCAGTGCCTTTACAAGTTCAAAAGATTTTAAATATCATGCTTTCAATGCAAATCAATGCCTTTAAAGATTATTTTGTATAGCAATAACTAATAATAATGATCTAATGGTTGATTAATGCACAAAAGAATTTCAAAGCACAATTCTTTTTTGCAATTGTTTTTAGTTTCCCCATTACTGTCAAAAAAGTTTACTGCAGAATCTGCCGGCTGTGTTTTCCAGCTTGTTACTGAATCCTTCTGTCATGTAGGGAAGTGCAAGAGTGTACACATTCTGATACTGCTGTAGAGATGCTAAGGGGGCAGATGGGAGTTGGAAGATGATTCATAGAAGTCAAGGTAACTAATTTGTCTGGTACCACGGCCAGGAGCCAGTTATTTCTCTCACTGATTATTGAAGCATCCTGCCAAGTGAGTTCAGTTCATTTAAAACAGTTAAAACAACTGATATATTATTATCTCTTCATTTTTTTTTGTCAAATGGATAAAAATGAAAAGATGTCAAGAGAAAAAGATGTTCTTCTCTCTCCTGTTTGAGCACAGAGCACAAAAAGACTCACCCCCCAACAAAAAACTCTCACAAGCTTTGTCTGAAAATTTCAACTTTTGTTTTTTATTTATTGTGGATATTAAATATGGTAAAAACATTAATCCTTTCCAACATAAATGGATGCTTAGCTGATCTATTGAAAGGAATTTTCAACATAGCAAATCAGAATTCAAGAGACTGATGAGAAGCAGTCCCACTAATGACAATTATCATCATGTTGGGGTACGGACCTGTGAGATCCTTATTTTGGGTGATGTGATCAGAACTCCATTGCATCAGGAGCACATTTATTATTAAATACCTTAAAAACAGCATTTAATCACCTAAAGAATAAGTAGCTTAATGGTCATATAAGGATTATCAAATAACACATTATTTAGTATATTATTAATTTTACTAAATGCACAATTTCACACAAATTCTGTTTGTGCACATATAAAAACACTAAGACATCTAAGCACAAACTAACTAACTAACTAACTAACTAACTAAATAAATAAATAAATAAAACTTTAAAACACTGATTTAGGGATGTTAAGCCACTTTAATGATGAGAGCTTGACATTATTCATCCCTCTATTTTTACTTCAGTTAAATTAGTTGTTTAAAGATAAAACATAAAATCAAGCCACAAAGAAGATTTGTGAATTTAAATCTTTACTCAGTTTTATACACAAACCAATGCTGATCAGATAATGAAATAATGTAAATGTTTTCATTACTTACAATATGTACAATTATAATTTATGCTCTCCTTTATTGTGTATATTTTTTTCAGTCTACAGGGAAGTGTGACTGCAATTCAATTCATTTCAATATGAACAATAGTTTATGCATCATCTTTCTTTCTCCCACCACCTTTACTGTTGCCAAGGGGCAGAGTTAATCATTTCCCTCCTCTCCATAGTGAACATGCTGTTATTGCTTCTCCAGCAGACCAGCAAATGGTTCCATGAAAAATGTCTGATGCCACCACTGTGTCAGAAATATATGTGTATACTTGAAAACTTTACCTGCAGAGGGTAGTCACCTTTGCAGCTAAAGTCTGCACTGACCTTTTTTTGTAAAGTACTGTATTGTTTAGTGACCAGTCCAGTTTATTTAGGTGAACCCCAAAACTTACAAGACTTTATGGTGCTGAAGGGGAGTGAATCAGTCTGGAGACATCTGTAGTTCTTTGACTTTCTTCCTGTAGATGTGGAGGGGGTTCTAGAACCACATAATCCTGCATGAGTTCTCTGAAGTGCATTATCCCTGTCTGTGATTCTGCAGGTGGGAGATCATTGTAAATCCTTTTAGAGGAGGATGAACATAGCCTTTCTCAAAAATATGATGGATGCAAATGCCAAATATGACAAAAGCTTCTTAAATGTTAGAAAGGAATAAAGATGGAACATTTTGTTCAGAACAAGACTCAAACTTTATTGAACTTTGGGGATTGAACGCCACCCATCCACCCTTAACACATCCTTATCATGTCCCAGGGAAGAGTGGTTGCTGTGGACATAGTTATCCTAAGAGGTTTAACTTTGTCATGACAGGAGATTGTTGCTTTAGTACACCTAAAGATTCAACACTTACAAAGTGTTGCTTTAATCTTAATTACAAAGACTCTAGTCTCTCTTCCAGCTCTGGAGCAGAGCAGACGCTTTCTGTCCTTGCTCTCTTGTCTACTCTGTCAGTGTGCCACTTTTCTTTCTTTTAAGAGCACTTATAATCTTTCTCCTCTACAACATGGATTTGGTCAACTGGGGTCTACATGCAATTGATCAAGTTTTTTTTCCCACCCGAAAGGCGGTGAGAGGAGAAACCGCCTGCCCAGCTGAGACCTTCCCTGTAGGATACGCTCAGGACCTGTGGGCCCGTTGGCGTCCGGTGTGCCTTGGGATTCTCTCGGTTGAAGACGCAGAGGATGTTTATGTTTTTGGTTTTTTGATCACGGGTTTTCTTCTATTTGGTGTTTCTGGATACCTGGTGTGTTCCAAATTCCTGAAGCTGCTGCGTGGGATTGCAGCAGACGTTTAGGGCATCACTCTGAAAACTCTGACTCGAGCCGTGGAGGAGCAAGGCCCAAAGCTGGAAGCTATCCAAGTTCAGGGTGGCAGGTTGCTGGGAGTTCCTGAACTCATTCGGGCTCATTTTAACCGTTTAGAGCGAGCGATGGGTCGCGAGGAAGGTGCAGCAAATTGACCATCTCATTCGGCTGTTTGGCTCCAGGATCCCAGCTGCAGAACTGAAGGTCGCAAAACAGCGGCCTGAACCCAAAACAAGCTTTATCTTATCTATTTCTCTCCTTGCAGAAGCAAGATGTATAACTGCTCTGTCCTGACCCTTCCCTTGTCTTCCATCGAATGCGGCCTTGGCGGATTTCTCTCGGCGCACTGATGCCATAGTGACGGTCCGAGGGTGAATCTGCTTACGGACTGTAGACCAAACACCTCACTGTACATGCATGCGCACACTCATGTCACATGACACACAAACACTTCCTCATCTTTCACTGCTACTGCTCCACACCCCCATAGTGTGGGCGTCAGTTCGGCTGCATGAGCGCGCTGAGTCGCTGCCCCTTGTCGCGCGAAATTGTTCTTACATGTGCTTTAATGTTAAGGGGTTGTTTTTTTTTTTGTCAAGTATACTAGTCTGCATATGAGTTATGCTGAATAGGATGCTTAGCTTTTTTTTGCTCTCCTCAGATAATCTCCTTATGTGGTTTTTTTCTCCCCAACCTTGAAAGGAGCGCCGGACCATGGCTGCTCCTAAGCCTGTTTTTGTCATGTGTTGTTGTGTTTGTCGTATGTTATGTGTAATCTTGGCTTGAAACAAGTTTCACTGTGGGCTGTACTCTGTATAACTTTGGATGTGACAATACATTCATCCTTATCCTTATCCTTAAACATGTTTACGTGTATGCTTATTTTTAATTGCTGCTACATACACACAAGCATATATTTGGTTTGGATTTATTTATTTCAGTAATCACAGGGAGAACATGGAAACTCTACACAGAAAGCCCACTGTTTGGATGACCCCCCGCAGCTGAGGCTCAAACTGACAACCTTCTTGCTGTGAGGTTGCTGTGCTAATCACTGCTCCACAGTGCAACCATCATGGACCTTAGTTATAGTAATATGTAGAAAAGATAAGAAAACAGGATATTGACACACTGAAGAAGAATTCTGGTATGCAGACTGATCAGAACTATACTGCATCTATAGGCAACAATGTGAGAAAGGTGCAGTACCTAATTACAATGCTTTTTTAAAATCCTTTCTAGTTAATGACACATTTTATGCTGTTGACAAATGTTACTATCTCACACCCTGTCATCAGATAAGATTAATTTTGTAATGTAACTAGGGAAAGTACATTTTGTACATGTGGATAAAGACATCTCTTACAGGTTTTTTTTTCCTCTTCAATGTGGGTTAAGTGAAGTGTGTTCCATATACCCTGATGTGATCATTTATGCAAAAGCATTTTAGGTTTACAGTGAAATAGAGCTGCAATGTTGCAATTCCATGATCTAAATCTTTTTCATCAAATGAAGAGGTGTATTATCTTTTACTAGTGCATCATGGATTAATTCACTGAGCCTAAATGAAACTTGTCTAAATGTTGTTAAGCTCACAAAAACCATCCCCCTTATAATAGGGGCTCATATTTCAGTTTGTAATTATGCCCTAGTAAACCTAGTAGACATATTGAAGGCAATACTTTAACAAATCTGCAATGATTAATTATATCAAATTGAACAGTGAGAAATGTGAAAGAGCAGTAATTATAGAGACAGGACAGAACCCTAACAAACATGCACACACACACATCTAAAAACACTTCACCTACAGCTGCAGGTAAATGAATTGCATCCTTGCTACATTTTATCATCTGGAAGCATGCTGGGTGAGACAGATGATGAGAGAGCTGGAAGAATCTAAAATCTTTCCAGTGTTCCATCATCTATTTATGAATAAGTAATGGATTTTCCAGTGCATTTTCATTGCCTTGACATCACAAAACAGTTTCCTCTGCTGCACTGTTTCTCTTTTTATGATCTTTGCAATTGTAGGAACAAAGAAGAATGAAATGCTGACAATATATTCTCATCATATTCTTATAAGGCATTCACTTATTGGTGATATTTCCTTTCTGAATGGAAGCATATGGAAATATTTATGTCCACCTTGCTTAAACATAAAAGTGGTGTGTCTGACTCAGATGGTGCTAAAGTTCTTGCTATCACACAAGAGCTTTTAAAGTGGTGTCGTTAGTCACTTATCAAAATGCCAAAGTGAGTCGTAAATATAAGGATTCACCAAAGAGAAAAGACAAACAGGAGCATTGGAACAAAAATATAAAAGAAAGGCCTTATATAGACAGGATAATAGGTGCTTTTTAAGTTGCCAAGCGATGTCATATCTTTAAGAAAATTCTATTCTAAACATGTCTTGCACTGCAGACATATTATCTGTGAGACTAAAGGACACATGTGGCTTTTTCAAAGATGTGTGTGCATGCTCCATGGAAAGTCACGTCTCTTCTGTTGCTGTGAAAGCCACGTATTTAATGGATCTGACTGCACAAAAATCCAAAGTGGTTGACCCCATTCTAGAGTACTGATGCATTTTAGGACCTTCTGATCAGAAAGGGTTTTGAATAATTTTTGTCTTTGTGGATTAACGCTTATCAACACATCCTGCTGCAGATTAGACTCAGTTCCTGCTTTAATCCGGAAAACTTAATTATCCAGGAGATTTCAGACTTCCAAGGACGTTCATATTCTGCGTGTAAGGAATCAAAGTATGTATATTTGATGTCGTCATCCTCCTGTAACACAGGAATTCAGATTCCTGGTGGGGGCACAAAGACACACAGTAAATCTGCATAATGATACTAAGACTGTGATTAATATGGAGATATACTGCATGACTGCCCCACTTGCAGATAAGATTACAAAGCCAATTTTTCAAATATGTTATTGTACATAGAGTATTACAAAAATGTTGGAAATTATCAACAAAATACAAAATATATATAAGATGGTCAGAGAATTATAAATGAATGAATGTATTCACATTATTATGTTGCTTTATTATGGCATATTTGTTCCTTTTGACTAAGATTATACTGTCCCATTTCTAGAGTTGTTCTCATACCAAATCATACACACAAGTATTCAAAATGCATTATTGTTTTATTATTATCATAACAGCACTATTATTGAATTTTGAATAGGAGAATCCGAGACCCCCCATGGTGCAAACACCCTGGGAGGATGGGAATTGTTCAGCCTTTATTTCTTATTCGGTTTATTTAACACTAATGTGTCCACGCACTGCCACGTGAAATGTAAACAAGGCTTCCAGCTACCGTTTCTTTGCAGGGTTTGCCCTTGTTCTGGCTTTTAGGCAAACCTTCTTCAAAATGGGCAGAATAAAGGATAAAGACAAACATGCAAATGGGAAAAAACAGTGGCATATGTGTTGTGTTAACCTATGTGCCCTACAAGGTAGGGAGTCTCAGTCCACAGATTTGTTTTTGTTTGAGCTATTTGACAACATGAGAACTGGAAGCTTTAAAGTATTTTTGGATTTGAGTGCAAATCCTTTGGGGGAGTCTTCTCTTCCTCTGAGCCACCACTATTATTTGGTCACAACCGTTACTTTAAGCTGTCATTTGGGGATGGAAATGTTACCAGTTTCTAGCTGCTTCACCTCATAATCCTGGGAGTTATAATTATTAATTCAAAAGACAAAAAAAAAAACAAAAAAAACCTTTTGATACAAGTGGTGTGTGAGAACTGCAGAACTGACATCAAAAGAATTGCAGCTTTACACAGTGCAGCCAGATCCTTACCTCTGTGTTATACTGTGAAGATATTCCCAGCAGTTTATCAGCACGGCCAACTTTATGACATCAGTAACTAAAACACTCCAAAGAGCAATTACATTTACTTACCAGTGTCAACTTGTACCAATTTTTCAGAACAGCTGAGAATGGATTTTTGCTTCCTCAGCTTATCACACAGCTCTTCTGCTCAGACTCTTTTGTCAAGTCTGTGCTGAAACAATTTATCAGTGAAAGATTTCTAACAAACAAATTATTTTATTTAAAGATATAAAGGGGAGTTAAAACTGTGGCTTAGTAAGCCAAAGTAAAATTTGGTTTTATTCTAACGTTTATTTAAAAAAGTAAGCTTTAGGATTAAAATGAGAAAGTTGTTATTCATAAGACCCAAATGAATCATTTACATAGAGATGCCCCACTGTGTGTATACTAGTAAACACTCTTTCTCCAATGAACAAATTCTTTTTTAAGATGGCACTTTTACTCCCTGCAGTGTGTATACATGCCTTACAATCCCTTATTATTTATTTAATTAGCACAGGTGTGCATTAAGGCATCTATCTCCTGTTTTTCTCAGAAATGTTGCCTTAAATTTTGAATTTCTGTATTGAAATGTACCATAAATATGCATGTAAAGCTGTACACAAACTCAGGTATGTTCAAATATTCAGAATATATGATTAATTATTGACAAAGAATGTGATATTTAAAATAGGGTCTTTGAATAATTCATGTTGCACAGTTGAGAGCTTTGGTATGGATATTGATTGTTATCATTCAGTATTTTAGATCATACTACAGTCAGTGCTTCAGTATAAATATGTTCTGAACATGCCTTGCACACATACACGCACATAGTGAGTTCAGCTGCAGCAGGTGACTCTGGTGTTCTCAAGCAGATGCAAATATTTTTTTAATGCTTTCCAGAAGGGTGATTACTGGCTTTACACACAAGTATGTTGCCATAGGGATGCACTGCACTGTAATTTTACCTCCCGAGTAGCGTGTCTATGCTTGTGGTGATAAACTAACATAATGTTTCTGACAGCACACACATCTACAGACCCGCAATAAATGTTCCTGTTGGTCATGAAAAGAAAGTCTTTCCCATTTTATGTGCAGCAAAGCACAGCAACTACATTACTTTTGGTTTTATAAACAAATAAAAGGCTGCTTTAAAATCTAATGTGTAATTGACATCCGTGTTGCAATGTTTCAGCTGAGTAAGACGTGAAATATGTGAACATAGTTTAATACATCTTCTGTATTATCAAGGTTGCATCAGTTTTGCAATTGGAAATGCAGCTGTGCACAAGATTAATCTGGATTGCAGATGTTCTCCTTTGTGCTTTGAGGCAATTAGTCATAACTTCAGACATATTTTATGCTAATTTCAACTGTGTTGAATACTGTCACACCCGAACTGTCATTTCAATAGTGTTGCAGGTGTCTGAAATGTTTGTTTTGTTTTATTTAATATTTTATTTCTGTTTTGTCAGTTTAACTTCTCTGTTGATTATTTTTACATGAAGTACGTCTGGACATAAACACCATCAGGGTTAGAGTGAAAAACAATTTTAAAATATTTTTTATATTTAACCTTATGTTTAGGTCTAGCCAACTTCTTTTGAATATGCTACTTTCCTGTACTAAGCTGAGTACAACAGCAGATTTTATTGAAAAATTAAAGACAATAAAAGTTTAATCACCCGTAGTAATGCAGTAAGCTACAGAAACATTTAGTGAAGAAATTACTTTCCATGTTCTCTTTATGTAGTGCCTAATTATATACCCATCTCTTCTATAAATGCGATAGAATATGAATTGTTCAGTAATATACACATCAAGTAAGATTTAAATCTACTTTAAGTTAGGTGGAGGCTACAGCTAACTAAATATAACTAAATACATCTCAGTTAGTGTAATCTATGTATTTACTTTTTGCCAAATTTAAAAAGATTCATCATAGTTTAAATGATACCTAATTACTAAATACAATAATAATAATAATAATAATCGTTGCTATTATTGAAAAATAACAATATTCACAAATAATATCAGGTGGTTGACTAAATACACACCCATGTTTTGATCTAAGTCGTTATTTGAGCCAACTAACTGAATAGGAATATGGATAAATACTGAAAGAACTATTCCTCTTCATCAACAACCAACACACTTCTCAGGTAGAAACCTCTTACCTGCACAAAGCACAGCGACAGCATAAGATTCAGTCACTGCTCAGTCACAGATATTTCAGTTCCAAAAACAACAACAATGGCCACATTGATGTGTCTGTTAAACACCACAAAGCTCCTCAAAGAATCAACCCTACAACAGAAGGAAAGGTGAGGATGTTATGTTCAATTTGCCAAAAGAGGAGAGGAAGAGGACAGGTGCTGCTTGGGCAAAAACAGAAGTAAAGGAATTTCTTTGGTGCTGCAGATAGGTACTGTCACTATGAAATATTAGTCCTAGCTATAACCTCAATCATTGAAGAAACCAGACAGAAAACAATCAAATCAATAAATATATGAATATACTGACATTTTGTCAGTGGAAATCAAAATATTTTATTCAGTCGTATATAAGCTATGAGTCCATTGACCTTTTTAATTGATCTCATAGTATTAAAAATAACAGATTAAAGAACTTAAAGAACTACTTTAAGTATATCTTTACCTAATTATTCATTTGAATATTCTAAAGAAACTATGTACATAGTGCATGGGCTATTGCTGGGGTTACTGGTCTACAGGGCCACTGCTAACTGGAATGCTGACATAAAGCATGCTGTTCACAGCGATCTTAACAGCAAATTTCAAAATCACAGGCTGTGCGATAAAAAACATTTGGATTGAAAATTAGGTCAAGGGAAAGTCCCTTTATTCAACATTATTTCTACTGCAAAAAGTTTATCCTCCAGCTTTAAATCAAATAGGAAGCTATAACTAAACATTTTCTTTCTTCAGAAGATCATCTCAGCAAAACTTGAATAATTGTGATTTATTATATTTGCTGTATAGTTTCCCTCACTTCCCATTTCCCTTATTTTAAAAAACGCAGCATTGCTTTATTTAATATAATTCTGCTAACAGCAACCATTTTTATGGGTTATCTTACAAAATGATGGCGTTTCATGTTTCCCAAAAGAACCTTTTCTGACAACAAATACTGACAGAATGACACCCCTAACAGTCCATGTTGGTGCATTTAACTGTTGTTTCAGCAAGCAGTCCAACAAGTTCCATATCCAGTTGTTTGTTAGTCTCAGCGTTCTGATGAACAGCCAGTGTCATTTTGCCCTGCATAAGAAGGAGATGATGGAGCGCATTGCTGGGTCTTATGCATGAGTTTCTACCTAAGTCAAATAATAGTCATCTTTTTATGTCCCAGAGGTGGTCTCTTATTACCAGCACACATTTATCAATTTACCAGATAAGAAACTTAGTTTAGCAAAAGCAGCTTTGTAATCATCTCAACTTTCTACTTTTCCTCGGCCATTATAGCATCACAGTAGTTACATCCATCTTTTATGTACAAATTATGGTTGGAGTCATATTTAATCGTGGCCTATGTAGTATATTGGACTCACAGTTTTACATTACATCTTAATGCTAATGCTGAGCTAATACACTAATCCACCTGCTAATTTGAGATTTTAAACTCTTGGGTCAATCTTTACTCCATATTGCATCGGGACTACATCTAATCATGATTTAATCATGTTAACTTCCATTGACTTGATATTTTCATTTAACTGATGTTTATATGACATAAAAATTTGAATACAGTACACGATTAGCAGACTAAGACTTGTGGGCACATTCTGGAAGAGGTCTTAATTTATCAGATAAACAAAAAAACTTTGTACATTTTAAGGCTGGTAATTATTACGTTCTTTGTGTCATAATGACACCTTTCAAATGCTTCTTGAGGCATATTTCTTCTTTTTTCTTCCTTCAATTATTGTCAATATTGTTGATGTCTTTTAGCAGATAGCCATGTAAATTTGACATGTGTCTAAGAAAAGTGGCTAATTTCAGCAGTCAGCTAACAATAGCTTGTCAATTATCCAGTCAGCAGTGAACAATTGAAGTTTTGTTTAACATAAACTGGTATAACTTAATGCCAAAGCTGACACGTTGTGGCAGAAGGTCATCTACCTCTTTAGCTTCACTAGAAGCTTCGTAGCTGCATTATATATAGCATGAAGAAATAACTTGAAAGACATGTTTTGATGCCCTTGCCACTAGCCTTCAGCAAACAATGATTCTCAGTGTGGTTAATGAGCAAATATATGAATGGTCAAAAGCATTTAATGCTGAGACATTGGGTTACTACCCTTTGAAGTGCTCTCTTTTGAATGTTAATGATATTCATGACCTATTTGCTACTTTCCTTTATGGAAATTCCTGATGGCTTTGCTGCCCTGATGCATTCATAAAAGGACTTGAAGATGCTGCTGCAGCACAACAACAATATAATTAATAAGGGAGTACATTCAGAAACTTCCTTACAAGAAGCAAGAAAATGGGAGAAACTGACAATTGGGAAAAAATTGCATCAAAGTGAAGATCTAGTTATACTGTAACAAATAAAACTCTGGGTGAAGACATTTGCTTGACAGTTATATGTGGCCGTACTCCCTGCGGTTCAGAAGATGCTTACAACACCCCCACCTTCACCATCTGGCATTCATTTCAGGTTCTTGTAAATCCCACAAGGATGCTCACAGAAGAAAAAAACCCCCAGAAACACAGACAAGTACTTTTAGGCACCACAGCACAACCTCAGTCTGTCATAAGTGCTAAGGATAACATCATACTCATCTGTCTTTAGCTTTGCACCACCACAAGTTATCTACAAATTCAACTTTAGCTATATGAGTTACCAAAAACTTTTCTCATTCTCCTTGAATATGCTTAATGTATTCTATATATATATGTATTATATCATCAATTGCTTTCCTATTTACATCAATCTTTCAAAATTACAGCATGAAAACTTAATGGCTTTGAATTTACCTCTTTCAGTCAGTGAACTCCATGATGCTTTCCAGCAGATGTCCATTAATAAAGCCCCAGATGGTTATCCAGCACCTTGGACACACACTTTTATAAGATCTCAGCAATAAATGAGAAATAGAAAATGCATTCACATGTGAACTCAGATGGCATCACTCTATTATTAAAACCAGGAAATAAGTATATGTATATGTATATGTATATGTATATGTATATGTAAATCTATCTATAAGTCTCTCTCTCTCTCTCTCTCTCT
>JBAMIG010000013.1:11389839-11401868 GCA_037177335.1 Kiunga ballochi | reverse complement strand
TATATATATACACAAATAACATGCCAAAATACCACGTGAAGTGGGCTGTCACATCGACATCTATTTCTCTCGTTGACCCGCAGGTTTATTCCTCTACAGGTTCCTCAAGCAAGCTGTTGAATTCTTAGTATGTGCTGCATCATTTATCTGACATTGGCCCAAGGCACAATGTATTCCTGCCCCCACAAAAAAAAAATGTTAGTGTTTATATAGTGTCTACAAGTTTGTAGCCTAGCTCTCGTAAATCTGCACTAGATTTGGATAACTTATCAGCCACTTTTAATTATTTTCTCCCCAAATTACCTAATTTAAAGACAATGAAGGGACATTAATCTCTAAAGAACAGATGCACCAAACCCAATCTGTAGTGACATGCACAGTCTCTCTGAGGACTATAATGAGATAACAGGCCATTATTTAGCCTGATTTTTGCTGGCATGCTCACAACTTAATTTAAAGCGTTGTGATTTTCATTATCTTCCTGTGTGAAAGTCTCGACCCATGCCTCTTTTCTTTGTATTTTGCCTTCAAAGAGTCAGGCTTTCTTGTTGTCTTCAGAAATGTTCTTGGGCAGAGGTTCTTGTGGCACTTTAAAGCTTGTTTAAAGGTTTTCTTTGTTCACAGGCTCCTGTTCTGTTCTGTTTCAATCTAGTCTTACTATTTGACCTTTTTCAGAGAAATGCACTTTTGTAAAAGACGTAACAAGAAATGCATCTTTATTTTGTTTGTTTCAAAAACCTGAAGCACTCACCTTTGATTTATGAATTATTCAAGCCAAGAACAAATATCAGCCAAGTGGGAGAAATATAGGACTTATACACACAGCAATAAAAAACAAATTAAATACAGCTTTTAAATAAAAATAATCATGTGAGAGAAATAATTATCAGAACCTAGTCCTGACTACAATACAAACGCTTGACAAGTTCTACAGCTGCTGGTACATATTTGAATACTTGCAGGTAAGTGGTTAGTCACCTTCCCTCTGCTGTCAGTTTGATTTTATGAGATAGTCTGGAAGGAGAAGAAGGAAACATGTACGAGTGAAGCAGTGGCTGCATTTAAATTCAGACTGCCACAGTACATGGGCAATCTGCAATAGTCTTCTCACACACCCAGCATTTCATTCAGCAGCCAAGTCAGAATGATCCTGAAGCATGAAATTATAGAATTACTTTGCAGCATAAATAAATAAATAAACATACATGGATGTAAATGTAAATGTTCATTCATTGTTCTAGATGTAAAAATGCTGCATGTTTATAATTTAATTCACATATTTAAATTCATAATTGAATTGAATTTAAGATGGGAAATATTGAAGCAAAATAAGACAACCTTAATTTGATGGGTTGATGTTGCATCTGTGTGATCCTTTGTCTTTTATTTGGAACATCCACTTAATATTTTAACACAGCTTTTTCTTTGTGTAATTTGTGTCTCTTCCCTCTCCCTATACTAATAAAAGAAACAAAAACAAGGCCCTAACATGTCACTGATTTTTTTTTAATCAGCAGGAGATTGTTAATGCTGGTTTCCTGCTATCCTGAATAAATCCACTATGAGGCAAAACAACAAAACAAAAACAAGCATTTGGCTTTATTGTTTTGATTATTATTGCATGACTTAATCACAAATGTTATAAGCTGTTTATCTAGCTCTGTTTGTTGCCACTATAAATTACAGGCCCACAAGTATGCCAGTCTATTGTAGCTGTTACAATGACACTTCAGGCCAAGACATGGAAAAGGCTGTGCTCTTGATGTGATGAAGACCCATGAGAAAGAAGGCACTGAAAAAAAGAGGGCTGGTTATCAGGCAAAGGCAGAAGTTAATGCCAGATGAGGATCTCTGCAGGGCAACATGAGAGAGGCACAGTATGCTAGTGATATGGATGGAAAAACCACTGAGGATCATTTTGATTCAGGGAGAAGTATTCATTTGTCTTTGTAACAGGAAATCTCAGACAATGACATCATGCACACAGCCAGTAGACATTGTTAAACAGAGCTTTCAAAAGCGACAGAAGCCTCTTATAAACACCAAATAACTGAATTCACACTATGGCATTTATTCTGCTTTTTTTTTTTCCTTTTCCTTTTCCTTGATGCTGTCTTTCATTCTCATTGTTAGTTCTATAAATGGAGGGATGAGGAGGGATTTTGTCACTTTTCTCAGGTTGACAGTCTTAAGCCTGGATAAGCTCTCATAAATATTAGTGTCTCTTCCACATACTGTTTTTGGTTGTTGTAAATTTACTTGGCAAAATGGAGAACATCCCTCTTTCTGGCTTTGTAAAATAACATCTCATCGACGCAGCAGGCAATTTCTTCTCAAATCTGTCTGATACAATGGACATCCACAGACATCCATTATTTATAAACAAACCGTACATGGATAAATGGCAGTTTATACTCTAGATGTTCCTCATCAAATATTACTGAGGACTTTAGTTTATTTGAGAGTTGTGTGAAAGCTTTTAAAACAAAAAAATGTTGAAAGACAAAAAAAAGATAGGATGAAGGTATTGCCATGTTACTTGGCAGAAGTCCTTGAGGCAAGTATGAATACACTCTGAGTCAATAATTTATGCATCCCAACTCACACATTCATATATACACACATACAAAGTGAGAGGGAGAGAAATGCAGCATTGCTGCACAGGGAAACAGACAGAAGACAGAAAAATCTACAGGGACAGAAACATAGTCAGATACTAACAACTGGAAACCATATGTGTATTACAAGATGAAAGATTCTATTCTGATTTTCACGAATACGGAAATGTCAAGGGAGTTTGAATCAGTTGTGTTTCTGAGGTGCTGCTTGCCTGATAGAAGATAGTAAGTGTTTTTCCTTTGGTGAATGCTTACAGTCATATGTTGTCTTCACACTGCCAGACACAGCCCTTCAAGCTTACATAATGTAGATCTGCCCTAATTTCCTCCTCCCTGGCAAAACTGGGGTCTTCATGCAGCTAGGCAACATAACGCCATAAATCTGATAAACAACATGAGTCAAAGGTTATTCATGACATAGATCTTATGTTAGTAAGTTATACCTATATGGAATTTAGAGAAAGATGTAGTCAGCAATTTTATTTTTATCTGTTTTGTATAATGTGTAAAATTTTGAGGTAAACAAATGCAACAATCAAGAGGCACAAATGTTTTCACACTCCGTGTTAACATCATATCTCTTGCAAAGAGTTGTTTTATTTCTATTTTCTGTTTTGTGCCAGGTAATTGGAGGTTTCCATGGATACCAGGCTTCCAGAAAGATATTTCTGCTAAAAAAAAAACCGAGTTGTTTCTCAGTAAGTGTCTGCAAACACTTCACACGTAGATGTGTTCACACTGCACAGCCTCAGTGAGGTCAGGTCTTCTTATTTCAGCACTGAATACATCAGAGTTAACACCATTTTTTCACCATCAGAAGTGTAATCGAAAGCCTTTTAAACCTTAGTTTTTCACTACTGCTCAGGGCAAGTCTTGTCAGCTGTTAATTGTATGGCCAATGAGATAACTGTAAAAACCACATAGAATATTTCTTTAGTATAAAATTGTATCACAGCCCTTCTTATTGTTTTCATTGGACAAATTAAATTAATTCAATTGGCTTGAACAATTGGGAAATCTTTTTGTAAATGTGCTGTAAAAAGCCAGAGGGTTAGTGTAACATTTCAGAATATTTCCTTGCTGTGCACCCTGACATTTACTGCACACACCAAATTATATATAGTGAAGGAAGACAAAAAAACAGGATATCAAATTAATGCATATCTTTTATTCATTAGCTAACAACTAAAGAAACAGTACACTGCAGATATATTTATCCCACATATTCCTAGCTGTACTCTGTTTTTGCAGTATAAAAAAGCAAGTTTTTGCTTTGCAAAAATGGTGCCAGTTTGCACAAAAATGCTGATGAAGTGTTCTATTTACATATCAGAACTTGACAAAGAAAAATCACAGCCCCATATGCAAATCAAATGAAGCTAAAAAAAACCTCACATGAGAGTTGGGACACGGATAAGACACTGTCTTCACCTCTTTTCTGCAAATTAAACATTTGCACATATTCACGGGACACTTGCATTTTATTTTAACACGTGTTTGAATTGAGAGTATTTGTGTTTTCAGCTGTGAGAAAATATGAGAAGGAAAACAGCTTTTTGTCAACACTAACAGAAATGCAATGAAAAAAACAATACAAATGTCTATTATATACAGCCACTTTCCTTTTTTCGTTTGCATTTGTTAAAAAAGATGCAATAAAAGAAAATAAATAAAACATTTTCCAATACTAACTCAAACACACAATCTGCCCTTTTTATTGCACTGTACTTTCCTTTGTAGCCTTTTTTCACATACACAAGGTACAGCACATTTGAAAAAAAATGGATTATCTGAGAAACTGTTATAATCAAATAAATGCCAGTCACTGTTCACAACAAAATACTGTATGTGCATCAGTCTGTGTATGTTTGCAGGTTTAAAGTGTTTTCACCACAAACTTCACAGCAAAATATCAATGGAAAACAAACCTTTGTAGATACACATCATGCTTCACTGTGAAGATACAGGTAATTTGTTTTGATACATTTCCAAACAGCAGAAACAAGTCATCACAAAATTACTTTGAATACGTGAAAGGCAAACAAACCAAGACTTCATCCTTGGTTAATGGCATGACTGATGCTGCATAATACTTTGTGACATGCAGGCAGGGTCCAGATTCAGTCAGTAGTGGCTGTATTAAGAGTACAGGTTTGGTGCATTGTGCACACGATGAGAATTCCTCTTGTGTATTTTAACTCTCAGACATAGTCACATTTCTTGATTTAAAACCTTTTTGACTAACATTCTGACGGGGGAATGTTCTTCGCTTTCCTTGGAGCAAAGAAATATTTCATGGTTAAAAATTAAATGTAGTTTTTTTTAGCTTTTCAATCTATAAATCAAATAAACGTGTTACACTATCTTCTGTTGACGAGATTAAAGTTAAATTGTCTGAATTTTTTGACCCCAAACTAAATATCTGCAATAAACAATGCTTTTCTTCTGACACAAAACACAAAAATCCCCTCAATAATCCCCTAGAAACAGTTTTAATTAAAAATATATGAAGGTTTAAAATGAATTATTTATCCAAAATTTGGTATAAAAGTACATTTAAATATTTATGTGTGCTAAATTTCAAATGAAGACTTACAATATAGAATAAGATCTATAAGAAAAAGATGTTATTGGTTGCTTTATTGTTTGGGGATGACTGAGAGAGGAGTTGTGGGATTTTTGTACAGATTGTCGAGTATGGTTTACATCTATGCATAGTGCAAGATTGTGTGACATATGTATCCTCTCTATATGCATTTATCAAACCTATTCTATGGCTATATGTCAGTATCTTGTGCATTTAAGAGCATGACATCATTGTTGACCAGCAGAAGTATATAGTGCATTTTCTCCTGAAAGACAAATGAAATAAAAATAGGGAAAATTAAACTTCCTTGTTCATACAAAAAAAAAGGAAGTTATTTAGCATATGTTACCATTGGCTTGAGGCTTTGCAATTTTGGAGATTTACCTCTGCATTTCATACAGAGCAATTTGGAAGCATATTAAAGCAAGAAACAGGCCCACCTCAGTGTCAGTGTCACGCTTTGTCCCAGACCCATATGACACATGTGTAATTTCACATTTCCATAGGTGCAGAAATCAACCAGTTTTAAACCCAGTCACATACTGGCACTCTAATAAAACTCCAGATGTTGCTGAAATGTGCTGATGTGTTTTGAGGCTTTTTACTGATGCACCTAACCCATCAACACTACAATAAAAGCAATTGTTATTCTAACATTTTGCAACCATAACTGAGGAAACCAAGCACTCATCTGAGACTTTTAACTTTAAAAACCAATACAAAAATGCTCAACAATTTGTGAGCAAGATCATGATTGAGTTTAAGCACTAAAAGAGTTAAGTGAGGTTTAGGAACAAACTACAAGATGAGATTAAACACATATCGGAACTGTTATAGCTATGATCAAATTGCAAGCTACACTTGAATCATCAGCATAGCTTTGCACATATAATCCATTATGCATCTGTTCCTACCTTCCTCATCATCTCAGAGACTTCAGCTGCAGATCAGCCTCAAGTCTCCATGCTGCCTCTGTTCTCTCACCTAAGACACTGATGCACAATGAAGCTGCCCGAGTCCCAGCTCAACAGCTCTAATATGAAAAGGCCTAGATATTTGCTTTTTCAGTTTCTTTTTTCTGTGTTTTGAAATCTTAGGCTAAAGGCTTTCTTCCATTTTTATATGTGTCACCAGGGGTCCTGGCAACATACATCATCAAAGAACAAACTACAGACACAAACTGTATTGGAGTCTACATGGAAGAAAGGGGAGCACATAAAACAGGATTTTTAAACACAATACTGGGTTTTGGCTTCTATAGGGAATCAGTGGGGATGAGACTTTGGACTAATGAGTTAATTGTGTGATCATAATTTTATTTCTAAAATTTTATTTTGACCATCTTCACTAAAACTTTATGTAAATGTGTGCTTTTTCAGGGAAAACCATTTTCTTTGTCAGAGAGTGTGAACGCATGTATTAGATATTCGTTGTAAAGTAGAACGAGCAGAAGTTAAAACGAGTGCCAGTTCAGCGAACGCTTGCTAAATTTTTAGACACAAAATCTCTTAGTTAAATCCTGGAAAGTTTGGGTCACATAGACCCTTTTAATCCAAATGTCAACATGAACTGTTTTAAAGCAGTTAAACAACTAAACTCGTCTCTGACTGGGTCACAGTATGGTTTTAAAACTTTGTTAAGGCAAAACGTGACACTGACATATGTTTTGCACCAAATCAGCAGGTCTATTTCATGCTTTGATGTATTAATGAGATCATTAGAATTCCACTGCATGATAAATCAATTACATTTTTTGTGATTACATGATTGTGTTTTATGTTTCACTGGGAGTTTAAGTTTGCATATACTGTTTTGTTTTGTCTATTTTTTGTTTATTTTATATTTTGTAGACTTCTTTGGTGTTGATACTTGTGTAAAATCAAATTGTAAACTGATGTTTATGTAATCAAAGGACATAGAGTTTGCACACATCAGTAATAAATTGTTCAAAATAAAAGCTACAAGGTAGTTCAGTTATAACACAATTCATCACATTTTCATTTGGTTACACATATTTCTTTTTCCTGTTACACATTTTCAGAGCAACTTGTGCAGCACGTATCTGGAATCCACAACTGCTGCTGATATAGAGATATGGAGAGATATATATGGAGAGTTTCAAGAGGGCACCACTCACTTTTAAGAGCATACTGAAACAGTTCAGTTTGCTTCATGACATTGATATATATTATCATTATTGTCTGAATCTGCAAACAGCAACGCAGAATCTTACTGCACCTTTAATCTGTGATTATATTATATTAGAAGATCCCTAATAACATCCCTTTCATAACATCATGGCAGACGTGCACATCTTGGAAGGTGAATAGACTAGAATAACATTTCACGTTGCATTTATCTTCATCTTAAACAATTACTAAACTAATCTAAAAGTGTTCTGACTTGTTTATTAGAAAATGCAAGTCAGTCTCACAGTTTGTAATAAATCTAACAAATTTGATTGCTGCTACCTGTATGAGTTTAATTTCAGAAAAAATATGAAAGACAGACCTGGCAGTCATATCTCTGTCTATGTGGTTCAATAAAACTCACAAAATGCAGCTAATTCAAGGGATAAAGTACAGTTTCACATTATTGTTAAGCTCCAGTATAAATTTGATAATAGGATGAGTCAGTAGAGCTCTAAATCTGTTGATGCTTTTCATATTTACACATATAACTGTTAAAAACACTAAATCTGATGTTATCCTTTAAATAAGTACTGCCCCTTCATTTGTCATTACTATAAAGTACAATTTCAAAAATGTATATTATGGCCCACAATGCACTGTACTGACTTAATTGAGTCTGTTTATGCTTTTAAAACATTTAAGTTCCTCATATTAACTAACATTGCACAAATGCCTTCACTGACACCATCAGGAGGCTAAGTTTCTCAAAACTGTGTAAATGTAGTTCGTTTTTCAAGAACCTCAAGGTAATCCGGATCAATATGAAGCTTTGCTTTGAGTTCCCAGTACTCGCTTCTGTTAGGCTCCACATAAACAGCACTCGGTGCCGTACAGTAAAGTATTGTCTGTTGTATTCTCTCTGGGTGCGGATATTGATGCCTTGCATCAAAGTCTGAGGTATAGCGATTTGATGAATGTGCTCCATGTCTGCAAGGTAATGTATTGCTGTAGCGTCTGTTTTTGTCAGGCTCAAGTACATCTCTGTAGCAGCACGACGGATCATCGTGATGAGGGGTTGAGGGTTTGTTGAGAGGCTCTGGAGTGGTGGCACTGTATTCTGAGCTTATCGCATTACTGGCTGCTTCTTCATCTGAGTTACCAAGAAATGTCCCACTTAACACGTCAAAGTCTGTAAATCCATCCACTGATTTGTTGTCCATTGGGGTGTGGAGAGCAGTTCTGCAAGTGGATTCTGGGGGAGGTGGGATATACTCGTATACATGTCCAGCAGATGTTCTGACTTTGGGAATGGATCCCTTTTTGTAAAGGCCATATTCCATGTTAAGAGAGCTAATGCAAGCATTCATGGAGTTATTCTGCTCATTTTGATTCTTTTGATGTCTCTTTTTCACTGCCACAAACAATCCTGCGGCCACAAACACAGATATAATGAACATGAGGAGAAAAGCAAGGATCATGACAGATAAAGGAATGGTGCTGTACTGAGTATCTGAGTCCAAGGATGTTTCTATTGTGATTGTACTGCCGGGAAAAGACTCTTCTGAGGGTGGAATCATGGAAGCAAGTATATCAGAGTTATTAGGGCAGAAATTAGTTGTCTTAATGTATCTCATATCCTCCCCAGCTAGCCTCTTAGGGGAGCCACAGATCACATTGTTTACAACTGTGCCTGTGCTAAGCTGCTCTAACCATATTTTCAAATCCAGAACACTACAAGAGCAATCCCAAGGATTCTCATACAAATCAACTTGAACAAGTGCTGTCAGCTGATCTAGTACACCAGTGACTGGCAAATATCGCAAATGGTTGTTTCGGAGATTAAGCCTGGCTAATGTTAATCCATTATATGTACCTTCTGGTAAAGTTTTCAAAAGGTTGTTGTTTAAAAAAAGAAGCTGAAGTCTGGGTATGTGCTGAAAAGTGTCAGCAGAAACCTCTTTAATAACATTGTATTCTAAATATAAAAACTGTAGGCTCTCTAATCCGTAAAACATTTCAGCTGTAAGGCGGTCGATCAGATTCCCATTGAGGTATAGTCTCCGTAGATGTGTCAGGTCGCCAAAAGCTCTGTCATAGACACGAGCTATTCGATTGTTACCAAGATGAAGCAAATCTAAACTTGTTGCTTCAATAAAATCGGATCTATGTACCACAGTTATGTAATTCCCTGTGAGATACATCTTTTTGGGGTTGTAAGGTTTGGGATTTAAGTCAGAGATTTGCTCTATCTTTCGCTCCTGGCAGTTCACATTCAGGCCAAGGTCTGAAATTTGCAGATTGCAGGTGCAGGTAGTTGGGCAATCTAAAGGCACAGGAGATTTGGTCTGAAACGATAAGATCTGACCATAATTTTGCGGCTTATTTGACGGGGCACGAGCAGTGGGTTTTGATTTTAATTTGGCCGACTGACGAGGTCCCTTTGTGGGTCTTGACGAGGACCTTGCAATTCCAGATGAGGTGAATGAGGCTGCAACTAGAGCTGGCGTGGTCCTATAGTATGCATCGGTGCTCAAATGTGGCATCTCATATTCAGCAATGGCTCTCCTCGGGCACAACTCTTGTTTTGAAACCTCATCAAGGTCTCTCCCATGAAGCCGAAAGGGGAACTCACAAACAACATCGCCAACTAAGGCTGTGTATGATATGCTTTCGAGCCAGGTTTTAAGAGCAATCAACTCACAGGAGCAGTTCCACGGATTCTCCTCCAGCTGTAACTCCACCACACTGTTCATGTGCTCCAGAAGACCTATGTATGGAAGTACTTTCAGCTGATTCCCCCTTAGGTCTAAATGGGTCAGTGGTACATGATGAAAAATATTTACAGGCAGACTTGATATCAAATTGTCATTTAGGATGAGGACCTCCAGATGTCGAAGTCTGCTGAAGGCATTTGTTTCCACATGGGTGATGTAATTATAATCAATTTGTAAATATTCCAGACTTTCAAGACCAAAGAAAAACTCTTCCTTCAAGGCATCAATTTTGTTGTTGTTGAGATGAAGTCGTTTTAATTCCTGTAGTCCATTAAAGGCTCCTGCTTCCACATCAGATATTTCATTATTTCCCAGATGTAATATTGTAAGTCCTTTGTACTCAATGAAATCATTGGCGGATAGCTTTTTTAGTAGATTTCCAGTAAGGAGCAGATGATACGGATGGAAGAGCACTGGAGTTATGTCTGAGAGACTTTCAATTCCTCTGTTTTCACAGCTCACTGTAAGTATCCCTTCCTTCTCCTCGCAGGCACACGGTCCTTGACATATTTCTCCATAATGGCCAGACATCACAACAGTGCACACGGATGTTGCACTTAGCACAACATAAGGAATCCAAAGATGCATTTTCCTGCAAATGATGGCCAAGCTCACACTCCTGCTAAGGGATCCTCAATGTCATCTAAAATAAAAGACATACATTGTGATGTAAAAAGGACAGGATAGAGTGAATGCAACTTTCACACAAGAAGCACTTAAGTCAAAGCTTCATTTATGACCCAGCGGTAACTTCAGTCTCTCTGCCTGCTAATCTTTTCTTTTTTAAGCCCAAACAAAGCAACTCCTTCAAGCAATGTAAAGAACATAAAGCAAGGTCAGAGCTATCTTAAGTACAAAACAAAGGTCTAAATCCCCTGTGAGGGGAAAACCATATAACGTTTACTTAAGACATGGAAATGTGATTAAATAAAAGGTTTTAATGTAAGACTATGGAAATTTCAAACGCTATAACGTCAGGGAAATTACAATCCTCATAATTTCTGTTAAACTCCTGTTTATACGTACCTCACTCGCACTGATGAAGATGCAGACTCGCTTGGTGTTTCATCTTGTATTTTTAAATCCGTGAAAACGAAAAAGGAAACAGGATCTATTTTACGCAAGCGCTCTCGTCTGTAACGCACAACAGAGGATAAAAGAAACGCTGATCAACCATAACTGCCAAATGCTTCTCTTTCAGCACCCTGTGCCGGAGGAGACAGGGCTATGCCTGGTTACAAAGTTGCTTATTCTCTCTTCTGTCTCCATCTCCCCCCTCCTCTTCTTTCCCTTCCTCTCTCTCTCCCCATGGACGCTCACACTCACACGCGCTCACTCGGTGGTCAGAAGGATGTCAAGTCATTTCATGCACAAAGAATCAGCTCACTGGACCATCATACTGAGATAGATTCCTCCAAAATATGTCCCAAACAACAATAAAGATGTCCCCAAAAACATCAGTGTTTTACCGGATCGCGCTGCTGTGTACCAACACCACGCAACACATCATTCATGCAGAAAACAAAACCCTGCCAGTGTCAAGTCACATCAGCGTCTCATAATCTGCCAATCCTGTTATGTTAAATGCCTGCGGTGGGGGGATGGGGCAGGGGGAGTTTAGCCTAAAACGTGAGTTTCCCTGCTTTTCCTTTTACCTGGCAGGAATTGATAATATCACCCCTCCGCTCTTTCCTTCTGCAATAGCTAATTTCACCATTTCGCCCACAAAACTCTGAGCAGTTTCCCCAAAAGACAGCTCTCATCAAACTGCCACTTCCCATGGTTTAGGAACCCTCCTGGTATGATGCAGGTCTAAATGAAAAATAAAATAAAATAAATAATGAATTAAATTAAATTAAATTAAATTAAATTAAATTAATAATTTAATTTAATTTAATTTAATTTAATTTAATTAATT
>JBAMIG010000013.1:11357515-11389739 GCA_037177335.1 Kiunga ballochi | reverse complement strand
TGAATTAAATTAAATTAAATTAAATTAAATTAAATTAATAATTTAATTTAATTTAATTTAATTTAATTTAATTAATTGAATTTTATTTTATTTTATTTTATTTTATTTTGTTTTGTTTTGTTTTATTTTATTTTATTTTATTTTATTTTATTTTATTTTATTTTATTCACTTTAAAAGTGAGATGGCATTGCCTCTGAAAAACATCATGGAAGAACTCATGTGGGGAGTAAATCAGTCTTAATATTAATAATGGCATTCCATTAACAATTTTACTATGGTGAGATTTGTTTTGGGAAACCCTGATGTGTGAACAAAGAGCTTAAAAATTAAATATTGTTCTCTTGAATAATGCAGTATTAATTTTTTATTTATAATTTTTTTTTTTTTCAGTCAAGTCATTTGAGTTTGTATTTAGCCTTCTAAACTAAGGTGTAAGTCACAGAGCATGACTCACTTTACTCACTGAGTGTGTTATCACCTGGTCCTAATGGGAACCAAACAGTTATGAGATTACTCTCATGGGGGGATTATCAAAGTGAATAATTTAGATCCCGCAATTAAATTTATCTGATCTAAGCTGGTGGCACAGATTGCATGCAAAAGTTTGGATTGGCTTAGCGACCAAGTAAAAGGTAAAGAAAAAAAATCGTTGTGACCTTTTCAGCCTGATGCGTTGGCACTCATGCAGAGACATGTCAAGTATCGTTGCTTACTGCTGTGTCCTCATGGAGCCATATCCATCATCCTCTCCACTTGGCTCATGCTCACATGGGAGGAGAGCAAGCACATCAGGGACACTGCCTGTGGCTCATATTAAAGTATGAAGGCTGCATTTACTATGCATGCAATTCATTTGCACTTCTGCTTTCTCTGCCCTCAGAGTTTTATTTCCCAGATCGGGTCTGATACTGGCAAAAACATTAGCTAAACCCAACCATGATACACTACTTTTACATAAATCAGCATTTATGTTTGTTGCAACATAAGCAATTTTTCAGCTGTCTTCTATCATATTTGATAGCAGTAATTATGAAAATAATGGGTCTGGTTTAACTATATTTGTTCCATTTTCAATCAAATTTGGATGGGACTTTTTGTATTTGGATTTTGTTTATGTGCATGGTTTGTTTCCATCAGCTTGATAATTAATCTTCATCCATGGTCACAATGTGCAGAGGGAGCATGAGGCACACATAGGCAATGCATGATATGAGCCTCATTTAATATCTCTCCAAGTCTTCCATGACACTGAACATAATCTTTCCCAACTGGGAGCAGAAAGCAGCACACTGCACAAACACACTCCAATACATGCGCTCAAAAACACAGACGGATAAAAGGAATAATCACAAAAAATTAGTAAGGGAAAATGATGACTAACAATTGTGCATTTCAAGGTCAGAAATACACAAATGGAGCTGGAGTTATGCCACAGAGGATGATGGGTAGAGCTTCTGATTTATGTCCCATATAGATGGCATGTTGCACGTTGTCATCTGTGTCCAGCTGGAGCAAACAAAAACAGTCATTGTCCCAGTAAACTGCCCTGCTACTGTCTAGCAGGAAGCCTCTCAAAAGCCTTTGTTACATCAGATTTAATGCAAAACAGCAAAGAACAAGACAACCCTGACCTAGTTAAATGGTCTATGATGCTTGGACTTTTTAAGAAATAGATGAACATACTGTATGTTTTGTTGAGTAGAGAACATATGCTGAAAAAATCCATCTTGCAGATATTGTGATGCAATATTATAATTAGGTCCTCATTTCACGGTGGGATAATACTGATTAGTAAAATACTAATGATAAGACCTTTATTATCCTGTTATGCTGGTTTAGTTTTAGGCAATTTGGGAGAAAATAACATCTTTCTTGGCACAAGACATTTACAGTGCATATTGGCCAGACCCTGTAAATAAATAACATTTTAATAAATTGTATTTTAATGTTATTGATCCTATCATTAAAAAAATCTAATTTTATTTATGGAGTACTTTTCATACGTAAGCCCAAAAGTAATTTACACATTTAGACCTCCCATTAACAAGGCACCACTCACGGCTCGAGGCCAAAACATCTCCACTCCACAACCTCTCTGAGGGTCAGCAGGAGACCTGCTGCAGTGAAGCACTGCCACTGCCCCCCCACATTCCCAGATCAAGCAGATGCCTTCCGTATGACAGAAATGTCCCAACCAGAACCAAAAGCAGCCCAGCAACCCAGTGCAGGTGAACCCACCGAGGAACACTGGAGAAATAGTATAAAACAAGAAACTGAGAACAAGAAGAGGAAAAATAAATAAATGAAAAAATAGAATAAAAAGAAATAAATACACTAAAAGAAACTAATCAAAAGAAATTTAATAAAATCACTAATTAAAAGCAATTAAGCAGAAAGACTTCCAAAGACTAACAAAACAGGATGTAGGATATTGTTAAAGCCTGTGCATCATTAAATAACCTATACTCTTAGGCAGGTTTGCAGCTGGGGGTTCCAGTCTTAGAATAATGAGGAACTTGTCAGTGATTTATTAAGATTCATGTACTTATAAGAGGCTTAATGTCTCAAACACTAGTGCCCTTTGGAAGCAATTTAGCTAATCAGGGTTTGAGCAAATGACCTATATGGATTTTCGGTGTACCAAAAATTTCCAATAGTCAGATAAGACTTGGAAAGGCCACCTTTAAGCAAATGACAACATACAGTGGACATGTAGGGCAGAGTGTTACAGCTGGCCTGACACACTGCATCATCATTAGATAATGAACTGAGGGTCAACTAAATGACAAGAGCAATAAAGGAGAGGGCATAAAGATCATCCATTCATACATGAACTGTTGATACATGATACATGAACAATAGGCACTGTGCATCTGAAGGCAACTTTGGCCTCTCTTGAGGATGTATGAGTAAAAAAAATATATATGTTGGGGACATTGACAGCTACCATGGATGACATCGCACACCTTCGACACACATCCTTTAGTGCTAAGGGCACAATTTAAGCACAATTTTAAGAATGTTCACACCAAGTTTTTCTTCTGAATGATTTTCCATAATTACAGCTATGCACATAAACCTGCTTAAAAATATGCTTGTTTTATTTTACATATAAAAACATACACACTTCAAAATGTCCTCATCCATCCATCCATCCATCCATCCATCCATACATACATACATACATACATCTATCCAAAAAATCTATCCAAGCTCCACTCAGCATGACTCCACCAACCTTTTTTTTTTAAAATGTCATCCGTTATGCCATTAACATTTGTGCTCAGCCACTTAACCCGCATCATGGACTTTCAAACTGATAGGCAACTGAACATGAGTTGCAGACGCTTGTTTCACACAACCAAACTGATATGAACACATTCTAAATCAAACCAAAATATTTGTAATTCTATTGTGTCTGTGGTGAAATTACATTGCCTAGTTGGTTTATTTCTTTGTTTGTCTTTAAATATACTTGAAAATAATAACGAGAAGCTGCTGTGTGAGTGACAACATTTGATTTCATTAAGTAAAATTGAAGGCGAAAATAAAATGTTGCATTCCCAAGTCCTGTCTTGGGACTCATGGGTAATGCTTTTATGATCCCTGGTGGTAAATGTGTATTGGCAAAGCCTTTGTCTATTTGTTGTTCTAGATCGCCACCTGGCGGTCAAGAAAGACAAACAAAAATAAATAAGAAACGCACTACACTGTAGTATATAGGTTGATAAAATAGCTTCTTCCATATGCACGATGTGAATAAGATCAATAAAACAATTGTGCATTCTTTTTTATCATCCTATTTCCCTGCATGAAGGTTTCTTTTTTTAAAATGATACATCAAGTACCACTATTTTTACACAATATGATGATTATTGTCACTTACTTCTCATGTGTTTTATATGAAAGACAACTAAACACTTAGTCAGTAGCTAATATTTAATTTATTATTGTAAAGAAAAATTATTTTTTTCCCGGAGAGTAAGCAAAAGGAAAAATGTATTTATGTGTCCAAATTACAATAAAGAAAAAAACATATAAATGAGTAATTTGAAGGTGGAACACCCTAGCTTTCTGCTGAGTTTATGTCCAGATAATGCCAGGGCTAATGAGAACCAGGAGAAAATTATAATTACCTTTCATGATCAGAATAGTAATGTATTATTCTTTAGAGTAAACATCATTAGCCAAAAAAAAAAGGTTTTAAACTGCCTCAAGTTACTTCAACTTTTGATAGGCTATTTTGTGTTAATTAGCCATTTCAGAAACGTTTTCATTTTATAAGTGTTTACTTTCATTAGCCTACTGATTGCCACAATAACCGATGATCTCACAGCAATCTAAACCAACCTGTGAACTTCGAAAACATGCAACTTTAAATTTGACCTCAAGGCGGCAGTGTTTACTTAGGAAAGCGTTATCTGAATGAACCCATTCTACTTCTCTTTGTTGATCCCTGTCAGTCACTGGATGTGAGCACATTAAGACAAGTTTTGACCTAACAACTTATCAACTGAATCATAAGTAAAAAATGGACAAACTCAATGAGCAAAATAATAGTAGGATTGAATTCTTCATGTAAACCACAATGACCTAATTTGGAGAGAAAAACAAACAATTTCCTCTTGACATGCATCATTTATTTACAGCACACCTAAAGAAAATACTCGTTTGACTTTAATCCATCAAGTATATTTGATGTAATTTGTTTAATTTTACTGGATATATTTTGGAGTAGATCACAGCATGAAGGTAAGGTGATTTTGTAGAAGAAGAAAAAAACATGACACGCCTAAATTAGCATTTAGATGTTTTAGAAACACTGTGACAGGAAGCATATAATCATTTTGCCTTCTTTGGGTAAAAATAATATCCTTTACACCATAAGCAACCACTTGAAAATGCTCTGCTTGTGGAAATCAAAAGGGTGCGTGAGAGCACAGCTATTTACTGTCTTGACAACTCCTGCTTCAGGCTGATGGGAGCAAGATAAAGTCTTGACATGTTCACAAAGGTCAATTGCTGTGAGGTGCCTGTATGTACCTAGATACTAGGAGGACTTCCTTCCCTCTTAATTAAATACAAGAAGCACCTTATCTTAGTTTCTCATGCTGACAAGGCTCCCCTGTAAACCAAAGGCAACTTTTCCATGGATGACAGATCAAATGCAAATGAATAAACAAATAGGGCGAAAAAATCATCATGCAAAACTAGAATGAACAACTGTGTCTCTAGCAGAGGACAGCTAAAGCCACACTGAATATCTGAAGCAGAGATCTGTGGGTTTTATCTTTGACTCCAATGATTCAAGAGTCAAGGTAATTACCTTGGTGAGAGACTTAGAAATGGAGCAGTGAGGATTTAAAACTTTGTTGCGTTTAACCAAGCTGAAAGAAATAAGCCGAATGAAATCGAGATTGTGCCAAATCACTTGGTAAAGAAATTACCTTGAACCACCGTTGTGTAATTACTATCATCTAAAAGTGTGAAAGTCAAGATCTGAGACTTTTGTCATTTTGCATCTGGAGAAATTCTGCACCAATTAAATTCTGGTCTAAAAAAAAAGAAATAAAAAAGAGCTACTTTGATTGCCAAGTGTTGACACTTTGCCTTTTTTACCCCACAGAAACAGGTTGTTACAGAATTCCCCACAGAGAAGAGACAAACGGTGGCTTGTAAAAGTGTGGCAGTGAGGTACTTGAGCTTTATTTAGCTATGTGCCTTTAATTCACATGGGGTTTGGGTGCAATGTCGTTCGCTTCTAACCACAACATTAAAAGGATGGAGGCCTCTATGATGTTGCCACGGTAACACACATTGTGCCTTTAATGACAGTCTCTGCTCACACATCTCTTGCCTGATCATTTGCAGCCCTGATAGTATTCAACTTACACTCTGTTGATGGTATGCATTAATAAGTTATGTGGCTGCATGTCTGTTTAATTTATTTTGCATTAGCAATGGGAAGCATTGTGTGGTTTTCTTTTATTTACGCACAATTATTAGCTCACAGCATGTGTTTGCATGCATGTTTTGTCATACTGCCTGGTATAGTAGTGCCGTATTTGTAGGACAGAGTGCATGTTTCTATCAAACATATGTTGCTGTTCCTTGGTATTACGCCCATGTTACGCACCACTGATGATAATTCAGCTGACCATCACTTCTCCTACTCCCATGCGGATTTAGTTATACAGCGAGGGAGAGCACTGGCTGAGACGACATAAACAGCATGAGCATTTCTATCACGTTTATCAGACCATCCAGCATCCAAACGGTTATGGAGTTGCTTTCATTTTCAGCTCATATTTGTATAGCCTTAGGCAGCAACCCAGAGTAATACTTAGCAGCAGGCAGGACCCATGCAGACAAATGCACATCACTGACATCTTAATGTTTTTATCCAATAAAGGTGAGAGTACATGTTTGTGAGATTTTATTCCAATTAATTGCCCAAATGTCTCTGCTGCCATTCATAATCAATATTTCATCTGACATGAATAGAAATTGGAACATGTGCTGGTGTATTCGTGTCTCCCAAATTATCTCTATAAGATGACGGTCTGTGCATGCCTAATTGCAAATTCAAAGGATGAGAGGATAACAACTTGCGTCTGTGTGCGCTTGCACGTGTGCAAAGATCTGCAGTCAGCAGTACGACTCTAGGTTTTCTGAAAATAGAGACAAATGTTCATTTTCGACTCATTATCACCCCATTAAGTCATTTAGAAACTGGTACCAAGCATGCTTTGAAAGCTCAGTCTGTTAAAAACAGAGCTGAATTCCATAGACTTTATTTGCAGTTACCTTGAGGCATCTGTGTGCATTTGTGAGGTCTCTTCAGCAAGAAATGTTGATGTTAGGAGGGTTCAATAGACACACTTTACTAGAAGTTCACACATGGTTTTCTGAAGTATAATTTGGCCTCCAAACACCTTTGCTCAAAGAAAGATTTGTATCTGTTGAGCTCCTTCAACTGGCAAGCTCTATGCTTTTTAGTCTGTAAAACAATGCTGGTTTGGGCTTATTTTTTAAAAGAGAGACTATTCCAGCTGTGGGCTACCTTGTAGGACCCCGAATACTTAAAAAGGACCGTGTATTCATATGTTTGGGGGTTGTTTGGGGCCCAGGATTTTATGAAAGACTTCAAAGGATAATGGGATAATTACTGCACTTACCACCAGGGGGGAAGAGAGAGAGAGACATGAAGAGTCAGAGAGAGAAATAGGATAAGGAGGGTGAGAAAGGGAATAATAAGTGTTCAAAATAGACAATAAATTTAAGAGTGTGCAAATTGAAAGGAAAATATGCTCTCATAAGGACATCCAATTTGTGATGATTATTATTATCATCAACATTGAAGGGGTGATTTATTGTTATTATCTTTAAGGGATGAATTGTGGACAATTCCTCGTTGTTCTATTTCTTTTTGAGCATTTCTGAGCTCAGTCCAGGTAATACAAAAAACAGCTGGTGTAAGCGTGGCAGATAGCAGCATGCTCACACTGATTAAATTGCAATCGATTCCCACAAAATGTCAGGAAACGCAAGGGTCTACTGCCATTTAATGTGTGTCAGATGAGAGCTGTAGGTAAGGGTCTGTGTTATCACTCATATGTCACGGAATGTGGAGAATGACAGGGCGGTGCCAGGGGTTTAATTGGCGTTAACACTTGCGGCGTAAAGCTCAGGCTCACTCTCTCAGGCTATACACAGTGGATGTGAGTCAAGAGAACAGTCAACAAGCTTTGAAGGGAAGCAGTTATGTTTACTTACTGTGAGGGGATTTTTGTATTTTTACTTATTTTTTTACTTAAAGCTCTACAATAGTGTGAAGGGTGATGGACAAAGTGAAGAAAAAACATGAAATAACAACTTGGTACACACATAAATCTAGATCAGTCAACATCAGAGCAAATAAATAATATACAAATAAATAAATAAATAAACCCTGAGTTGATAAAAACTGATTTAGTTGACTAATAAAACAGAGCCCATGATCAATATGGTTGTAAATTGCTGTTGTTGGATAAGGATCTACCAGAGCTAAATAAATATAATCATGCAAAACAGCCTCTCTAGAGGTTGTTGGCTATCTACTACCTATTCATACATGCGTCCTTTGTGTTGCAGGTGCACAGACAGGCTCTTGAGTTATTTTAATACAAACACAAAGCAAGAGCAAAAAGACAAAACAATTGACTTAAATCATCTTGGCCGACAAAAGCCATAAATACTAATTAGCCCTGTAATTGACGAGGAGGAGACAGCCAGTCCTAGTCAATGTGCTCAGTTTAAGGTTTCAAACACAGAGAAGATTATTCTTTTGGATTACCTAAATGGCTTTGCTGGGGAAAAGGCCATTAATCAAAAGCACCCTCTGGTCAGAAAATAGCTCCATTGAAAATATCTACAACCTTCTCATTTCAGCACAGAGATTTCTGGCAAAGCTATAAAGCGGGGTGTCATGAATGACTGGCCCCACTCCAAAGCCATTAATGATGTGATGATTGAACTCTCATTCACAGAATAACCCAAGACACTCAAAATGTCATATCAGCTTTGTCAACAGAAGTTGTTGGGGAAAAAAACCAAGGTCACATAGCAGAAACATTCTTGATGTTGCTTGTTTGCTTTTTCACTTTTCAAGTGACAGCAAAATATATACTGGTGCCTATTTTAGGACATTAGTTGCATGCACAGCCCTGAACCTTTAATCATTTTGAGCTAGGATAAGAATTTCCAGTTCCTTGGGAAGCAAACAAAATGTATTTGAGGAATGTATAGGCTGCACAGAAAGACTTTATTTAAAACATGATACACAGTACCTCCAAAAAGATGAAGAATCCATTTCCTTTGAATTCTTTCTTGATTTTCTCAGCCATGTGAGTAAGTTTCTCTGCCTGTATGTGGTGTGTGTTTCATTCATGTAAAACTGTTTCCTCTGGATGTTGTCCTCTTTTGAATTGACAGGAGGATCACCAAGATTCCCACATGGAGCATGGCAAAGAAATAAAGTAAGGTTTTGTTGGAAGCACATTATTTATTTTCCTTTGATTCCCTTGGTTTTCTTCTGCACAGCAAGGTGTACAAAATGCAAACATCCAATGTGAAATGTGGGCTAATTCCAATCACAGCCATATAAGGAAATAGCTGATAGAAAGCATGTGTGTGAGTTACAAATAGAAACCTTGTGTACAAATAGAAAGTGATTAAATTACAATTCTTTACAAGTATGAGGCTGCCAGAATGATAATCAAAGTAGTGTGGGAGGATGAGAGGGTGAATTAAACGTGGTGGAGGGATTTTATGTGTTGTTTTGCATTTTTTGTCTTGTACAAATATGTTTGTGTGATTGTTTGTGAATGCAATGATAAGCTAATAAATATACAATTACCAGAAACACAATTTTTATTCTTATCTTTAAGCCACATAATTTATTTTATTACCATTTTAGAATCTTAGCTTTGAAGTCTATAATTCTACATTTCATAGTTTGTCAGATGATGCAGTGTTATATGAGAATCCTTCCACTGAAAAAGGCAATTAGTTTATGCTAGTAAGCTGTGCTTCTTTACTCTTTGCCTTGGGAAGATGATGATAATGTTCTTCAGGGATCAGTGTGCTGTCAGTGAAGGACTAGCTGCTAAATGAGGCAAACATGTTCCTGCTTACCTAAATAGAAAGATGATGTGAAAACAAGGCTAAATATAGGTTAGAGTTTTAGAGAGAGAAAAAAGAAAGAAAAAAACACTTGTTAAAGCTTTGTAAAAAAACAGTATTTCAGAGTTGAGACCAGAACAAGAAGTGATAAGATTTCTGTGCTCCATGCAAAGCTGCCTCAAGATAAAGTTCATAAAGTGGTGTTCTGATGCTGCACTGAAGTCAGTAATGAGAGGCCCATGTTAAGTTTTTACTGATTTTTCCTTTAACTTTGTTCCAACACAGTCTCACTTCAGAGTATTAAAAAGTTATAATAAGGTCTCATCCTCCAACCTTTGAAACCCCACTAAACAAAACAGTAAAAATGACTGTCTTACTATCTCTGCAGCATATCTTTTGTGTGGATCAAAATATGCTTTTTCTATGGAAGAAACAAAAAAGGAAAAAGGAGGAATGCAGCAACATTGTTGAAAAAGCACACAGCAAAATGCTCTACTCTCTGAAGTGGTCACATCATGTTCCTGGTTTTCTACAGTATATCCTCTAATTTATTTTACAGAAAGAAATGTCTTTGACGGCTCATCCCTCCTCTGAATGGGTTTATGGTCATCTTTGCTGTTTCCATTCCCTGTGGTGGCTGTTGCTTACCTGGATCATGGGTATTAAACACAACTAACTCTTTTTTTCATATATCTATATTATAATCACATTCTCTCACACACACTATCTCTCTGTCATATACACACCCACCCACTCCATTACCATGCATGTTTACACGTTACTGTGTTTACCCTGCAGGTTTGATCACAATTATAGTTTTTACAGTTCTGTTTACACTTGTTGCTGCTACTGTTGTTGTGAGAGCTCTTGATTATTCTCTACTTTATATCCTCACAGGTGTTTTCTGTTAATTAACTTTACATGTGTATAAGCTGATTTTTCGTTTTGTGTGTTAATTATCTAGTCTATTTTAATGTTGTCTATTTTTTTTTTTTATTTTTATAAATAAAGTCTTTTTCATTTGTATCCTCACTATCTTCTATAAGAGAATCCCTCTGTTGTCCCTCTGTTTAAAGATACATATAATACTTCATTGATCCCAGAGGGAAATTCAAATTGTAGTAGTTTTTAAAAAAATAATAATACAAAAAATAATTAATGATGTGTCATCACTGTTCTTGCCGGGATGGTGGCGTCCACACAGAAGTCCATTTTATCTCTCATACACTCAGTCAAGATGTTGATGTCATCTCCATGAGGACCTCAGAGGACACTCCAGTCTGCTGTGTTGAAGCAGCATCTCAGAGCATACTCAGCATCTTAGACCAGGTTTTAACCTTCTCTCCAATGACAGGCTGTCGTTGAACGATGGGTTCTCTGATGGAGCAGCTGACAAAAGCAGGTAGTTAAAGATCTCCAATGCAGATCCTCTTCCCAGCAGCGACACATCTAGAATGACACCAATGCAGCCCAACCAGCACTGCAACTCCACCTCACCCCAGGTTTCCGCCAAGCTGTTCACTGCAGTCTGCAAGGAGTGTCTTGAAGCCGAGTACAGACGCATTACAGTCTGGGATGTGTTCATGTAGCCACGTCTCGGTGAAGCACATAAAACTGCACTCTCTGTATTCTTTCTGAGACCTGGTCTATCCCTGGAGCTCTTCACTTTTGTTAGCAAGCAATCGTATGCTTCCCATGATTACATTTGGAAGAAACGGTTGAAATTGGCATAGTTTTTCTCTCTGTCTCTTTCCTGCCCTGCAACTTCATCTCTTTATTCAGCTCTGTTGGGATTTAAAGTGTTATTTCATAGATAATCTTAAATTTGTAGAGTATTATCAGTAAATCCCAGTGGTAAACAAGTCCTGTTGCCATGGGGACTCTAATAACAAGTCTTGAAATAGCAGGAAAAAAATATAAATGCAAGACTCCCGTCTAGCACAAAAAGTAGTCTTGAACGACCCAAGCTGACAACTGATATCTTAAAAAAAGACACATATATCACAAACACACAGAGCTACAACTGTTTTCTGGCACTTGTGTAAATGTATATATGTATATATATATCTATATATCTATAGATATATATATATAGCTGTAAGACTATCATTTTGCTTGCTATATGTTGGACAGGATAAGGTTTCTTGTCAGACAAGATGATCAAGGCTACATAAAACAGCTTTTTATGAACAGAATATTACTTTCTACTATCAAGAGGTTCAAGAGCTTTCTTTTATTCAACATGAAGGTAAGTAAATCACAAACAGTATATATTTGGGGGAAAAAAAAACATTTCAGAATTCTCCAACATTGTTAATATGCAGATTGGAGTCAAACTAAAGCCACATGGAGAATTGTCCTTCTCTGATCAATGCATTTGTTTTTATTGTATGAAGTTTGAAAAAAGTTTAAACTGAAACCAATCTAACTATTAAATTTTAGCATTTACTCATTCTCTGCAACTTCTCTGAGCTGTTATGGCCTCTATTTTTATCAATGAAATCAGATGTAAAACAGTAACCACACAGTTTTTAATCCCCTTTGAAACAAACATAGTTTTCAGAGACAATAAGATAAACAGAATAAATTATCTTTTTATTACTAGAAATCTAATGAAAAAGAATAACAGTCAAGCAAAGCCACTCTCAGCTTCCATATAAAGGGTTGAGAAGCAGGTACATGTGGGATATACCTGCTGGAGCACTTCAGCAAAAGAAGATTGTTCCCATGTGTCTTTACTTTACAATGCTACTTTATTAACTTGCTTATGACAACTGCTGTTATTTATCGCAATTTTAACACGGTGATTATATGTAACCAACTCAGCCTTTCTCTGCTTCATGTTTTTGACCTAATAATACGTCTCCATCAAGGTCAAAGAGAACTGGTTATGGAAAGAGAGAAAATAAAAAGTGCTTTAGAGTATTCACATCCTGCTCTAATCTTCTTTCTCAAGATGATGGAGGAAAAGATCTCATGTGACGGAAGAGCCTTTAAAATGGATTGGGGGAAAAAAAGATGACGAGAGCCCACGCAATCACTCCTCCCTCTGGTGCAAGAGCTAAATCCCCAAAGGAAACTCCTCATAAACATTCATTTTTTTTAAGGCAGCTCAAACTGTTCAGATTCTCATTTATTGTAGCTTTGGTGCATAACCAGTGCAGCAACCTGGCAGCATGTCGACCAATCAAGTAACCTGGAAGCAGGTCTACTGCCTCTGCCATGCTTATAAATTCCATCCCTCTGACAGGTCTTCCAATTTAATCGAATTTAGAGAAATTCTACAGTCAGTAATTGTGTATTAATTTCATTGGACCTAGGTTTAATCAGTAGCATGACTTGTTTGTTTAGATCAGCAGGAGCGTTCACAGAACTGCTGGATTGTGGGATTTAAAAGTCATGCTGAATAGTTATGTTTCATATCCCCCACTAAAGGGGATAAAATAAGAAACCGAGGGAATGTAAATGCTCCCTATCCTCATCTAAGCCAGGATGAAACTCCATTTTAGCAGCCATTTTCATCCACACATGTGGAGTTTTCAGGGAGGCAATGGTGAAAAGAAGGCATTTGCTTTCACAAATTGCATGAAATCCTGCCCAGGATTTGCTGATAAGGGTTCAGGATTTGAGAAGCCACACATTTTTTTTTTCAGTGAAGCCTTGATAGATGTCTTTCATTATAATAATTTTTATCAGCAAGATAAGTGACCTTGAAGAAACAGTGTTGTAATTACCAAGGTTAAAATATCTGGAGCGATTAATGTTATCTTTTCCCTTTTTTTCTGGGATGCAGTGTCCTTGTTGCAGACAGACCACTATGTGAATTGAAATGAGATTGGATTGGATAGGAGGAATTGCATCATAGTCTGATGTGAAGTCTGAGCCAGTTTAAGTATGCTGATTTGAAATGCACAACTAACCCATATTTGTTGTGCTTTGTTGAAGCCTTTTGTAAACAGTAAGCAGACCTCACGTGACCTGACTTTGCATGTTTGATAGTAACATGTTCCCACAAAGAGCTGTTTGCAAAGGCTAATTAAGAGATATCTTATTTATAAACTCTAATAAACGATAAACCAGATGAGGGAAAAGAAGCTTTACTGTTGGAGCTGGATCTCAGCGCACTCCTCAGCCTGAGGTCAATATTGCAAACAGTGTTTTGCCTCAAATACAAACAGTTTTGATCCTCATACTCCCTCTGAGCTAAGCATTTACTTATTTAAATTTACTTCTAGTTATTGCCTGAAATGACAATGGAGGCCTTTTCCCAGCTGTTAATAGATGTTCTGAATGACTGATGCCATGGTATTTGCATGCCACGACTGTCTGTCAGTGAGTTCTTTGATTGTGTCTCATTGCTTTCATTATGTCTCACTGAAACAAATTTAGCATTCAGGTCAATATTGAGAACAGCCCTAACTTTAATGAGCCTTGACACAGCAACACACAAGGACTGAGGATTGTTACTTTGATTATAGACCATTATTATAGTCGCACAATGAACACAGAGGTTACAAGAACTTTGAAAATTGACCCTGATATTCTTGTTAATTTTTTTTCTTTTCTTTTTTCTTTTCTTTTTTCTTAGCAAAAGCTCCAGGTCATTAGAAAGCTATTGCTGTGCTGTCCTCTTTGTGCTTTTTTTCACTAACATAATCAACTCTTTGAAATGACTGCATGCTTAAAATGAATATTTGGTTTCAAGTTGTCAAAAAAGATGAAAAAATATTGAATTTTTACAGTTTTTTTAACATCAAAAGTAGGCAGAGTAGCAGAATTAGGCATGAAGTAACTTTTCTTTTTATTAATAGCAAAAAATAACTCTTGTAATTCTTGCTTTTACTTTATGATTATATTGCTGAGTTACTTTTGTAATCAGGGAAACTGTGACTGTGATACATAAATGTGTCTGTTTTTTTCATTGTAATAATGCTGCAAAGGGGTCAGAGGATTTAGTACAATGCTGATGAAATTTTGTAGGGCAGGATTTTTATGCCTACAGCTTGTCAATTATCTTCCTGAGATTACATTTTTGTGACAGTTGTGAATTAGAAGATTTAAAAGCAAAACTATGGTTTAAAAAAGATAAAAATGTTATTTACAAAAAGCATTTCAGAAAGTGTGAGCTATGAATGGCACAGCAGTCAAAGCCTGATCAATATACCTGAGATAAATGAAGGTTTGCATCTTTTGTTTTCACCAATAAACACAAACAAAAGCCATCAAGGAAATTTGAAACATTTTTAAATGTTTCCTCATAGAAAGTATCAGATTGATTTCAATGACCTTTTTGTAGACTAAATAATAACAAACACATGATTATCATTAACTGATCACATATTAAAAAATGGAGAGAATCGTTTTTCATTGCAATATGTTTGTTGTTTATTCCTTTTTGTGCATTTTATTCTCTAAAGGCAGGAACAGTTGTTCTTGTGATCAGCAATGCTATTGCCTGTTTGCTGTGGGGAGTTATGCAAAGTAGAGTTTCCACCTGCCTCAGAGTGTATCAACGTTTCGTTACCATTTTTTCTTGCAGAATTTACTGATATCATCAATCTTTACGAATGTTTGGTGTCAACATGTTTTCCAAAAATGTTATAAACATTTTAAAGCTACTTTGAGGCACAACTTCAGAATGGAGAATGTGACAGATGACTTATTCAAACTGTTACAATACAATTATCTGTATTGACATCAAACCTAAATGCATTGTAGACTAACTGGAGTCTCCCCATAAAAAGCATCATGACAGGAGCCATTGATTATCTGGACACATGTTGGTTTTACTCTCAAATGAGCCGCATGTATAAGTAACAAAGAGAAGTGTAAAGTACATAAGTACATACTGGAATACTCTCACACAGTAGTGACAGAGGGGTAAAGACACAAGAATATAATTGAATAAAAAGTATAATATATATATATATATATATATATATATATATGTGTGTATTATTTTTTTGTATTTTTTTGTGTGTCTTTACCCTTTTCAATTTGATTGAATTCATGGATTGAGTCGTGCATCCTGAACTTTGTTATAAAACAATTTATGTTGCAAAACAATTAATGTGTTTGAAATTTCACTACAGATTTTTTAAAAAATGTGTTAGTTTGTTTTTACTCTCATAAAAACAAGAACAACAAGAAATAGAATATGATGTGTTCATTTTGGTTCAGAAGACATAGAGATTATGAACAGGATAAAGAAAACAGATATTATAGTATTACATGCAATTAGATTCAAACCCATGCAGGAGCTGAAAATGGATGATTTCCCAGGGGCTTGTGCTAATCCACTTGAGTTCCAAGACACCTTGTCATGCACTTCTTTAAACAAATCATATTTTTATCCTGGCATAAGGTCATGCTATTTACATGCATTTTTGCAGAAGCAAAAACCTAAGACACTATATCTTGCTCTGGGCCATAGAGTGCCTTAACTGAGCATTTATGATGAATCCATTGCACATCAATAAATACACTGTGCATGTGGAACAGCAGCACCATAGGGCAGCCATGTCACGTCTGTGGGCCTCACAGTTTTGTATTGGATTTGATGAACGCCTTTTGTGAGAATCCATCTTCAAACAGCAGCCAGTGAAAATGAATACAATGACAACATTCATCAAAATGTGTACATAAATTCAAGGACCTAGTGTGTCACGGGATTGCACATAATCACAGACACAACAATAAGGTGATCCCCTGTAATAACATGATCCTAACCAAGTGTTTATACATCCTGATAAACCACTGCGGGAGCCGTGTCAGTGGCTGAATTATTCCACTGAAATTCTCAGTCTGTCAAAGTAAAAGTCTGAATTTTTCCTTTGTTTCTCCAAAGGTTCACAAAGGCAAATGCTCTCTTTATAATGTTAAAAGCCTTGACGTTTAACCTACTTTCACTAATTCAAAGTGGGAGGGGCTGCTGGAAGCTGCCTTTTCATTTCTTCATGCTTGAAGAAACACAAAAATAAGTGCATGTTGCTCAAATAGTAGCTACGGCTAATCACGATGTAAAAAGATGCTGGTGTGAAGTAATACTCTTTCCAACATACCAGTTGCTTCACTAGTCTTTTAACAGGGATTTTTAGTTATTCTGGTGTATTGCGTCTCTAATGGGCATTACTTGCCAGTAATTACTTGAGCTCCCCTAACTCTGCGTATTAATAATCATAAAGGTGTAAATTGACTGACTTCGCAGAGAGTGAGGGAGATGTCAGTTAAGCATTCATGTGAACGCACCCACACAGTCCTCAGGCGAGGTTTAATCAGCTAAAACAAGTGAAAACACCTGTGTGGGTGGACTATGTTTGAGGGCTTTAATATTTATGCAACTGCTGCTGAATAGTAAACTTTTTAATGTAGCTTAGCACTATCCTCCTTACAACCCCGCTGGCTTATTTTTGTCAAATAAACCGACACTAAAAAGAGTCAATTAAGACCTTTTACCTGAAATGCTGGCAGGATGTGAAACAAATCAATGGTCTGTATGATCCTGATAATGGGAGTCCTCAAACATTTCAGGAGCTTTTTGGTAACAACAACATGTAATCACAGATAAACTTACTTACAGACTAGTATTCTGATAAAAATGGATCCCTTAAGTGTCCTAGTTATGCTTTGCATTGAACACAGAAACTATCAAAAGTTTGGACCCATTTTTGTCATTAAATCCAATAGTAAATTAAATTCAAGCTTTTGATTGCTGCAGTTTCCAGGCTTCTGAAAAGGTGTGATTTTAGAGACCTGGATGTGGTACATTAAGTTCACTGATAAGATCCTGTGACAGATAAACACATTATCCAGACTCTGGCACTTAATCTATTAGTAAAAAGATCCCGGGTACTGAAATGGTGAGTAGATAGATATGAGGGCACAAATATAATCCCATAACTGAATCATGAAATTAATGTGTGCGTTGGGATATAAATATCCAAGTTTCTGTGAAAACACCGTTTCCAGAATGTGATCAAAACAAGGATAAAACTCCAAACGTGTTTACTAGTGTGCATGTAAAGGCACCCACTTTATTGAAGCACTTTGAGTTCAGAGGGTTTACTAGAACTTAAAGAAAGCGATCTTTGGTAATTCACGTTTAATCCTCATTAAGGTCAAAGCTGAAATAAAAATTTAATTAGCATGTAAAAACAACATAGCAGAGAGATTTATGAGGCAAAGTAGGCTGAAAATTAAAGAAAAAAAACAAACAAACAAAAGAAAAACACGCATTTGAACCTTCTGTAATATGGATGTTCAATACAAAATGTATTTCAGGTAAAACCTATTTATGTATTCTAGTAATAAGTGTTATATGCTTTATCCCAGTTTTCTTCTGCGAGTAGAGCAGAGTTTATAAGACAATCTTTGAGTGTTCAAAATAAAATAAAATAAAAAACATAAAACAAAAAGAAAACCTTTATTATAACAATTGCACTTCACACATAACAACCACTCACTGATGTAAAATGAATGTTAAAGTTGAATGTGCTGAATGTCACAGATAAGGTGGTTAGATCTCTACCTGGCCATTTAATTGGGCTGTTCATGTCCCTGCACATACGCACAAAAGGGGAATTGATTTATTGAGCAAAAAATTCAAACACCTTAACATTGAGTGAGAAAATGCTCAAAGCATTTGGCTGCTTTTGACATTCTCTGTGACAAATCTTTGTATATTTAAGTATTGCTGAATTTACTGAACAGATTGTGCTTGTAAGTAAACAGCGACATGTTTGGGAGATAGGGATGCCATTACATAATCAAATTACATGCACGGTTGAAACAAGCCATGGTTAGAACTCGACCTGTCCGTTTATATGGACCGTTGTCCTTGTCCCAGTTGTATATATATATTACTGCTTCTTTATTTTAATTTTTTATGCATGTTTGTTTGTGTGGGTGTGTTTTCGTCTCTCTATAAATGTTATAAACTCTATAAACACATCGATGAAAAACAAAAAGGTTTTTTTTATTGGAGGTTGTTATCAACATACTTATATGTGCTAATGGAATGCAAACTCATGCAAACCTAAAAAAAAACAGCTAACTCAAAATGAAACCACCTCCAGCCAAGGTGGCAGCATCATCAACTGCAGAGCTAACTGATGCAGAATGCTAATGAGAGTTCTGCTCTTTAACAGCTATAAAAGCAAACCGTGAAACTTAACATTCAATGTGCTTCCTCAACTCTTTGCAGCATTTCTACCTTCACCTAACAATACCAACCAATGTGGAGGCCTGCAGTGTCTGAGTTGACACTCCTGTGCCTGCATGACACTTGACTGGCCATCTTCTTCAACTTCCAGCACTTTTGTCAGACAGACAGGTTTTGCCCTACACTAAACTGTGTATTGATTCAATAAACTGTCTATTGATTCTTAAAGTCTGGACCTGTTTCTAATACTCAGTCTGGCTCTGTCTAGTGCATCTTTTCTCTCTTTTTCATCTTATTTATGATGGCAGACAAAGCACTTTAAGGGTGAAGCTTTTTAGACCCGGGACACTTGAGCTTGTATGACAGAGTGCATTAGCTTTTACACTTTATGTAGATATTGGCCCACTTTGTCACTAAAAAGGCATGTAGAGGACTATTTTTGCACAATTCAAAGTGAGGAAAGTGTGTCATGACCCAGTAACATGAAGCAAAACCTGTGTGAAGTCCTGCCAGATCACTTCCTCATGCTGCATCCTTTTTCCGTGTTAAAAGCTAATCGTGATTGACAGATTGTTACATATTTGAACTCCTCCCAGAGGAGATTGCAGTTAGTAGCACCTTTTTTACTAAGCACTTAAAATAAAATGGGTTGTGTAGTCTGGAATTTTCTGCCAGAAAGGGGTCTATGAATAGGGGCCTTAATTCCTGAGGGTCTGAATGAAATCTAAATGTATTAGTGTCTGACATCCTTTTCAGAGGGAGGGGGTTGGGAGATGTTTAAACATTAGTTTGAAGCAAAAGCATATGAGACTGCCCTGATAAAGTCTGTCTTTTAGTTTATTTGGGGAAATATGTAGTGAAGATACAGTTTTGTTATTTTTGTGTGTTTGTTTTTTTCCTCTTTTTTTTAGCACATGCATATATCATTAAAGCCTAAATTAAGGGAATTATTACTGAATAAGCTGGCATGTGCATTTATTTCCTTGTCACTTTGCTGGGCAGAAATTTAACAACATATTAATCAATTTGGCTTACTGATGTTTTTTTTTTTTCTCTTCCTGGACATTTTGTCATGAAGGTTGAATAATCATCTGCTTTGGGCAGTTTTAAGTCTGCTTGTAAAACACTTTCATTTCTTTCTGAGAAACATGATCCTTTCCCAAGCTTTACCAGAGCATGAAGGCACAAAGCATAGACAATAAAACACATTTATAGTCAATATGTCAATGTTGCCGAGTGACGTATTGTTCAGAATTTCTAAGGGCATCAGAAAATTCATTATCCACTAGCAGAATGTGATGCGGAAAGTTATACATGTGCATCAGCTGCATATTTCTATAACTGTGAGATCTTAGCACCTGCACATTTGTTCATCTTTGATGTAGTTTTAGTCAGAAAAATCTCAGGAGCAACGGGAAACATGGCTAGATTGTATTCACTTAACAAAGGGTTTGTGAAAAAATGTTAGTTTCTTAAAAGCTATTGCATTTTTGCTCTCTGTTACTATTTTGTGTGCATGTGTCTATTTAATGTTAATACATCCATCAATCCATGTTCTTTGGCTTATCCTTAGTTGAGTTACAAAAGCAGCAGCCAAAACAAACAAGCCCAGATTTTCCATTTTAATAGGCAATTCTTTCAGGTGTCCAGTGGTTTAGGGAAAAACAACCTTTTTATTTTTCTCGTTTCATTGAGAGAGGCAAAGTCTTAGTTTCTTAGTTTTTCAATTTTATAGAAGCAAATTCTAAAGTGAGTCACATTTGGAGTTATAATATTATTGAGTCTTGAAAGAGGACTTAGGATCCTAACTTTGGGATCAACACACAGTCTAATGGCCTCCTGTAAATGATGTTGGTGACTGCTGCAGCAAAATGCCACTGCTTTTTGAACAATGCTAAATCTATCTCATTGGTTTTATCTACATTCAGCTGGAGACTGTAGCTGTCAATTCAGTCCACAAAATCCTGCAGGGCTGAGCCACGGTGCTGTATTGGTCCTGAGAGCAGAGACAGGAGAGCTGTGTAATCTGCCCACTTTGCTAGGGAGTTGGGAGGCTTTGCAGTAATATGAGTAAAATATAATAAGCCGCAGTAATTCAGAAAGATTTCTAAAAAGAAAAAAAAATGTTTATCCCAATATAGATGTCCATCCATCCACAGATTGTCATCGGTACTTTTTAATCCAAGAAGGGTCATGGGTATCTGGAGCCAACACAGAGAGACAAACAACCAGTCACACACACGTACAATCTAAAAAACTATTTCCAATGACCAATCAATCTAACAGGCATGTTTTTGGACAGCGTGAGGAAGCCAAATTACCCAGAAGGAACCCACATTACCTTGGGGAGAAAATGCAAAATCCACACAGAAAGGTTGAGTCAAAGCTCAGACCAGGAACCTCGCTGAGACTGAAGGCTAACCACTATACCACCATGCAGCATGCCAACCCATTTGTGTCAATGTTATTTCCACTTCCACAGCCAACAGCTAGCTAGTGTAACTTGGGGTAAAAGTAGAAAAACACTGGCTAACTGTCACAACAAGCTGGTATTAAGTGTTGTTTTTGTGAGTGGGAGCAAAAGCCTGGAGTCTTATGCACACAGGTTAGATGTATTTGGTTTGGCTTAAACTAATCCTTATGGATAAAGTATTAGACTTAGACTTAGCTTTATTCATGCCTTTTAATTTCATTACATTTTTGAGGGTATTTAAATAAACTAGATTAATTATTATCTGAATGTTTTGTTTCTGGAATATATGGAGAAAAGAAATCTCCATAGGTCGTCAGGTACTTTTTACAGGTTCGGAACAGAGGGAATGGAAGGCTTAGAATAGGTTAAGAAATCATTTGTGGGGGGTAACTTTTCACAGTTTTGGTCAATCATTGGTTGGATTATTTATGAATATTTGAATAGTTTGTGTGATTCAAAATATTATAATCTCTGTAAAACATTTAAAGTAAAAGTTTCAGGATTTTCTTGTATATGGCTTTCTTTAGGGAATCAGTAGGAATGGTTTGACCCATTTGAGCTTTTCTATGCAGTCATATTTAGTCACTCTAGTTGGTTGGTAAAAAAGTTGACATTAAAGTACTTTAACAGCCCAGAAGTTTGCCTCTTATGAACTTGGCACCATGATGGTTGCCTCCGAGACTTCAGGGATGTTCACTCTAACTCTCTTTTACACATTTTTTACAAATGAGATAAAGATGTGAAGTGAAAATGGACTGATGAAGGGAAGGTTAGCAGAATTTGTTGCTAAATGAGCACTGAGCTCGCCATGACCCTCTGCTTACTGTCACCCTGCTGTGCTAAAGATAAACAGCTCTTGGCTCTTCTTTCACATTAACTAAGCATATATGAAAGTGCATTAACACAGACATTTGGTAGGAAAGCTGTTCCCTCATGATATGCAGCCAAATCATATTTAAACTCATGATGTTTTCTAAAAAGACATTTGATGTCAGGACACTGGCTCGTTGACAATAAAACTATATCTCATCTCATCCTCATCATCACCATCATCATCATCATCATATATGTGTGACACTCCTCACAGGGTCATTTTGTACTTCTCTTTTTTTAAGTGTGGTTGTGTGAAGTATTTACAAGTAGTCAGTGTCTTACCTGCTGTAGACAGCAATCAAAGCACTCTCAGTTTGGAGGATCAGGGAGGAATTTTGATGAGAGTAAGCTAACAGCTACTCAGAATGGAGCCAATTTTGCCATCTAAAACAACTTAAACCTAAAAAAAATGATAGCTGCTGGGTAGAAAGCAATGCATAATGAACTCTCATCTTCGTCATTCCTCATACTGACATATTTCTCCTCAACTTCACTTTTTCATGTGTTGCTCTCTCACATGCCGTCTTTAAATCGGACCATCCTGGCCTGCCTGCCATTCTATTCTCTTCATTTCTTTCCTTTGCGTTTTTCTGCACATTTGTTTTATCACCCTCTTTTTTAAATTATTACTACAACCATAAAAAGGCTGTAATGAAATAAAAACTGAAACTGTTCATTACATATTAAATACGTATGCATGTCACATGAGTTTAGCCTTATCATGCTATTTGCCCGTTTTGATGGTAAAATTGTAACATGGTTTAATTGATCCGTCTCCTTACTTTGATATGCATGCTTCACAATAATAGCTGAAACTTTAGCCCCTGAAAACAGAAACTCTCCCAACTCAATTTTTATATTTAACGTCTCTTGTATTTCATCACATTACCTTATTAGGGAAATATGCACTACAACTCACCAGTAGGTAATAATGGACATAACCATCGACCATCTTCAGGAGACATTTCATTTGTCACTTATTCACTCTGACTAACTTAGTGTTAAAAAATCACCAATTTGAACTGACTTCCTCTGGAGAAAGTCAGACTCCAGTCTGATGAGTGGCAGAATGTCTTTCTTCTCACAACATGGAAACTGGTGAACATTATAATATCAAAGCAATTGCTTTTCTTTGCTTACTCCGTCCGTCAAGTTGATCTCTGAGAAAATGACAGCCCTACTTTCATAAGTTAAACAAAATCAAAAAGAGGCTGTTTTAACAACACAGAATCAGAACCACAGGAATAAATGAAACAAAGTTGCTGTTCAGCTAAGGTTAGTGGAAATGATTTTAAAGTTTTTGCATAAAAATGAAAGATTTGAATATAAGAAACCGATTTAAAGACAAAACATTTTCTTGCACAGATACAAGCTTGTGCTTATATGAAATATCTTAGATTTAATGTTATTAGATTTACATATGGCCAGATATGTTTTAATATGCAGAGAAAGGGAAAATGTTGTTTATATTTCACTGTAAAGCGAAGTTGCCGACCATCACATCACCATGTAGCTTTGTGTAATCGAGGACACAAGCTATGTATAACTCAGACTAATCACTTTGTTCAAAGCTAGTTGCTTTGGAATTAAAGCAGGAGAATTAGCAGTCACAGCTGATGAGCAACACATTGGTTGTAGGAATAAGTGATAAAACATACCTTATCATAACACACTGTAGCATTTGTCCGAACAAACTCGAACCAAGTTTCAGATGCATTAAAGGGATGAATGTATGCATGAATGTTGACTTCACACCCGGGTAGCAGGTAGCTGCTATGGTGTTCAGCTAACTTTTCTCAATTTTTCACGTAAAATAGAGAATGAAAGCACTCTAAATATGTTCTACTCCTAAATACTTCACAAAATCATGTAAAAAATCCAAATAGAAAAATAAATCCTTACATTTATTACACCTAGTGGTACAGCTTCTATTATTCCAGTTATGTTTCTCATACAAATAAATCTTAAAGCAGCATTTTAAAGACCCCTTAAGGCATGCATGCTGTGTTCAATGACATCTCCCAGTTAAATGAAAACTACACTCTCAATATTGTTTATGTTTTGTGTTCACTGTTGTTTCCCCACCAATAGTTCTCAGCCAAGTGGAACCATCTTCCATAGAATTTAGTGGAGGTGGAAGACAAGCTCTTAATCGCCTGTGTTATTGAATTATTGAATTAAAAGCTTAAGTACTCCGGGTGAGCATGTCAATTTTTCACAACTGAATGGTACAGTGCTCATTCCATTTTCATCTGAATAGATCATTTGTGTATGTAAAATGTAGAAGAATGAAAGTATTACACAGATCAGTTTCATTGTCTGTAATTCTTTTTTCTTTCCTTTTTTTTTTTTTGGTGACTGTAATCATTGTGAGACACCAGTCATTTAATCCACAAAGCCTATGCTAGTCCTAAATCTGCATTTAGATCCCCTTACCAACATTTCAATTTTTGTCAAGCTGTTCAGTTCTACTGTAGCACATTGCTAATTAAAAACAATTTAGCAGAAATGTGGCAGACGTATAGGTTTAAACCTTTTTTTAAATCCCGATGTGGCACAGTTGTAAATAGGTGGAGGAGTAAGTGTTGCAGCAAATGGTTCCACCCATTCCTACTTGACATTCTACTCACCTGTCTTCATTCCCCATGTTCTGAAACCCTGGGACTGATACAGATAAAATGATGTGATGTTTCTGTCTGTATTTCAATGGGATGAGTTGCTGTGACCCACGCAATCTCCCTCTCAAAGAGTATTTCAACTTATGCAGATGAGCTCATCAAAGCTGCCTGCTGAGATGAGACATCTAGGTCTGGAATTGTGTCAATACCAGCACCAAAACAAATGCAAATCAAAATCCAAATTAATGTGTTTTCCCTAAGGAGAAATGGAATCATACTTATACTCAGCTCTGAGTAGATGACAGGATTCTGTTATCCAGAGCTCCTGGAGAACAAGGCATTCTCAAACTGCTTACTATGTCAGGGTACAAAAGTCAGTCTCTCTGGATAGAGAAAATAAACTAAACTAAGTGGAAAGAGGAGGCACTTGTGAGACTGATTTACAGATGTGAAAACATTCCCAGGATCCCTTAGTTTAGTGATCTACCGTGGTAAACAGACATCCAGTTAAACATGCCATAGACAAGCAGATGTCGCAGATATGCCGTGATTTTTTTTTTTAATAATATTACTTTGGTCACAGCAGTGATTTCATCTCTGTTGACGGCTGGAATGAATAAGTTGCAGCAGGTTATGTTTGGAGAAAAATGAACAAATGGATGGATTGCAGCACTTGGGCTGCTCTAATATGCTTGCAGACCGCGGCCTGTCTGTCACCACGCCTACCTTATCTGCATTTGATTGAATGGTAAATAGTGCACAATGCATAAAACATCAAATTTGCACACTCACTCTCGCAGATCTAATGAGGTAGGAAATAAATGATGGGCATTTCAGACCCTCTGTAAAGCGGCATTGTCTCAAAATCTTCTGACTGAGGATGCTGTTGTGTATGTTCAATGTGTTGTGCTTTTTTTTGTTGTATGTACTTGTCATAACCTTTAATTGACTGTTTGTTTAATCCTTTACAGCAACGAGTGGCTTTCGATCTACAGGGGATCATTAAAATGTAATTGTCCTTGCTTGTAGCTGTTTGTTGCAGCTGAATGCTAACTTTAGCCTTCCCGTAAGATTTATGTCTCTCATTCTTTGTCATTTGCATTCATCTTTAAACAAAAAATACAAATATTTAGTGACAGGAGCAGTTTGAAAACAACACAAACATATCCATCGCAGTGATATATACTTTTAATAAAAGCATTGAGCAGAGGAAGTCAACTCATCTTTTGTTGGGGGCACTAATTCACAGTGCCTGTTTTTATTTGACTTTATTAAATATAAATGGCTGTGTAAAATACTGATTGTGTTGTTTTATTTTTCTTCTTTCGGCTCCTACTAACTGATAGGTAACATGTGCTGGTACACAGTTTATAGCTAAAGTTGGCACATTTGCAGATTCACTAGTGCTATCTGTTGTCAACACGTAAAAGCACCTTTGAGACAAAAATGCACTTCTCTCACATAAAACATGACAGCTTTAGAAGTTGTCGCCAGTCAAAAATAATGTCTTCCATGCACACAGTGTATACAAATTTAATAAAGTACACAACGAGTACAGTAGCCCACATTCACGTGTAAGCTCAGCTTATTTTCACATAAACTGCAGAGGACAACAATAAAATTACAAATACATTCTTAAAAAAATTGTTTTGTTTTTTTTATAGGAACTTCAAATGGTTTTTTATGAAAAGGGACATTCCCTGTTGCACCACCATTAACAGTTCATAAGACACTTCACTTTTGAATGTAACGTCACTGATATGTATTTCCTGTGATATTCAAAGAGATGTTCCTTATACACTAAATGGAGACAGAAAGCTTCACTGTACAAAAGCAGACAGGACTCAATAGCGTAACAGTAGCAATTTGTTTAACAGCCTCACAAAATTGGAGTTTGAAATGTGTAAAATACAGACATCTAAATTGACAAGTACAGTACACCATGAAAACACTTGAAGCCAGGTAAGCACTGAAAACCCCCGCCCCCCGCCCGCTCCAAACCTTCACAGCAGTCATAGACACATATTTCACCTAAACACAACAAGTCACAAACTCAAAAAATAAAGAAACCAAAGAAATTTTCAAAAATGAAAAAAAAACATACAAAGCAGATGGTTTTTGGTTATACAATGCTTGTCTGAACACCTCAGCGGATCAAAATAAATCACCTCCTGGTCATCAATCAGTGAGGGCATCATCACACCCCTAGCAAGTGAGACAGAGCGCGTTCGTCTCTCCTGTCAGTTACCAGAGTCCCTCGGGTCGAGAGCACAATCTGATCCCCCGCACTCCTGGCTGATGACAGAGCTGTGAATAAGACTGCTTGACAGGGACTTAGGCCTTAGCTCGCAAGTCAGGTAGGAGGGCTCCTCCAGCTCGGTGTGCAGTGGGGAGCATTGGCCATCTGGAGGGCCATAGGCACTGCTGTCGGATCCACGGTCCCGCTCTTCTTTGGACTCTTGATTGGCCAAGTCCAGGGGCACGCTACTTTTGGTGGGACTGCTGGATGCAGATGGACTCTCTTGTAGCGGTGGGCTCAGAGCACACTGTGATTTTAAGTAAGGTTTGACATTGGCCACAAGGATTGTACTGTCCCGCTGTTCTTTTCCGAATGTGCTGAGGGTTTTTCTGCTGTTGCAGCTGATGGTGCCATAAATCTCTGTCTCTACCATGGCATCCATTCCCACAGGGATGAAAAGGTTGGTGCGATTATCTGCGCTGTCTGCTTGGCTTCCTACCCGTAACTTTGGCATCCAGCATCTGTCAGAATGTCCCAGTGCACGACATTCATCGGTGCAGTGGGCTGATTTGTCTTGCTCTGCAAAAACAGTTAAACATTTGTTATTGGATCCTGCTGGGGTTAGTATAAATAACCAAGAGGCACATGCAGATGACATTTTGAAGGAGTAATACTTACACATGATGAACAACTATCTATTTTAATTCTTATACTCTTAATATGACTTAAAACTTCATCCCTTTTATTTAAAATGTTGTTCCATTAGTTTTTCTTTTCCTCATAAATTATTGCAATGCAGCATGATAACATGACACTATCTTAGAAAAAAGTTAATTTGGTTGATCATTTCATAAATATAGCAAATGGGCGATTTGTCCTCCTCATGAAACATTTTCCCTCTGGTATTATTAACACCCTGCGTAGGTGTTTCCTGGAAAGTATCATCTGGTGCAGAGGAAGTGATGTTTTCTTTTACATGTCTGACAGAAGTAGCTTGTGTTAAAAAAGGCTAATCTGGAATATGCACGATAATTTTGTCTAGCTCTAAAGAGAAGCAGGTGTCAGATTCTTATGTTCATTTCATCGCAGTTTTAGTTGTCCTACATGTTTCTGGTGATCTAAATGGTTTTCTGCTTTCATCCAACAGAAACCCTCAGTGCCTCTTGATTCAGCATCTTTTCTATACTTTTACTTTTTTTGTTTTATGCTTTACCAATGTTTTTATCCATTTAAATGTGAAATCAATGCAGATTAAACATTTTATTTAAACTAACAGGTTTGATACATTTTTATTTCTCCTCTTCAATAAAGACATCAAATAAATACATACTGTGTGGCAAAGAAATAACATTTAATTTAAGCAAAAATAATCATGATACATCAAGTGCATTTTGCTGATGCTGTCTTTTGTTCTATGGTTCATAGAAAAGTCTGAAACCTTTCATTATAATGATGCTTTTTACTTAGTACAGCTTAGTGAGTGAGTGTGCGAATAGAGACAGCGGTTTTTCTAAAACATTTGTTTGCAGTGTTGAACTGTTTTGCAAATTTACCTTCCAGAAAACAAAGAAGATAAATGAACAAGCATAAAAGCTGCAACACACTAAATAATAGCTAGAATGAGTATCAGATGTGGAAATGTATCCGTTGACGTTTCCGTTTAGCTGAAAATGGCTGGATGATCTCTGACTCATTTCTTGATGTGAGCTGCACATATGAAAGCACGCATAAGGTAAGGCTAAAAGAAGTTGACAAGTTCAAAATCCAACATTTCAATTCAAGTTAACTTCTCGAAAATAACCTCTTTGGCTGTACAAGTACAACATTGCAGGATATATCTAAAATGCTTTGCTTTCTGAAACTGTTCGAATAACCTTTCATTTTCTCAACCAAGATTCATGCTTCCTGTTTCCAAATAACCTTCAAATCCAGGAATAAACCACAGTTTGCTATAGCTTTTGTGCAACTTGTACTTGACACATGCACTAATCACACTGAGCAGGGTCTCATATCAGGAAATGACACCGCCTTGACTCGCTTTGTTCTCAAGATGGTGCCCATTGAGGGTGAGAAATGCACAGCGTCAACAGTCAACATTTTGACAATTGTGAGAAGCCACTCGGGAACTCACAGAGCACTGCATGCTGTAACCTGAAGAGCTACATGATTTGAGACACAGTAACTGTTTTGTCTCTCCATCTTTCAAATGCCAACTTTCAATGACTGTTCGTGTTCCAGGATTTTTGCTTTTTTATTCTCCAGCCACATTTTGCACAAGTAACTACAAGCTTGCTGTTGTAAAAAGCTTGTGCCTTTATCACACAATTTCACAACTATTTAAACTCAGTCATCCAACTTTTTATCATCTGTGCCTGTTTTACCACATCAGGATTCAGGGGTTCAAGTCCCCAAGAAATGCTGCCAGATAAACACTATAATAAAATCATCCATCAAAAAGTTCACATTAGAATGAAATTGTTTATCATGTGCAATTTAACAAGCAGTCAACAATGCAATGAAATATTGTGGTCGAAAAGAACCAGAAGGTTCAAGTTCAAAAGCAACAAAAACATGAGATAAGAAACACTTAGGATGAAGACAAATACACTAAACATTTTTGTATACATTTATAGGACCCCGAGCTAATATAATAAAAACCACTTTGGATCTAAAGGCTTCTTATCAGTTTTTTTCCACTGATTTACTGACTGGTTTTAGATTTTCTTTTGTTTTCTATGTTTGCTGACACATACTTTAAAACCTGTTGTGCGATAGTGTACTTTGAATTCTACAAATATCAATTGAGTGTATTTTGTTTGTAAGGAATTAAAAATTACTTTTGCTTTCGGTGTTTCTTTGTTTTCCAAGTTGCAATCCAAGTAAATAAGATCTAAACGAAAGATTTGGATATTGTTGTTGATAAACAGAAGTAGGAGCCTAAATGCTGGTTTTAAATAAAAGCATAACCTCAGGGCCTCCAGATAAACATTGTTTCTGTCACTGCTGCAGAAATACACATAAACCTTTCTTTGGGAGGACAAACTGGTGATTGAAGTATTGTCCTATTTATTATACAAAAGTAGCAGTAGTGGCTTGCCTGAAACTGCACCACACCAAATACTTCATGAACATCCATGTGGATTGTTGTTATTTAAATAAATAAAAATCTTTGGACTATAATTCGGTTTAGTAAATTTCATGCTACATCTAATTCCAAAGGGAAAAAAATGACAGAGAGCAACGTACAAAAAGCCAATTTCCATGGTGTTATGATGTTTAAGGTGTCTTTTTTTTCTTTCTCTTTTTTCTAAAGCCATTTCGCTCGGCTATCAAAATTAATTTGACAATAATGCACTGAGGTGTTTTGCACGTAAAGGCATGAAGCAAAATGTCAAAAATGTCTTTTTGTAAATTGGTGGAAAATAATAGTTTTCCTTCATTTGTTATACATGAAAATGAATCAGCAATTTCATCCTTCTGTTGTTCTATCTTCTCGTTTAATTTCACTCTAATAAATGTGTTTTCCATGCTGTCATTTCTATGGGCTGAACCAGCTTTTTACTAAATGCCTAAACAAACCCAAGCATTGACCACTGAATTTATTGGAATTTGTTTATGCATTTAATGGGTTTCTTGAAATGTCAAAAAAGGTATAAAGGCTTATTTTTCTCTGTCTTTAACTATATACTATTCAGGAAACAAAATTCCAACCATGCCAAAACATTTGAATAGAAATAATCCCAGTATTTCATTTATTGCCAGGTGCGACTTTGATCAGCTCATCTCTGTGCGGCTGTCATTCTATAATATCAAAGTCCATGAGTAGGTGACTAGTTGAATGAAGCACTTGATCTCATTTTGCAACATGGCTCTGATGAGGATCAGTACATCAGCCTTGAACAATAGGAAGTGTCACATGACGGGTTTCTTCCTATAAAATGGGATTAGATCCTCATGTTCAAAGGCAACTGAACTTTCGTCATACACAAGCCTGGACCAGTTTGCTTGAGGACAGACAATGAATGAGAAAACAGAAACCTCCTCTGTGCCACTGCTCCCGAGAGATGTAAAAATCAGCACCAATGTAGCCTACCACACGTTCAATGTAAGTTCATTTGCAAAGTACATGCTCCGACTATCACATACAGCTGCTAAGTCTATTAACACCTACACAAATGCACCCACTCATAGCCACAGGATACGATGAAACTGTTAATTATGCTGTGACTGGACAGAGGTAGTAAACTTGTGTTGTTAATTCTACATCAGAACTGGAAGTACTTAGAAATGTTAAAGGGAAAACGTTTTGTCTTTTTTATCTGAGTAGTATTAAAATGTTGCATAGGTCAAAGTCATTTCTTGAAGACATTTAATATTTTTAAAGCATGCAAATAGTAAACAGTTTTGGATTAATGGATGTTGTTTTATCTCCTAATAGTAGGTGAACTTGTCACATTTTGTCTACATAATTGGCTACTTTACTCCACATGAAGGTTTTGTTCTGCAGACCTTTTATGTTTTAGAAGCATGCAAAGTTCACTTATCCATTCATAATAATCAATCATGTTTTCTGCATTTCCGCTAAGCTGAAAAATATATACCCCTCAATATTTGTTTACATACTGTAAATGTGCACAGACTAGTTTATTTTTCTAAATAAAATAAGTCAGTGTTAACCCTGCACCATTGCAGTCCTGTTGCCAGAACAAACCAATGTCATTTAACATTAGGAACCATGAGATACACCAAATTGCCTTGTTTTTAAGCCACAGTGGTAGTTTTGGTGCAAAATCATTCGTGATGCTGTGTGAAGAAAGTGCAATTTGAAAATCAGTGTTTTGCATCAAACACTATTTTGTTTTAATCCTATACGTTGTTGAACGCTAAACATAAATCTAACTACCTTTACGTTTACAGCAATAAACAAACTACTGACCTAATTTAAAATAAGGTAAATTATTTCTATGACAACATTTAATGCATATAAGAAACTATCAGGCCCCATGAAGCTATAAAATGTTGCTAATGTTCATACATGTGTGTCAAAATGTAGTAGCTTTTAAAAAAACATTATAGTTTCATTAAAGGCTCACTAATGCTCTGGTGCTAAATATCCATACACAACAGACCCATCTGCCTGTTTTCTACATCTTTATGTGTGTAATTTGGTCTGTTTTCGAAGGGGTAGCTACAGTGG
>JBAMIG010000013.1:11339218-11353915 GCA_037177335.1 Kiunga ballochi | reverse complement strand
CTGGGAAAAAAATGTGATTGAATTCACACCTCCCACAGAGTCAGGTTTGGTCTGCCATAATTCCTCACACGACACACACACACAAACACACTCACACATATATAAAATGTAAGAGAGATAGAGAGATATCCGCATGTCCTTCTGGCAGCCTCAAGTGTGTTTCTATGTCTGCCCTCCTGAGCACGTTGCAAACAAACAGTTCATAGCAATGTAAATGGTGTGGAAAGTGCTGCATAGGGACATGATGACCACAGTTATTCTCTTCTAAGGCACAGACAAGGAAATGGAAAACATCACCACTTCACACAAGTTCCACTATTATCTTTTATCTTACCGGTGAGAGTTGCTTTCATGTTTTCAGTTTATAGCCACAACAGCAATATCTATCAGTTTCTCCCAGGTCACCCAGGTTGCAACAGATTGACAGTCATATATAATTAAACTTCTGATTGTGTGGATCGTTTGAGAATCATGAAATAAAATGTACCATTTTTATTTTCAGGAGTGAAGCAAGCTCTTCTCAAAACAGTGCAATCACGGCAAAACCAAAAACTGAGAAAATATTTCCAAGCAAAAGGTGGAAAAACCCTGTCATGTTGCACGAGAAATATGTCATTTTGCACTGCAAGTGTCTATCATACTCAATTGTCTCTGTCGTGTTATTTGAGACGAGTATGTGACAAATTCATGTTCTACTAAAAACATGATGAAAAGAGGCATAGACTGAGGTACAGTTTTTCATGCATATGAGTCTATTTGATGGTTTAAATCAGACAGAAGTTGTTGGAGGTTCCACCGTCAGCTGATAGACTCTTTTATCCTTTTAAGCTACCATCTACCTTTCACACCAGTGCCTTTATGTTATCTTTGAAAGACAGCTAAAGCTGACTGCAATGTAAAGTGGAACAAAGTAGCCTGCTGCAGCTCCAGCTCTAATAATATTGATGGAAGAAGTGTCTGCATTGACTTTACCCAGAAGCTTGTAGACCTCCACTTAAACACTAGTGAGCTGAAGGCACGTTCTCACAGCATAAAATACAAACAATGTCTGGTACAAGAGTCAGTTAGGCATCTTGAAGATCCCCACTCACCCTTCTCAAAAGGCTGGCCATTAACTGCTGCTGCTTTCATCTTGAGGGCCTCCCTGGCAGATGTGTCGCAGTGTGAGCCTTTATTAGTATCCTGGTCACTATCAGCCTGGTCACTATCACCATGGCCACTGTCTCTGAGGCTTGCTCGTTCTGCATCCTTAAATGTTGAGCTGCAGTAGAACAGAAAAAGGGGGAAAAGGAAACATAACTTTTCATTAGTTCTGTAAGAAAACTTCTCTCTTTGATTGTCAGAGTCAGATGGCTAGATAAACAGATAAAGAAGCTAAATGCACTGGTCAAGAAGCATTTGGATACTGCTTTTACCTTTGAACAAATGGCTGCCTGCTGCCAGCGTAATTGGGCTCTGAAGAGAAATTTTCAGTCTAGAAAGAAAGGGAAAAACAATATTGTGAAAAAACCATATGAAAATTTATGACAAAAGCCAAAATAGCATGGAACATAAGATTCAAACAGGAAATTCAGACATTAAAATCAGTTATAACACCTGACAGACAGAAAAAAAAGAGAATGGAAGAAAGAAAAAAGCCCCTTGTTGAAAAAAGCCTGATAGAAAGCCTCCATTGTGACCATGTGTTCTCCTTGGTATGGCAAACAGGCATGCATTAGGCACTGCCATCAGCGTCCTTTCTCCTCTATCTTGAAAGTAATGTTTGTGTTGATCACACCCACATACCCTAGTGACTGGTGACAGTGCCAGGCCTTGTCATCTGTGTTATCATCTCCGAATGAGACTGTCTGCAAGACTGTCCTAGATATTTACATCGTTTACAACAGATAATTCTGTTGTGCTAAACAGCTCTACAAGCCCATGCTGTCAAATTAGCATGTTAGCTGGCTCGTGCATCCAACCCTGCCATCTCTACAAGGCAAGGCTGGAACCTATTAATGGCCCTTTCGTGCCAGCTTTGGATGCGGATGGGTGGATCTGGCTCATATTTGTGGGGAAGCAAAAAAAAAAATGTGATTGTAAGGTTATGCTGTGTGCATCTAGCTGTCTGGTGCACATTGGTTCAGTAATGTGATCAGACAAGCTGCTCAAACACCTGTCCAATCCCACATTTCAGGCAAGGTTTTGTTTTCACTCTATAGCAGAGAATCTGGCAGGGTCACAGCAGTCTTGTTCAAGACCCACACTGTTTGCATGTCTAACTTGGAGGACTCTCAGATTACAAAGACCAACTGTGCCATTTTGCAAGAAAAGACTTAGAATTGAGCAATTTCAAAATCATTCGCAAATACAGAGAGAAGAAATGGCTCTCTAAAGAAGAAAGCAAAATTCACCTCAGCACTGGGTTGCCATATCATGCTTTACATGCAGAGAATATATCAGTCTCATAGAGAGGGAAAGGAAAAAGTGAAAATAATGATGCCTGTCCATGGCACCAGGGTTTCTCCTTTTTCAGTCAATTTCTTTTCTTTTGTCACATTTGTATGGAAAAGCAGTGTGTGCAGATAAGTGAGAATAAAGGACAGATAAAGAGTATAGAGGAGTTTCCTACTTACCTGTATCACTGACATCCTATTTGCTGGAGTGTCTGTGCTAAGCCCGGCAAAGCTGGAGTGGCAGCCTGACCTGGGAACAGTCAGACTGTTCGGGGTTGTTTTCAGGTACATGACCTCTGACCTGGGCAGCGTGAGTGGCAGAGGGCTCTGGTAGTCAAAACATATTGGTGAGGTGATGAGAGAAGGGCTGCTCACCACATTCATCCGACTCGTAGAATCTCTCTCCTCCATCTCACTCTGCACCAGCATGATGTCACTCTTGTTGATCCTTTTCTTTTTTCCCTTCCCCACTGGAGGATTGGAGTACTCAGCCATGCGGCAGTTATAATTCCCAGTCTCCTTATCTTGATGCTTGGACTTGACAGCGATGGCAGTCATGACAGCTAAGAGCATGACAGAGATAATGCAGAGGGTAACTATGAGGGGCAGGGACACATCCCAGTGCTGCTGTTCCCCACTTGTGCTGGAGCCCCCTCCTGCCGCTGTTTCTGTGTTCGCCTTAATGATCAGCTTAGCCACGGCAGATAAGGGAGGCTTGCCATGGTCAGTTACCTTCACCACCAGCTCAACTACCGGAGCAATCTCTTCCCAAAGAGCATGGGCAGTTCTGACCTCTCCTCCCACTGGATCCATATCAAACAGGTGGTCGTCATTTCCTTCTGTGATCTCATAGGTTAAATGGCCACTGTCTCCATGGTCATGGTCCACTGCTTTCACTGTAGCCACAATATACCCAATACCCACATTTCTAGGCACTGGAATTTCAGCTGTATCATTTTGCAGGAGGGGTAAAATAATAACTGGCAGATTGTCATTCACATCAAGGACATTGACCCTGACAATAGAAGTGCTCTCCATGTGGGGGGAGCCACCATCTTTAGCTTGAACTTTGAACTCAAAAGATTTTGTTTGCTCATAATTGAAAGAGCGGGAGGCATATATGGCTCCGTTGGTGGGATTAACAGATACATAAGTGTACACTGAGACATCCCCTATATGTGATGGCAGAATGGAGTATGACACAGTTCCATTTCGGCCCACATCTGGGTCGTGGGCCAAAACAGAGCCCAGGTATTCCCCTGGGATGTTGTTCTCAGACACCTGTAACACATACAATGTCTTTGTAAAGCGAGGTGCATTGTCATTTTCATCTAAAATCTTCACAGTAAATGACCTAGTGTTGTTCAAAGAAGGGATCCCATTGTCTCTTGCCACAATTGTTACATTGTATTCGTCTTTCATTTCTCTGTCCAGGGGTCTGTCCGTGAGCAGGGTGTAAAAATTATCATTGTTTTCCTGGAGTCTGAAAGGTACATTTCCCAGCACCCTACACTGAAGTTGACCATTACGTCCAGAATCTTTATCCGTCACTCTGACCAGTGCGATGACAGATTCTGGTGGAGCCGCCTCACTGATGGCTCCCTGCCGGACAGAAACAAAACTTATCACTGGCGAGTTATCATTTTTGTCAAGTACTTTGACAGTAATTTTGCAATGGCCTGGTATTGGATTGGGTCCTAGATCTTTAGCCTGCACATCAAACTCTAGGATTGGATTCTCCTCAAAGTCAATCTCTCCTTGGACCTTGATGACACCAGTATTGGGATCTATGGAGAACAAATCTTGTATTCGCTCAGATGCATATCCAGTGAAGGAATAAACCACCTGCCCGTTGCTTCCCTCATCTTGATCGGTGGCATTAAGGTCAATAAGTACTTTTCCAAGAGGGGAGTTCTCTGGAATTTCTAGCACATAGGAGGATTTATCAAAAACTGGACTATTGTCATTTGAATCAGTCACTCTGATGTTGATCTGCATAGAGCCTGATCTTGGATATTCCCCACCATCAATTGCAGTGAGAAGAAGGGTGTGATGACTCTGATCCTCTCTATCCAGAGGTCTCTGAACAACCAGCTCTGGATATATGGTCCCATCACCTCTCACTTTTAAATCCAAAGAGAAGGTATTGTAATCATCTCTTGTGACTTGATAGGTCTTTATCCCATTTTCTCCAGAATCTGAGTCATGCGCAATTGTCAGAGGGAAACGTGTCCCAGCAGCAGCGTTCTCTGAAATATCAATATTCACATGATCTGAAGGGAAACTGGGCGAGTTGTCGTTGATGTCCTGTATATCAATCTTGATCATACAAATTTCCTTGTCATTTGCAAATACCTCCATAGAGAGCTGGCACTTTGGGTTGCGCCTGCACAACGTCTCCCTGTCAATCCTTTGTTTGGTGAAAATTAGTCCACTCTCGGGGTCAACGTCCACCAAATGTGGTGCAGAATTCTCTAATACTCTGAAGTTCGATTTTTTTCCTCTCTCGATGGTCCCATATCCGGCATCTTTTGCTATATTACCTATAACAGTTCCTGGTCCCTGCTCCTCCGGGACAGAATAATTGAGATTTTTCAATGTCAGGGCTTTAACCCACAGGAGAAAAAAAACGGGTACAGAGAGACGCATCCCTTCAACTAGATTTGCAGTAGTGGCAGACAGAAAAAAAGGGAGGGTAAAAAAAGAGAAAATCCTCGTTGACTTTCAACCTGTTGATTACGGCAAACCTAGAGTACTAAACCCTCACCAGACATGTGCTCGACGTCGATCTCACATTAATTAGGTATTAAATAGATTTGTGAAACGTTATCTCCTCTTAATCGGTATTGTAACCTCTTTCACATGCTGTGTGTCTATGATGAACTCTTTCTGTAAACAAAGATGACCGCCCGACGACACCTGATGTATGAATTAAATATAAAATCTAACATAGCGCACGAGAAATCCCTTCTTTTTTTTCTAAACGGGGGACTTAATGAATAATCGATGACTATAAAGTATTAATATCCCCTACCGCATCCAAGGTTAAAGCGTTTGAATCTCTGTGGTGAAGGTTAGACCGTGGTTTACAAAAGCGCATTGCCCTCATGCGACATCTACACCTAGGCTACAGCAAATACTGACATGGCCATTCAAAATGCAGCATTGCCCGATGTTACCATTCACAACGCATTTACTTTTTTCCCTGTGCGGCACACTGTTGCATATGCGTTCTGTTCGTGAGGCACACACAGCCTTCTCATGCCACAAAGTAGAATAAAAGCCGGATATGGAGCCGATACTCCTGTCCAACCTTTTGTGTTCCCGTCAGTCAAGAGCATCTATGGTACGGCTGCGACTTTTGCCCAATGATTGTCCTATAATCAGTCCAGTAATCCCATAATCCAGTCCAATTGGATCCACAGCTCTTGCATCCTTCATTCGGACAATCCACCTCTGCACCGTCCCTGTAAAACGTTGGGAAATAATGCAAAAGAAAGAAAGAAAGAAAGAAAAAACATCAACAAAGGTGCTGGAAGATTGAAGATAATCAAAATTAATCGCTTCTCCGGCGCTCAGTTCTCTCTCCGCGTCAACTGTTGAAACCTGCTCCCACACTGAGCCAGTCTGACCGGAAACCTCTCGACGCCTTTATAACAGACTCCGGTGTATTTCTTGTCGCATTTAACATAGTTTCTGATCGTCTTCTTCGCAAAATGAGTGAACAGTGACAGATCTTGCCTTGGGGGGATTTCTCCAGTAGGTCTGGCAAGATCGCATGAAGAAGGACTGTTCTAGTGCTACGTGATTCATTTACTGATGTGCGCGCACCGAGCAGCAGCATCAGAGAGAAAACGTGCTGCTGGATGTTGCTCCTAATACATGTGGATGTGAACTGGGGATTACAGATGGATCGATGAAATGTGTTTTGCTGGGATAGGCTATAGTAGAAGCAGCAACGAAGTAACAACTGGTCATCTTTGGAAAGAAGTGGAACAGATGGCCAACTTGGTGTGGAAAATGTAAAATTAAAGCTGATAAATGTTTGGAAAGTAACTGAGTGTTATCTTCTAAGTGTGACTGAAACTCCTGAGATATTCAACACTAAATTTTCTCTCCTATTAAAATAATAGTCTTACACCTGTCTGCATTTCTCCTCTGTTGTTGCATCTTTTGTTGTTGTTGTTTTTTCATTAAAAATCAATCAAAAGATATAAGCCAGACTGTCAGTGGTTTTTTAATTTATTTATTTTTTTTTTTGTCTTTCTTTAGGATAATCTCTGTAAGGTACATATGACAACTGCTTATTCCTCTGAAAGAAACAAGGCTTATTTCACAGCTCAAATATCACAGCTGTTTGTCTAACCTGCCTGATGCAGCTATACCACACTTTCCTTCAATAGCTTATCCACATAAATCTCATATCTCATAAGAAAAGATGGACTGACATTTAGTTCACTCAACATTTCAACAATATGACATTTGCATTTTTATTCTCACTTGACCAGATCTCAGAGATGCATATGCGCCTTCTCAGTGATGCAGGTACTGTATGAGAGCAATTCAGAGAGGAAGCTGTGTCAACATGAGGGCAAGATCACTGTGGCCTGCGTCCTAATTTTGTTCCATGCTGCTGAGGATTTAAATCAACCTTGAGTTGCTCCTAAGTTCATTTTCATTGTCTGAAACATGGCTGCTTTCCTCCTCTTGGGAGCATCAACTTTGGCTGGCCAGGGTGCTGCCTGAATAAATTGGCCATTTCTGCAGGTAAGAGATAAGGACAACAAAGAGAGACTAATTATCATTCAGTCTATGTTAAAACCTCAGGAAAGAACTGCTATTGACAATTGGCTCTGTATTGTCACAGTCATACCATTTAATATGATCTGAACTCAGAATGAGAGGGGGGTTCATATCCATAATAAATAGGCTACATTTAATATGGACATTTACCTGGCTTGCTCTTGTAAAAACTGACAACTCTGTCATGCATAACTGTCATCAGTGAGACCATAGGAGCTGACCTAGTAGCACATGAGCTAGAATTTCTGCTGCTTTGTTAACCGTAAAAAAAATAACAACATAAAAACAAACCGGTGCATCACTTGTTTCACAACAAATTGATTTTCACTTGAAAACACATCATTCTTTTGGTGTAGGACTATACCTGTTGTAATCCTGGGTAGAAATGACAAACAACAGCCATACTCTTTACTCTTTTTAAAGACACTTGTAATATCTTGGCATCTCTCTCATGTGATTCACTTACCACTCTGGCAAGCATGATTAAAGAAAAGATTAAATTGTTTATCATTCTGTTTTTGCTCCTGTCACTGGTTGCACTGCTCTTCACTGGAATACTGATGATGGTGTGCGGGACGGATGATCAGCACAAACCACTGAATCTTGCTAAAGAATACATAAAGGCAAGAACAAGTTCTGCTTGGAACAAATGTCTCCCTGAGACATTTTGTAAACATGGTAATTATCCACACAGGTGGGGAAAAACAGCCTTATCAACAACATCAAATCGATAAATCTGAAATATCTCAAGAGCAACACAAATGAATATTAGTAACAGCTGGTTAGATGAATTCCCTTGCAAATGTTATAATTAAGGACAAATAATAGTTACAGCAGTATATCCAGTTTCCTATAACCCATTTAATTTGACTTTTGTCTCACAGTAATGATCCATATCGCTGCATAATCCTCATCAGGTTACAAGTCTTAAAGGGACAGTTCATTAAATGTACCCACCCAAAAATCATTTCTCTAAAGCTTGCAACTGGCCATGCAGAAAATTTTAATTTTATGTGTCAAGGTTTTCAGACTTCTGCCTGTGAAACCCCCTGCACCTCTTCACCTAGTTTGATGCAATTAAGTTGCAGAAATAGAAGTCTTTTAATACTTCCAGAGTGTCCAGACTATTCCTATGGGACATATCATTTGCTGAGCCATTCCAGTCTGTCATACTGTAATAGTGGCTGTAGAAATCCCTAAACTACAACTTTATTGGTAAGATGGGTTCAAATAAATCGTATTACTGTTTAGCAAGTTTTTCCAGTCCACCTATCTTTTAAGAATTTTTTTTTCTTTTCTTTTTTTTTTTACCAGAAATGTAACAAAAAACATAAAAGTAACAATCAAATTAACCCTGCAAATAAATGTTGCCAGGAATATCAAATATGATATTTTTTTTCTCCTCAGTAAATAAATTGCCTCTTTTGTTCCCTGCGTCAGACCGGCAGAGAGATTGTGGTAGTGGATGGCAGATGTACAAAGAGCAGGACTTAGACTCCAGTGAGTTTTGCATCCTGAGTCCAATCTGTGGTTAGATTGAGGAAACAAGCACACTGTTTACAAGGCTAGGTCTCATTCCTCGTCGATAATCATGCTGTGTCTCAAGTTACTGTGATCTCGTTTTGTATCAGAGCAAGACAGCGTAAACAGGCGTTTTCAGAGCCTGAAATTAATTAAATAGAGCTGTTTGATAATCCTTTAGCTACTATAGGTGTATAATGTGTTGCATATTTAACAAGCTGAAAACTAATTGAATTAAGAGTAAATATTTTAAGAAAAGCTTCAGTTTTAACATGTATGTAATACACAAAATACTCTCCTAAAAATGTTTTTTTATTTCATAAATGTAAACTAGACAGCTTTACATTTTCTTCAATGCATATTTGATGTTGCAAATTAGTTGTATATAAATGCAATTTGATAGGAGACCGGGTTGACACTGTTGCGCTGCATGGCATGTTGCTTCATTAGGATGAACATGGGAGCTGTTTATTTTTAGTCAATCCCACATACACCACCCTGCTGTCATAATTCTCTGGCATACCAAATGTGCATTAATCTTTCGCAGAAAATAGTCCCCAAGATATGCCCTATATACCAACAAGTCCTCAAACCCAAACAGTCAAATAGGTTATTTGTACTGTTTCTTATACCAGTTGTAAAAGCAAAGCAGCAGCAGGATTCAGCAGTTTATTTGACAAGGTTTCGTTAAAGATCTGAACATGTCTCAGTTTTGATTTCTAATATTTCTAGATGATGATGTAGGAGAACATATGTGTTTTGTTAATGTTAATCTTTACCCATCTTCTATGTGCCAAGTGGCACATAAGGGCCCCAGATTCTCTCTCCATGCTGCCCCATCCTCACCTCGCTCCATGAGCTCTGCCCTGCCGTCATCCTCTCCTTGATAGCTACTTGCTTGGTAAAATTCCGTCTGCCACATCGTTTCTTGCCTACCTGAGACCACGTCAGTGCCATCATGCATTTGTTATTGCAATATTTCTTAAATATTAATTTATGTATTGTTAAACTTAATAATGTCTTCATGTGCAATGTGCTCCTGCCACCGTAAAGTATCAACCACCTTTTGGAAGAATTTAATCTTTCTATTTAGTCTGGCCTATCGCATAAATCCATTCAGATACTTTTTATTAGTGTCTAATAGTCTCGATTCTAAAGTCATTTGGCAGACACCTTTATCCAAAGCAACTTACATATGATAAGCAGTCATTTTAACCATAGCCATTGACCTAACAGACTTGTGTTGTGGGTAGGAGGAAGCAGCAGTACCCGGAGAGAACTTACACATACATGGGGAGAATACGCTAACTCCACACTGAAAGGCTGCTGGACAAATTTCTCCAACCTATAGGCTTAAAGCAGTGACCTTCTTACTGCGAGGCCACAGCCTTAACCACTGCTCCACCGTGCTGCCCTCCTCTGGTGTCTCACTATGGTGTAGATGCTGCAACTTATGTCGTCTAAGTTCCAAATATTCTTCAGTTATTTCATGAACAATCTACATGCAGATATTAAGTATACAAAATATTTCACATATTTCACAGTTTGTTTTTTTTCTCTTTCTTCCTTGTATTTACTAAAATACCTTTTATTATCATCATCACTGTTAGAAATGGTTTCCATTGAAATGATAAAGGACAATAACACTCAAACTCAGTAGGTAAAAGGCTTTTATTTGTACAAGAAGCTCAAAACGACTTGAAACAGAAACAAGGACTGAATTGAAACACAAAAAGCAGTGTCCAGTCTTTGTCACCTCCCACCCTGAGGCTGGGGTTATCACAGGCTTGCATCTCATGCTTCTGGTTTACAGATTGGCACTTCTTTACAGGATGTGCTTCTGATAAGATGAAACTCCAAAGCTGTAGGAAAATACTTGCATGGTTTCTGAAAGGCTTCTGGGTCACAACCAGTTCAAAGAGAGCTTCTGCTAAAATACAAATGACAATAAATTGCACTTATATAAGCCTTTTAATGATTCTGATAACATATATAGAATTGATGACCTTACTGAGCAGCTAGAATCTGATGACATTAGCTAGATCATATTCAGAAAAAATCTGTTTTATTAATGTTTCGATGCAGCAAAAGCTTGGTTTAAACCAATCAGCATCCAAGTACTTGAAATAAGTAATTGTTAATTAACAATAATAAACATTAATAAACAAACGTGAGAGATTCAACAGATGCCGTTGTGGACAGATACATGAATAAATTTAGCAAATATTTATTTCAAATTTCTACCACATTAAGAATGGCTACTCCTAAATAACTTTTATAGTTATAGTGTTTAACTTTAATTATGGAAGACAGACCATTTATTATCATATTATTTTGTCATATGGATTGATCCCTTTTTGCTTTTTTGCTCTCACACATACTTTTAGCTACCCTAAACATGATGAGGCCAGATTGGAACAGTTATTAAACCCATTAGCTCAATGTTAATGGTCTGTGTTTTAAATCAGTCTACTCATCCACCCAGAGCTTAGTTGTTGGTCTATGAAGATTTTAAACCTCATCTCCCTTTACCTGAACTTGAACTTCATTCCTAATCTATGATACCTTACCAGACCACAATGTTGGTGCCATTGTATTATCTGACTCCAGCAGATGAGAAGTTAATGCTTACTGAACTTTGTGGTTCTGAAACCTTAATGGACTCACAAGGTCTAATAAGGTTACAGAGTTATTTATTTCTTGGATAATAGAAACCCAAGTGTGGTTTTGATGCTTGTACCTCTACATGTTGTGTTGAGCTTTTGTAAATACAGCTGGTGGCTCATTGCCAGTGATTGCTTGGCTTTCAGAAGTGTCTGGAAGTGATCTATTGGGTTAATTATCTTTTTTTTTATTCTACATTGTGATATACTTGGTGTTTAAGTGAGCTGTTGAACTATATGTAATCTTTAACCTTTGCAGTAATTTTTTTTTAATTTTAGAAAAATGACATATTTTTTTCCTAATATAGTTTTCAGAGAAGTGCTACACACACCTTTTACAATTCAAAGCATACTCTGCAGCCAGACCTTGATTTCTTTAAATTTTCTTTTCTTCTTTTTTTTCTTAATGTTGGGGTATCTGAACCATCACCTTTACAATGAGCATGTCAAGGAGGGAAAAAATAACCTGGTTTGATCTTTTCTAGAATTAAACATAAGCAACAAGATAAAAACACTATTTTGTTAACTCATTTCTTTACTCAGCACAGAGAGCTGGATCTATCCCTGCTGGCCATTAGTCTTACAATACTGCAGGATGACAATTGTCATGTGGGCGTCTCAAATCCACCCAAACAACAGGGCTGCTTTCTGCTTGTATGTGCAACAAAGGCATCCTAACACAACTCCCAAGCCTTGTTATCATGATGCACACCCAATAAATTATTTCTGTTACCCACCAGATGTGGATTTGCATTTAAATGCCAATCCTCGGGAGTCACTATGCCAGTTCTCCAACATTTCAATTCTGAATCCAAACTCAGGAGTCAAGGTTCACTCTCCAGGTTAAAAGGTTTGATGACTTTGCTTTCCATTTCTGAGAAAGTCTTTGGAGATTCATAAATTCCTACCAACCTCTGTCAAATACCTTTTCCATTTTTAAAACTTAAACTGTGACTTGAAAGCATTTTGGATTCCTCATGGCATTTAGTGAAGTTGTTGTTGGTGGTTGGTAATAAAGGTCTTAGGAAAGTCTGAACCTCATCTGTATTTTGAAGGTAAGTAGTTAATAAAGTGACTTTGTAGAGAATAGACCTTTTGAAGGGTTTATGCAAATATGTACCTAAAACCTCACACATTACCTGCTCATCAATCGGTCTGGAAAACAAGCGTGTAACACACTGCTCACATTTAGACACAAAACACATTACACCTGTAAAACACACAAGCATTACTTAACAGGGTTCCAATTCAATTCGCATCAGACATTGGAGAATGGACTTATGAATAAAATGATGAGAAATAAGAATAACAACTGCATACCCTGAGGTGTGCTGACAGTTTCTGAACTTCTGCAATTGCAATAACTATGTTAGAGTCTGAACGTATGATTTCTTTCAGGACTCCATGCTGCATTAGATTCTGTTTAAAACTGGTGTGAACATGCGTCCAGGATAATCAGATCACACGTTGACAGGTGTGTAGGTATGGACAGTCAAGGGGTTTCAGAACGTTGTCAGATGGCATGGGGTCTTTGACAACATTTATATAAGCAGTGTTTAAAAAACTATATCTTGGAGCACACACATTTTGTATAAGTATAAAATTCATGAGAATTATTATACTTCCTGCTCATCATCTACATTCATTTAGCATACAGTGAACAGTTATAAATGCAGCTTTAATCTGTCCTGTCCACCCTTGATTCATTTTTTAACAAGCTTTACACTGAATGCTGAGTTAGTTGCACATGTTCTTGCTTGTCAGGGCTTGTGTTTCAGTGTAACAAGAGATCTTTAACATGACGTGATGGAAGCAGGAAAATGTTGGGTGCACAAAAGCCTGAATATATTGCAGGTAGTTAAAGCATTGTTTATCTTGAACAGATGTATTTTTTTAGACTTCTCTTCCTTGACTAGGTGAGGAAGAAAACTGCAGAGCTTCCTTTTTTTGTCAGCAGAGGTTTGCTGACACTGAACTCTGCAAGAGCGCTAATCAGTCAGTCACTCCATGCAGCTTTTACCTCTCTAATATCATGTCGGCTGCATAAATGTAGATAAAAAAAGAAAGATTTTTTTCAGAAACATTGGTCAATATATCTGTTTTCCTGTTTGGAACTCAGCTGCCCGCAGCTGTAAGATAAGGACTGTGTTTTTTGCATCACGAAAGGACAAAAGATATGATCTTAAATTATGAATTTTAACTGCAATGTGCAAATTTAATGCTAAGAGGTATCAGATACTTATGAACAACCCAGGATGCATGACCAGGACTGCACAGATTTTTTCCTTTTTTTCTTTTTAAAGGTCCTTATTGCACTTGTGACCTGTCCAGGGTGAACCCTGCCTCTTGCGTGATGAGTGTTTGAATAGGCTTCAGCTTCACCATGATCCTTGAATGAGGTGGCATGGAAAACAGACAGATGTTTTTTTTTATTTAGTATTACCTAAAATTCAAGTTGCTGTTATATATTAAAATGATAAAATACACCTGATTCCGATTAATAAGCTTTCTCATCAAATTCTTTGCAGCCCGTTAACAAACATTTATTCTTTTAAGGTGTGTTAAAGTAGGGTTGCCTTTAAGACAAGCAGGGCTGGGGTACTTGAGGACCAGGATGGAGAAACACTGCTCTACAAGATGACCACCTAACCCAAACTGAGGAACAACTTTTGTGTATGGATGTGATTTGAATATGAAAGGGCCCATGCGGCACAGACAACAGTTGTTTGTTAAGTATGCTGCCATCCGGGCTCCACAACAAACTCCAAACTGCATTTCAACTTTGCAATTATATAAACTATTTATTGACGGGCAAAAAGAAAATCTATATCGTGATGCATATCAATATTAGTATGTAAAATAAGCTGTCAGGATATGAGATTTTGGTCAAATCACCCAGCCATAACTAGTACAGTACTGAAAAAGATCAGTTTCTGCCTGTGAAATGGTAAGACACAGTACTATGACTAAACACTCCTGAATCATTTTAGCAAATCTATACTATTTACCATTTAATCAGGGATTTTTTTAAAGAACTTGGAATTTGTATAACACATTAGTCCTGTAATTGTAAAAAGCCTGAATTGCAAAGACCACAGAATCACAAGCATAAGGATGAATTACTCCCTTTCAACAGATAAATTGATTATTCCTTCTGGTAATGACCTCGTGTCCTTACTTATTAGATCTCAGCCCTCTAAAAAATGTACTGTGCGAGTTGAGACTCCAGTTAAAATATAAATATATTTGTACATTTATATTAATATATACTGCTA
>JBAMIG010000013.1:11304092-11318173 GCA_037177335.1 Kiunga ballochi | reverse complement strand
AAGAAAGAAAGAAAGAAGCTTTCTGTCCCCCAGCAGTCAGTCCTGCACATTAGTACGCATGTGTAGCTCATTTAGCTAGTGAGATGACAGACGGGGCAGTGTTTACATCTTGGAAGTTCTCAAATTATTTCTAGTTTGTGGATGAAAATAGCAAGAGCAATCACAGTAAAATGCTCACTGTGCCTGGTTCATGTGAAGTATCTGCCAGCAGCAAAGAACTTTGCTTTAGCTTTGAAGAAGCACCAGACTGAGTGTGGCTTCATAACATATGGATTCCCCCAGTGTTACAGACCCACAACAACAATGACTTGCTTGAGGCTTAACTAACATGGCAAGCTGAGGGAAAACCTTTATAACACTCTGTAAAGAGGAAACCTTTCTCATTGATATTATTGATAGGGGTGTAAGTTTGATCACAAAACAATAATATGATGGATTGCAATTCAATGTTTCTCAAATTAGGTCAAGATTCAATTTCAAACTGATTTGCTTTAGGATCCTCTGAAATATATAGAACAAGATAACATTTAATTAAAAATCCCATGTTAAAATCATAAAAAAACCATTAGAAAGTTTTATTTCTGAGATTTAAGATAATTCCTTTGAATATTAAAACATAGTTCTCAAAGGAAGAAAGACAATTAAACTAAATTTGTGGTCCAAGGGAAGTCAAGATAAAGTCCTTTTCAAAATAAAACTGTTTGAAAAACTAATATTGTATCAATTTTTGAAGTGTGGTGGCATTGTTGAGTGGAGTATATATTTGCACAACTGTTTTATAATAAAATAGCTTTAGAAAGGATTGTGAATCATGAATTTGGATTAATGTAATTGACTCATAGATCAGATCATATATATATATTGATGTGTAGATTGATGCATTCACACATCTAGTTATCAGCCTGCAGGATTTTGGTTTATGCAGTGCAAAAAGGGTTAAATATGAGAGACTTTTTCACTAAAATGCACCAGGAAATGACGGTATTAATATTTGGTAACCAAAAGAGGTAAAAAATTTGAGTTTGACAGAAAGTATGCATAAATTATGATACTTTTAAAGGTAAAAGTAACTACTGCTTTTTCCAAACAGAACATTGTGACAGCAGTGACAACTTTACAGCTCTGCAAATGTGGTGTATATTTTACTTGTTTAAAAATCTAATGTATACTATTTTTTATATGCAAGTAATAATTTTGCTGCTTTATTTGAATTTCTTTAAGTACTTGTTTATTATATCAGGTGTTTTTACAAAGCTTAGGATAAGAAATACATGGTACCTAGATTAGTCTCATCAAACATAAGGACATGGGATCAAACCAAAGCATTTGCAAGCCATTTCATTTGACTTTAAATGTTGATTCCTTTTATTTGGACGTCTGTGCTCACATGCACTTTATTTCCTTGATTATATTTTAACCAACTGAATGATTTTATTCTTTGCTCTTAAATTTACACAAAACCTTTAAAGAGTCTGGCTTCAAAATTTGTGGTTCTCGTCAAATCTATCTGTTTTTTCTAAAATGGGCCATAAACGCAAAGAAAGTAGACCAAATTTAGCAGAAATATTACATTTGCGAATGTACTTACAGAGGTTTACGGTTCAGTTTTACATAATTGATAGCCTTGAGGAACAGGAGTTAATTTGAAGGTGAAATTAGATTCACGCTTTTAGTCAATGGGGTGAAACAGCTGCCCTGTTTTTTTTTTTATTTTATTTGCAAGTATAGGCTTTAAAACATATTTGTGGAAAATTTCCATGAATGCAAATTGGAGATTTCACATATTTCTTTTGCATTGTACCCATAGAAATATGGGCTATGTGGTGGAAGTGTCCACTGAATTTATTACATTCCAACTTCAACCCCTTCTGCAAGAGCATCAGAACAAGAGGTTTAAACGGGTTTTGTTCTGTTGGAAGTTTTTTTTCTACATGTGTAAGTCTTGATTCTTTCCAGGAACTTAAAAACAAAAACAAACAAACAACTTTTTAGCTTCTTCGCACAGTCCAAAATTAGGCATATTCAGCATCTGGGTGAGTGTGAGTGATGTGTCTCTAAGTTGCTCTTGTGATAGGTGACACATCCAATGTGTACCATGCCTCATTGCAGCTGGGGTTGCAGGTTTTTGGAAAGGGGATGGGTATAACTCTCACTTTTGAGTTGTTCGCAGCAAATCAAACATTTTCATCCTTAATGTCTTTATTAGAAAATAAATCACTGTATTTAGAAGCAGTGGTAGACTGGTGCTCTGGGCCATATTGGAAGGACTGACTTCTCAGTGCTTTGAGTTCTGAGTTTGGAAAGTTTTGCTTTGATTATATTCTCCCATCGTGATGACTTTTCACACAGTATGTGGGAATCTTTCATAAATTCTCAGTTTAAATTACCTATTTTATTCCAGATTTGCCACCATCCCCACCTGTTTTTGTCATTTCATATTTTGCAACTTTATGCATCTTGATGTTTTCTTGACAACAACCAGTGTCAATATGCAGAACTGAACTCTGGATGAAATTACATAGCAACTATGACAAAGTAAGTTGCATGAAAGTATGAGAGTGACCAAACATAAGGTAGCATAAACTGACCTTTTGTGAGAAGGGTTTTCCTCATTCTCTAATCTTGTTATGATTGTTTTATTTTTTTCTCCATCGGGATCTTAGCATGAATTATTAGTTTTTAGTTCTAAAAGTAGGCCTATATAGTTTGGTTTTCATGCCTAAAAATACACAGAGCGTCTCAAAGGTCTCCAAACCTACAGCTTATAAATTTTAATATTCATAAGTTAGATAGTGAACCTTGCCCAGAAGACAAAAACAACCTCATGATGCTTCTTATTTCACAAGTTACAAACATAAACAGTGACAGAGCATGTAGGGTAAGCAGCAAGACATGCCTAACATCCTTAGTGGTGAGAGTGGGCTGGGTGTGTGTTATGTTTAGCCACTATTAAGTGTTCTGGCTGGTTAAAACATTTTTTTCTGTCATTAAATCCCTCATTGGTTTCTCGTTGATTTGTATTCATCACACAGAACCTTGGACAAGCACTGACTTTTTACTATGGGTGGTTACTTAAACAGCCATTTCAGGCCATACCCTTATCAGTTTCTTCATCTCACTTTAACCTTAGGCGCACTAATAAACTGGGGGTGTACATGACAGTGGTCTGGCCATGAGGGTCATGTGGAAGGTTTAATCTCAGCCATTTGGGCTGTCTGAGAGGCAGATAAAACATGATTATCCCATGCTTGGTGCTGGCCCTTGGTGAGATGAGAGGATGGAAGCATGTGAGCAGCAGCTGTGGAAGTGCCAAATACTCAGACTGGTTAGGGGTCTCTGTAGCTTTTGGCACCTCCTGTGGCGTCACAGCCACAGATAACCCCCCCAACCGCAGCCCGTCTTCACAGCTCTCCAACTGATTGCAACTGGCCAAAGGTTTAACATACTGTCCTAAATCACACTCAGCATTCTGTCTCAATATGCCCCTAAATAGCTTTTAGGGCCATATAAATCACATAGGTACTGGTAGCTTTGATGTTATTGGGTCTAGGGTAATTGTTCTCTCTTCCTGTTGGGTTCACTTTTAGCTGCTGCATTGTAACTTATGTATTCAGATCATTTCTGGAGGGATAAAATCTCTTTGCACCTCGGCTAAATTTAGGAAACGTGAAAGATAGCTTTAAAGATATATTTGTAAAACAAAGACCAATTATGAAAATAAATGCATAGCATAAGAAAATCTGAAAAAAAGCTCACACTATTTCACAATAAATTAATTAGTCTATTAAGGCAAAGCATGAATAATAAAGATTTTCCTTGTAATTAGATCTCAGTGGACTCTACATGTATCAAACAAACCCAGAGCATTAATATGGATGCCATGTAAACATGTTTCCAAGATTTCTCCATGTTGGCCACAAAAGGCTGGGTCTATTAAGAAATTTGGAAAGACAGATTTTTTTGTTTAAATCTCCTAAAAGCTAAGGCAGATCAAAAGAGGCATTAGTATGCAGAGACAAATCATGTTTGGCTAAGGTTCCTCTACCCCCACCCAACTCCAGCCATTCCCTCCTGTGCAGTAACTAATTCTTGCTGCCTCACAACGACTGGAACAACAGTGGCTGGCTGCACTTTATTATGCATGAGGATTTCTGTATAAACGGTGACCATTTCTTTTTATAGCAAAAAAGAGCAAGCAGGTATTTTACTGTTGTACTCTGCAAGAACAGAATATCTGCCATTATAATATACGCACAGTCTGAAAACAGTGATTTTCTATCTAATTTATTTTAAGAAATACTTGCAAAAGGACTATAATGGACAGACAAAGAAAACCAGGTTTTAGAATTGAGGTCAGTCATTTCAAAATAGGGAGTCACCCACAGGTTCAGATTAAAACCAGGGATGAGAGTGCCATCTACAGGTGGAGACTTTAACAAGAACACACAGATTACTTGCAGGCAACAACAACGCCTTGGATATTTAATATTTTCTTCCTTTCAAAAAAGTTGCACACTAATTAAAGATAACTATATTATTTTATCAACTTGTTTGATAGAACATAGTTCCAATTGAATCTTAATTAAGGCAAATGCTGACCGACAAATTAGCTGGTTCTGAATCCACCACCCTAATTCTTGGTGCAAAGTGTGGCCTTGCTATGTGTTTCCCAGGAAAGGCTCCAGCATGAGTTCCAATCCAATTATGATGACTACTTCGCATTTCATGCTTCACATTGAATTTCACTGCCGTAAGCTACATGGATGAGGGCCCCAAAAGATCAGCAGGCTTGCATATTAACCTTCAGTGATATTTTGTGTGTGATGATTGCAGGCACATATTTGATGTGGCATATCCCTTTCAAACTTGCACTGTGATTTCCATTTTCCATGTCACTGCTAAAGTGGCTATGCTAGATATCACTGTGCTCAAAATCCCCTTGTTTCAGTGCATCAGCAGCAAGGATGTTATACCCTTGCCATCCATATTCCCATGGCATGTTGGCAGTTATTATATCAGGTGAGGTAAATAAGAATATGCCCGGCAGCCAGGCTGTGAATAAATTTGATTCTTTCTTGGACAGTTATATTATTCAGAGCAGTGAAGATGAAGTATAGCTCCCTTGCTTGTGGGTTTGTCTATGATTCCATTTATATGTGCTTCCATGTGTATGTGCATCAATGCTAATTTGTGCCTTTTCAAGGACCAAGTCTCTCTCTTCCACCTTGAATGCATTTCCACATCTCCATATTGCCATCCTAGAATGTCAGCTCCTTGAAGCAATTTCCCCACAGCCATTATCTGATGAGTGAGAACGGTTTCTCATTGGCAGTTGCAGATGATACTTGGACTGAGCCGAAGCTGGCTGTTAAACGTAGGACTGGCTCCTTACCAAGCTCCAGTCCACCTGGTCCTGACAGCCCCCACAGGCCTGGCCACTGGGGGTGAACTGTTGGGCCAACTGGCCACTGAGAGGTGTAATCACTCCCTCTGACATATTTGGCACAAACATTCATTTGCTCCACAACAGAGAACCCTGATTTAGTGTATAACTTAATCCTGTTAGGCCAGAAGATGGCAACATTGAGGTGGGAGACACATTCGAGGCACTTTAACTCTGTAATTCTGCAAAGCATGATGCCACAAAGAAAGAGAATAAAGATGGCAGGAAATAAGATAATTTATCTTAAAAAACAAAAAGACTGGAGGTAATTATAAAGACATATTTTCTTTATAAAGAAAAAGAGAGAGAGATTTTTTTTTACTATGATGACAAAATGACAAGAAACATTGTATCTACAATACAATCTAAAACAAACTTGTACCAAAATATGATCGTTTTACAGGGTTGTCACTGCTATTCACTGACCAACAAGTCCTTCAACCAGTAGCAGTGGATAAAGATTCAGTATAGAGACAATGCCTTCTTATTCTCCATCCTTTGCTTGCAACAGTTCACAATTACGAATGCAAAAAAGCAACAAAGGCACTAAAGAAGGATGCCTACGGTGTGTGTATGTGTTCAACTGGAGCTGAGAGATAGATTAATGTTGAGGGGCATCAGCTTAGAGGATGTTTTGTTTCCCCACTGTGTGCCGAGTGCAGAGAGGAGTTAAGGGATTCCAATCTGGCCGTTGAGTCCTGCGGTGCGAAGAATGTTTGGAGTATGCTTGGTGATAGCGGACTCCATTACAGGGCTGAGTCTCAGGGTAGCCTGCCATTGTGCTGGCAAGCGAGGAGGTTAATCAGATCCCAGCTCCATTATGAATGCTTGGTATTTCTAAAGGGCTCTATGAATAGAAAACTGTAAGCTCTCGTAGAAATGAATCTGGGCTGTGAGCTTTTTAAAGACTGAGGCTTGATAAAGAAGGGTCTCGGTGTATATTTGAAGTAATTCTGCCTCCTCCAGAGCAAAATCAAATGAGTGTTTTATGGAGGTCTGGTTATTAATTATCTGCGATTAAGAAATTCTCTTCCAGCTCTACAGCTTTGTTTCCCATGTCTGCTTTGTTTGCTGTAAATGGCAGATTAGCTTAATTGATTTTTGAAGTATTAAATTAATTTCACTCTGTGAATAAGTGACATCTGCTATGTTATCAGTCTTTCTTCATTAAAGAAGGAAATATTTCTTAACATAGTTTTAAGGCAATATTCATGGCAGTTTCTCCATAGTTCCAGCTTGACAACCACAATTTGGTTGTTTGGGTCTCTGTGTCTTCAAGTAATGAATGGAAAAAGGCTCAGACTTGATAACACTTGCAACATGCCTTCAGTAAAACAGTCAGCTAAAAATGTTGTTGATTAGGAGACCGCTGAATGCTGGTTCCTGTCTGGTGATGAGCCTGCAGTTTTGTGACAGGACCTGATGTCCCATGTGCTAGACAGTATCATCCAGTGCTGCAACTGACATCAACCTTGGATAATGATGGCAGGAAACAATTTGCTCAAACATTTTGTTGTTCCTATTTCAGCATTTGATTCAGTTTGTCTCCCTTTTTCTTTAAAGTGTATTTTATGCATCTGATTACAGACAAAAAAGCTTTGAAAACATTTTTAAAAAAACGTAAGCTTTAATTATGGAGGCAACGATCAAATTATGCACCTGTTGAGATTAAAAATCCTTATTTTTAATAATAAAAAACCAGCACACAATACGGCATGAGTGGGAACAGCACTGAAAGAAATAAGCACGACTTTTGGGAAAAAGCCTCAACGTTTAGCCATGAAGGAAACATACATTAACTAAGACTGTGAGAGCAATCAGTGTCTGGCTAATAGTACAGTTCACATTTCACATAATTTGAAGGAAATCTAATTTCTAAGTCAAAGCTCAGAAGCTGAAATTTAACTCAGCTTTGCAGAACAACAGAGCACTTATACACGAGGAAAGCCGTTAACAGGCCAGACAGTCATATTCTCAGAAAAAAGAAGAGGCATTTAAGTATAGTAGATGAAGCGAGATGGAAAATCTCATTTCCATAACAGAACTAGAATAACAGCCTGACAGGAGGTGTTTTTTTCTCTCCTCTGCTCAATTGTTGAAGCAATCATAGAAAGAAGTATGTGTAAATGTGTGTGCGTGTTGTGGGATGGAGGAGGGTGTGTGTTTGTCTGTGTGTGTGGGAAGGGGGGTTGGTTAGTTGGATGGTTGGGGTTGAGCCCTTGCTCCCAAAACACACTAATCATAAATGAACTCCAACAATCCCATGCTCGCTCTCACTCTCCCCCACACACAACCCAAACACTCACACACACGACAGCAGATACACATGGATGCAGGGATGCACAAACATTGCTTAGTCTCAGAGGAACGGGCAGTGGGCACATTAGGCAAACAGAGGCTTTGTGTGTATGCCGTGGAACAGGCCTGTGTGTTGGAGGGAAAAATTAGCATGATTAAAAATCAGGAAAAATCACAAACTGTTTGATGAACCTCCTTGGGGCTAATTAGGATGTTAAATCTGAAGTCCAGAGAGAAAAAAATAGATAGCCTACTGATCAAGAAAAGTGGACATGTTGGTATGGTCACAATTTGTTTTCTGAAATTTGTTTTAAACGTTAAACGTTGATATTTTAAGGCAAAATGTAACTCCAGGGGAGCAAATAATGCACTGATGCACTGTTTTCTTTTACATAACAGCACATTTTTCTTTTAGCAGTTTCAAGGTACTGTTGTACTGAATGTGAAGAGTGGTGAAAAAAGAACAGGGTCAGTCCATAGCTTCTGCACTGAAAACCAGGTAACTGGAGTACATTTTGTGCTTGAGGAGAAGAAAATGAACCATTGTTAGCTTTTCAATTGTGAGCTGTGCAATAGAACGACAACATGAGCCTCCAGGGTCAAAACTGGAATGACCCTACTCAGAAAACAGAATAAATATTTAATCCAAGCCAAAGAATAAGTTGTTGCTGAATGTTTTGCCCACACTCGGCCTTGAAGAAATCAGTTCGAAGGGCAGACCTTGATCATTTGTGTTCAACTTATTAAGGAGAAATATGAAATGTTCAACTAAATAAGTTGTTCACAAACTTTATATTTTCTCTATTTGAACCTGCTTTCAGCACAGTCCCCCGTTTCACATGAATATATTCAACATGGTACAAAGATGATGAATAGTGGAGGATATGCTTAATGTTCTAAGTACATATAGAAGTATAATTTAATACTTTAACCAGTTTCCACAGACTGCAGCTTTTAAAATATGTTCTGTTTCTCCTTATAGTTAACAAAAATAGGTGGCATGACAATAAACCGCACAGATATTTAAAAAAAAAGACTAGTGACTAAGAGAAGGTACACATAATTTATTTGAATTCTCTTTTAATTATCCATTACTACAGACGTGAAATGGAATGCATGTATAGCAGATTTTTTGGTCAACTTTTAATTTTTGCTTCTTGTTCTGCAGATTCTGGATACTGTGTACATTTTACCGAGAGATGGGTAACTGCAACATGCATGAAAAAGTAAAAGTGTGTTGAGCCCTATTAAGCCTCTGGTGCTGTAGAGTGCAGCTATATTTCTTGAGAAAATCTGACATTTGCAGAGAGTGATTTCACCAGCTGCTTCAATCTTTACTGGGAAATGGTGTCTTAAGTTAAAATTGTGTGACCAACTGGGCACAAACTGAGCTTTGGCAGCAGACACAGTAATGCAGCCGGTCAGCAAAGCACTCCTGTGCCTAATTAACCTTTGTGCAAGTGTTTCTGTGTATGTGTGCTGGTAGGCTATGGAACAGCAGGAGAACCCAGATGCTTGCAGACAATTTTGTTATTGAAACATGCATAAGACTAAAATCTACAAAAAGAGTGGGGAGGGGGGTAAGGGGTGGAAGGGAGAATCAATGCTATTGTGGGTGTCTGAAGTCATCAGTGTCTCATAAGCTTAAAAACAGGAGAAAATTGGTAACACTCCGATTTATGATGTAAAGTTGCATCACTCTACACGGTATCCCAACTCCTCATTTTGCATTTTTCCTGATTTACAAAAGTAGATTGTTTGTATTGTTCCTCAGAAGTAGGATGGTGTCTTTTGCTGGTTTTCTTGCTTTGTTATAAATTAAATCTTATTATTAGTTGAGTATTTATTATAAAAATAGATTAGTTAGTATTGCTGCCAAATACTCTTGTGTATATTTCTTTGTCCTTCCATAGAAATTAGACTTCCAAATAATAAATAATATAACTAACTAAATAATATTCCACAAGTATTTTACCCAGAAGAAGTTGAAATATCTCCATTGCTTATTAACATGTGAGTGTATCATGTGTACAGTTCTGGTTTATGAAACATGAGCAAAAATCTGCCACAAAAAAAAAAAACTTCACAGAAACTGAAAGCAAATCCTGCAGTTTTTTAAATTTTGATGTCAACATCGATGGATCACAAAGCTTTTTTTCTCATGATAAATTAATTTATCTAATCATCTTTTGAATTAGTTCTTTTGTTTTGTCAAGATAACCACCCTCAGTAACTTCTTGTCAAGAACAGAGATTTGTTCTTTGAAGATGAGAGAAAGATGTGTTATTCAGATTTCTCCTTAGTAAAGGCTTTCCTAAGATCCATCCATCCATCTATTCTTTGTTACACTTCTTCCATAGAAAGGTTGCAGGTTGTTTTCACTAAATGGACCAGTTCAACACATAATTTGCAAAGAGACTGTGGCTAAAAAAGGGCTGCATAATCTACCAAGATTGTTGAAAGGCAGGTTATTGATTTGTACATTAATTCTTTTATACTGCTTTTTCCAATTCAGGGTCACAGAGAAGCTAGAGCTTGTTCCAGCAATCAGCAGGTAAGAAGAAAGTGCACCCTGGACCGGTTTGCCAGTCTTTAAAAGGCAGATTAGGGAAATGTAGGGAATTAGGAAAACTTTTAGTTAAATATGTGTTTTTCCATCAGTTTAATACGTGATCTGGACTCCTGTTCATACCTGGCATGCAGTAATAAAGTATTCCATGAGGTATTGGCAAAGATTACAAAAATTTTTAATTTGAAAACAATTATTTATAATGAAATAAATCTAATTTAAAGATGAGATGGTCATTCTAAATCGAAGTTTACATGGAAACACGTTTATTCACCTACTCTTAGTTTTGATCTGAGGTTTGGGAGGAGTTGTGATCGGACAGAGGACCGACAAGACATACTAACAAATACCACAATTAAACAAACTTCCCTTCCTGGTTATTTTCTTTTCGGTTATATTATGGAGAACAATATAATAAAAAGTACTGTGTTTGCTTGAATTTTATTCCATCTTTTTTAAGTACCAGCTCGACACGGGCAGACATATTTCCGTTTCTTCAGTTGCTGAGGAGAAGAAAGGTAGAGTAGCGAAGATAAACGGTGGGAGACTGCACATGTGTATCATTGTGATGGGACAAGGTAACAAGCATGCAGGGAACTTAACTCAGACATATACTTGTTTACATCACAGAGCGGCTACTTAGTTTAGAATTACCATTAAAATAACCAGCCTTCATATTTTATATGATATTTTATAATCTTATACTTTTATCTAATAATTAAAACAGCAATTGTAATAAATTATGCTCTCACAGTTGTTCTGTGGAAGGAAATGATAAAGAAGGTGATTAAAACTGACAAGAAGTGTGTCAATACACAATAAATGTTTCAACAAACATGATCTGTATGAACACTCACACTTCTTCTTTTTCAGATGCAAAACACAGCCTGGTTGACCCACAGTCTGTTGCTGAGAACCCCATCAGATTAACCAGTTATAAAAGATTAAAACTATCAGTGCTAAAAAATAATCTAGTTGATAATGATCTGCACTTGACTGGAAATAAAAGACCCTGACAGTTAGACAGGAGTACAGCAAAAATGTAAATTATTTCTCATGCCCTCAGGCTTGTACATACTGTCTGTTTCACAGATATTCACCCAGGCCAGGCATCCGCTGGTCTCTGTGTCTCCAAGGCACAGCTCCAATCTATACAAATAACTACATACAAACCAAAAATTTAAAGTAACCCAAGCGTGATTTTTCAACAAGCTTCCAAACATTAGCCATGAAAAGGTTAACTGTGCTGTTGTTTTTTTCAAACATTTTACAATGTTGCTTCAAGTTTTCTAATATTAACCTTTATATGTACTACAAAGACTAATATGAGGCCTCATCAGCACTTATTTCAGAACCCAACTTGTTCAATTGTTAATTTACTTTCGGGGAGATTCAAAAACAATAATTATGTAATCTAAACATTAAAACTTCCCCCTATATGGACAATATGCTTCACAAACAACTTTCACAGAGGTCTTCTTCCCCTCACCTTTTCTATTCTGTAGTTTACCCTCCTGACTTCATGGATCTAAGATTGGTGTTTGTGCTATCCAGACATACAGGCCATGGGCAATGAAAAGGGTATTATTATATTTATCTCCAAATACACTGGGGTGTAGAGGCACGGAAAGATTTGTAGAACAAAAAGATATAACAAGTCTGGTGATAATGAAGAATGCTCAGTAGATTCCTTAAAATAGTAATTAAATTACCACACAGTCTACTCAAAAGCTTGATATAACTTTAAGATATACGTTTTTATCTTGGCAATGTTGGAAAACCTGAAAATGCAGCTTGAAGAAAGCCTTTTGACAGTGCCTGCTATATTTTTACAATCAAAACAATGGCATGCTGTTTAATCGAGGCACCACAGTTAAGCTTCACCGTTGCACATTTGTAGAAAGACTAAATATTATCTACATTTCTCCTGTTGACATTTTCTTTAAATCCAAAGTATCTAGCCTACAGGCTCTAAACTTAATACAAAACATATACTAAATAACATCCATAGAAATAGAAACGCAAAGAAATGAACTAGACAGCATGAGAATTAAATGCTGGTTAGGCTACTTAAAAAAATACCCTGCAGTGTCAAGACATTGCTACCTATTGTTGTTATTAAACTCATATATTTTACAATCCCAACCAAAGCAGCGGTGACACATTTTATTATGAGACAGTTTATCTTTATTAAGACTCTTATCTAAAATGGCTGGCCTTTGGCTGACGCAGACACAACTGATGCCTTCCTTTTCTTTTTGTACATTAAAGACACAAACAAAAGGCATGATTAGCCATAAAGAGAAGTAAGAAAAACAGACTCTTTAAAGAGCTTCCCAGTGCTCTCGGTGTATGTTTTAGAAGACGCACATGAGCTCTAAGCAAATTTTTCCTACTGTTGTTTCCTGCCGGTATTCTCCAAGCACTGTCACAGCCTGTCACCACAAAATCAAGCAGAAAACTCTCTTGTCAGGCTTAATCTCTTTCTGTGATTCTCCCTCATGCTCACTGTCTTCCTCTCTTGGTTGCAAGTTTCCATACAAACTGCTGTGCACAGCTAGCTGCCATTGAATCTGTGTAGTTTTCTGAGGTTATGTGGACACAGTGTCAGAAATGATGTGCTGAATCAAACTGACAGCTCAGATATAAAAACAAATAAACCAACACAAACAAAACACGATTGAGTGGATAAAAGGCTGATCATCCTTCTAGTTGGTGGGAATATTGATGAAATACTCAAACCAGGCTGCATTGATATTTGCTTAAACTTTTATCTGTCTGCTCTCTGATGTTTTTCACATATATCTTATTGAAGAACACGCAAATCTTCTCTACACCACAAGACATTTCGAATAAATTCTTCATTGACCTGTCAAAGTGCTTTTCCTCTCCCATCAACACCAGCAAGAGGCTACCGTGATCTACTATGAAATGGCCTCATTGTGCAGGGCATCAAGGATTCTACGGCTCCATCTCCGGGTGTGCTGTGAACTGTGAATTTCAGATTCAGACAGCCCAAGGCCCAAGGCCATGAGCCGCCAGCCCTGCTGAAGCACTCTGTTGCTTCACACATTTAAAATTGGCTGACATGTTTAAATTTGCTGTACCTTTGCTCAATCCTTGTGTGATTGCTCTGTGGAAACCAAGCAAAACCAAGTGACTCAAGACCTACATGTGTCAGGGCAATGAAGTACTCCCTTTTCTAATTTTAGTTTGCATTCCCCAAACTGCCATACATGCACATTTTGATGAAATTTATGGCATACACATAATGGCTGTTAGACACATCAACATTTAATGTGGTAATCTGAGGGAGAAAATTCGACAGAGAGCTTTCCATTTAGTGGTGGGATCCTGTGGTGTTGTAATCCCTTAATATCTCACCAATAACTATTAAGGGTTTAATGTCACTCTTGCTCTGCTGGGGTTTTTATTTGATTCACTCTCGGTTTTTCCTGATCTTAGGACATGGTGAAGATTGACTGAGCTCAAAAATCTTTAAAGCCTCTCCTCACAGGTCAGAGAATCAGATGAGACAGGATGTTCGGATCTTGTATAACAGGAAGTCAAAGTGACTGTTTCGACCAGAGTCAGATTATTTGTGTCAAGCTAACCTGCAGAGACCTGCTTTGGTGAAACATTAGCATAAGATACAATGTAAAAATGACACTTTCACAAAGCTTTGTGACAACAAACCTCACCTTGATAATTTAGCTAACTATAAAATAAACAAATAAATAAATAAATAAATATTATTATTATTATTATTAT
>JBAMIG010000013.1:11272749-11292680 GCA_037177335.1 Kiunga ballochi | reverse complement strand
GTGTGTGTGTGTGTGTGTGTGTGTGTGTGTGTGTGTGTGTTTGTGTGTGTGTGTGTGTGTGTGTGTGTGTGTGTGTGGTTGAATCTAACTATTTGGGGTCTTGTTGATGAGTGACAAGCATTATTGAAAGGTGGTACTGCTGCCACAGGGCAGATGTCATACCATAGCAGTAGTGAAAAAGGAGCTGTGCAATAAGACAACATCTTGATTTACTAAGCCATGCGTCACCTCTGGCCAGAAAATTTCTTTTATTAGTTTTCTGAAGTGCGAAGTTTGTAAATAGAAATTGGAGACTTCTCAATTGATTCATGACTACCAAGAGGGATAGTTTTATTGAGTTACTTTGGGAATGTGTATGTAAATTAGTCATTTCTTCTTGAAAGAGTTGGATGCACAGACAGAAACTAAATCATACCCCTTTTTTTTAGATGTTTTATTTTTGTGCACAGTTGGGTTTCACATGTCAAATGTTTCTGAGATTAATATTCTACTGTTGTGGCTTGCTGCAGCTTTCAACATTTGAATGTGTTTTCATGGGATCTTTACAAATTGCCAGATCTGTTTTGTTGTTTCTGACAATATTGTATCAGATTATTGTTTTATACATACTCCGGCTGTGGCAAATGGCGGACTGTGTGGCTAACTAATGAATCATTACATGATGGACAAATAAAGATATGGGAAGTTGCATGCAAATATTCAAGAAATGAACTGTTTACAGGCTTCTAACCAGATGCTGGGTGAAAGAAAAGTTATGTTGTTTGTTCTCAGAAATCCTCTGCTCTCCACAGCTGTCAAACTAAAACGCGTGAAAACATAATCACAATGCAAAAAGTCTAATATAACAAGGTACACAGGGGATTTGACAGAATGTCTTAAAAGAACAAAGAGGCATGCGCACATACTTGATGGAAACTAAATCAGATCCTTAGAGAAATCTACAGATTTGTTTTCTAGATTACTACCAAAATGTTGTTTGAACAGTCAAATCTCACCACCACGTTTCAGATGGGGCTGACAGAGATGTGTGCCAACACTTTAGTGAGTCAACAGCACAGGGTAATCCTTGAATCCTGCACAAATTCCACATGTTAGAGAGGCTGAAAGTTTTTGAACACTGAAAGAAGTAGATAGATGAAGTTTGAAGCTACACATTGTTGTGATGTGCATTTTCCGTGTTTTTATTTATCTTTTTATTGAAAATTTTTAGCAAATGTGACAGTAAGGAAAATCTCTTGGATGAAAACCAAGTGTATTTGATATACTGCTTTTATCTCCCTCTTTCATTCTGGGAAGGCTTTTCACAAGACAGAAGGAGGATTTGCTTTGTTTTAGCCGTGCAATTTTCAGGGAGGTCAAACAAGGATGTTGAGCAAATAAGCCTGTCTCACACACAACACTATTTACCACAGGTAGACTGTTATAAATGTTGCGAATAAACGCTGCATACACTATCAGCAAATTATCATACAATTTGATTCTCACTGCCCATAATAAATATTATGCACATATTCATTAGCACATCTTTAGCCAGTTTAGTTGTTAATTTAAACAGAAACAAGCTTTTCAACTACACATTTTCTATCCTTGGATTAAGCTTTAGATGTTTTTTTTCTTTTATGCTACTAAAAAATAATGAAAAAAATTCTTTAGACTAAAAAAAAGCATGTCACTACACATTCAAGAGCTGATGTCCACCAAATCCACATCCAGTTTGTGAATTCAAATGTTTGTAAAACAGTTTAAAAAAGATCAAATTACAAAGAAACAGACCCATTCATCTCAAAGTTGGTACTTCTTAAAAGTAGATTATTCATAAATGTATTTGTAATTAAGATTATTGCCATTTTGTTGATAATGGTCGTTTTATTTATTGTATTCTTAATACCAAATATTTCAGCTGTATGACACCAGTCTTTCCTGAGTCATCAAAAAGGTATTTATGCGCCTATTTTTCAAGATAAATATGTTATTTTGAAGTTATTAAGCCCACAAGGAAACCTTGTTCTGTTCACAAAGAACAATTGAACTAGTCTCGGGAGAGCATGCACACATTTGTATCTGTGCGCAGCCTATGAACACCTAGCAGGCAAGCTCAAAGACAATAAACCAAACATCAAAAGAAGAGAAACGAGGTTTTGCTAAATAAAACCACCACTCGATAATGGCTGTAATAAGACGATAAACTGTGCAGGAACTTATCTTCCAGCAACGGCTTTATCTTTATGCCCTTTTTCTGTTTTTGCAACTTGGCTTCGCTTCTCTCCCTCCCTCAATCTCTCTCTCTCTCTCTCTCTTTCTCTCTCTCTCTCTTTCCCTCCCTCCCTCCCCCAATCTCTCTCTCTTTCTCTCTCTCTCTCTCTCTCTTTCCCTTTCTCTTTCTCATTTAAGAAAGGCTCTGAGCCCTTTTTTCCATAAGGATGTATTTTTAATTCTAAAGCGAGGGATTGGTCACACTTCGTCTCATTAGCATGAGGAGCAGTATAAACCCCTGCGCTGCAGGATTCTGAGCTGTGTAGAAGGCAACAAGCGTGTCTGGCTGGCTGTGCCAGAGGAGTAACTTTCACTTTCAGCACAGTTCGGTTCATAAAAGCGGGAGCTGTATGGAGAGCCTGCTCCAGATGTGAACTGCTCTCAACTCCTGTGCGCACAATGAGGCTGCTCACTGGGGGAAAGAGTACCGCGAATATGATGAGGGGTACATTTATAACTTATTGGCACCGGTGGATTTTTATTTTCTCCATTCATCAATTCTTATTTGTCTCATGGGCTCAATCCGAAGGAAATACTGTGAGATATCAGACCAGAGAGGAGGACGCACCAGGTACTGTAATCGGAAACCTTGCCAAGGATATGTCCTTGAGTCTGTCTCATTCCTCAAAGACCAATTTTAGGATGATGAAACAATTCAACGACTCATTCATTAGGGTGAGAGAAAGCGACGGGGAACTCACTGTTGGGGAACGAATTGACAGAGAAAGAATCTGCAGACACACTCCGCAGTGTTTGATTACTTTTGACGTGGTTAATTTCTCCAAAGATCGCTACAAATTGATTCACGTTGAGGTGGAAATAAAGGACATCAATGACAATTCTCCGGAGTTTCCAAGCAAGGAGTCTATTGTGGAAATCTCTGAAAATGCAGCACTTGGGTCCCGTATCCCTTTAGACCCTGCTGTGGACGCGGACGTTGGCTCAAACTACATACAAAGCTATCAAATTTCTGTGAACAGTCATTTCTCCATTGATGTGCTCCTGAGAGCGGATGGGGTTAAATATGCGGAATTGGTCTTAATGAAAGAGCTAGACAGGGAGACTCAGTCCTCATACAATGTCGAATTGGTTGCCACAGACGGAGGAAACCCATTCAGATCAGGGTCAACAATAATACACGTTAAAGTGACTGATTTTAATGATAACAACCCTGTTTTTGACCAGAGCGGTTTCTCTGTGAGTTTGCCAGAGGACGCACCGGTTGGCACGGTTATCTTGGACTTAAATGCAGTTGATGCTGATGATGGTTTGAACGGAGAGGTCGTCTATGGGTTCGGAAAACAGGTTTCTCATGAGATCCGAGAACTTTTCCAAGTGGATAAAAAATCTGGTCGTCTGACGCTACGGAGCCCTGTGGATTTTGAGGACAAAAGCACCTATGAGATAGACGTGCAGGCGACTGATCTGGGACCCAACCCGACCCCCTCTGTGTGCAAAATCATAATTCACGTGACAGACGTTAATGACAATGCCCCAGAAATTAGTATCACCCCGATGACCTCCATCACGACAGGTATTGCACACATCAGCGAGGCAGCAGACAAGGACAGTCTGGTGGCGCTGATCAGCACCTTGGACAGAGACTCTGGCATTAACAGCCAGGTCCACTGCACATTATACGGCCACGACCATTTCAAACTCCGACAGGCGCACGAGGACAGTTACATGATAGTAACAGCAGCAGCTCTAGACAGAGAAAGGATTAGTGAGTATAACTTGACGGTCATGGCTGAGGATTTTGGGTCACCTCCACTGAGAAAAATCATTCAGTACACCATTAGACTCAGCGACGAGAACGACAACGCCCCCCACTTTGCCAAATCTGTCTATGAAGTTACAGTGGTGGAAAACAACGCCCCGGGCGCTTACATCACCACAGTTGAGGCCAGCGACGCAGATCTGGGCAACAATGGGAAAATTACTTACAGACTGGTGGACAGTATCATTATGGGATCCCCTGTTAACACATTTGTGTCTCTCAATTCGGTGTCTGGCTCAATATATGCACTGAGAAGTTTTAACTATGAAGTAATGAAACGTATAGACATACATATTCAAGCCAGTGATGGAGGGTCACCGCAGCTGCAGAGCACTGCTATCATCAGATTAAAAATAGTTGATCAGAATGACAACCAGCCTTCTATCATAGAGCCTCCCCTGTACAAGGGATCTGCTGAGGTTTTCCTGCCCAAAGACGCACCTGCAGGTTATGTTGTAACCCAGATAAAGGCTACAGATGGAGATGAAGGCATTAACGCTCAGCTGTCCTATAAAATCACAGAAGGCGGGCATCTGGGCTTCTCTATCAACAAAGACACAGGAAAGGTGCACGTGAGTCGACAGCTTACATATGATCTCACAGACAACGTCAAAGTCACAGTGTCAGTCTTTGACAATGGCTCTCCTTCACTGACCTCCACAGCCGTGATACTCTTCAGTTTCATAGAAGGTACTCTACCTAGTTTGCCCTCCTTGGCTCAAAATGGCAGCGAGGAGGTCTTTGAATGGGACACGTCTATTGCAATAATCATTGTCCTGGCAGGGAGCTGCTCTCTCCTCCTACTGGCTATCATTCTCATCACAACTATGTGCAGCCGACGGAAAAAAGAGACAAGAGACAGGACGTTTGATGAAAAAGAAGATATGCCGAATGTGAATAAAGTTGAAAGTGGTCACATTGATCCATTGATTGTCAACCACAAAGGCAAAGTGTTTGATGCCCATCAATTTCCAGAGGATCCTCCCCTGGCCAGCAGCAACACAACAGAGGCAAGCTGTGAAGATGGTAGGCAGACAACAGGCATCTTTGAGTCAAACAGCAGGACAATGGAGGGAAAGTTAAAGGTAGGAAGTTTATTTGATTTATTTGGAATCGGTTGTATAATGGCTGTTAAATTTCCAGCATTTTGACTCAAACTCTGCGTTTGTGTCTTTGCAGGGTTATTCTACACTGCCAGGATATGGGAAAGAAACTCTCAGACCCATAACAATATGGAAGGGCAATTCATTCACAACAATATCAGCAAGAGATCCCCACATCAGTGGCAAGGATAGTGGAAAAGGGGACAGTGACTTCAATGATAGTGACTCTGACATTAGTGGAGATATCCACAAAAAAGAGTCTCCCCCAATGAACAGTAAGTGCCATCAAAATGTGAAAGGAACCATTTAAATGACAGTATGCAAAGGAGTTGTTATAATTAATATTCCCTCTAAAGTCATATTTAAATTTAGCAAAAACTTTGTACTTAAAATTTATCAAGCTATTATTGATTTGACTGCATATTAGATTCATTTTGACTTGTTTATGTTGAGCTCACAAATTTTTTTATATATTAAACAGCCATTAAAATAATATATTCTTACTAAGCCCTAGGATATTTTTGTCTTCATAGGTCTCTGGGCATGTACTAGCGAGTGCAAAGTGTTGGGACATTCAGACAGATGCTGGAGCCCTTCAGCAACAAGGCCCAACACCAGCCTGGCCTGTGGACAGCATCTGTCAACGTTCTCCAAGACAGCAACACTTCCCCGGGATGCAAGAAGGGAAAACTACTACCCGGCTCAACTACCTAAAACTAACGGTCTGCAAAGCGTGTATGAAAAAGTACAACATCAAGAATTTGATTATATCCTTGTTGGTCCACCAACACCAGCCAGGATACAGGAGACAGATGAAATCTCCATCCCAGAGTACACAAACTCTTAAAACAGTTTAAATTAATGATCAAACTGTAACCCAAATAATATTTTGTCTTTGACCTGTACAGTACTTTCAACTTAATTAACTCTGTGTTGGATTGTTGCAGTGTTTTGTAGTGTGTCATGTGTCTTTTGGCTTATATAAGACTGTTCATTGTATCATGTGTAATATGCAAATTTTTTTACATAATTGATAATATATTTTTAATAATGATTCAATGTGAAGAGAAATTTTATTATGAATTTTTAAGAGCATGTATTACTATTTAAGGGCATGATTATGGACATTTAGGGTAAAAAAAAAAAGAAAAAAAGGAAAAAAGAGCCTTTCTGGTGTGGAATACAATCAATATGAAAGATTACCCTGTCGGTGGTAGATTTTCACATTGTTGCACAAATAAAGAGTTAAAATCAACACTGTTTGGCTGTTCAGTGTCAGTTAAATAGCAATCCGGATTCAGATGTTATCTTATAGTCAGAGTACAACCTTTTGTCTAGAGGAAATACCCATAAAGCAAACAGAATAACCCCAATTAGCAAAGTGAATACATTCCATTTGCCTCAGAGGCTCACAAGCTGCAGTAAATAAAATGAGGTTCTCCAACCATCACAGCTAAACTGATTGCAGAGCAGAAGCCAATCTCATTGTCTTTTCATTGTACACAGTGTGATTGCTGTGCAGCTTCAATTTGCATGTAAATATTGCACTACAGATCAGATTCTCTCACAATTGCATACTTTTCAAAGGTCAAAGAATCCCTTCACCTTCTGTGATTGCCTTGCAGCTTACCAATTGTCTAAAAGTGATTCAGTCTGTTTCAAAGCAACAGCATTTACTTGCAATTTTCCTGTATTTGAGTTATAATAACAATCAAGAAAAAACCTTGACGACAAAATACTTTTCTCCATTGGTATGAACAGAAAGACCAAAATTAAGCCATGATTATGCTTGTGTGCAAATGTGCTAAATTCAGTCAGGTTGTTTACAAGTTACATGACTCTAAAGAGCCAGTAAAGGGTGTAGAGCAATATTCCATTTATTAATTAAACAAGCAGATACTTGATAAATCTACAGAACACACAAATAAATGTATGTTATGGTGTTAACTGACAGTTTGTGAATTCACCTTAGATACAATATACAACTTACTCTGATTCTCACACAGAACCCAATGTAGATAAAAAAAAATTGCCTTTCAATTTATTCAAAATGATTCCTTTGTATGCATGTGCATATCAAAAGGATGCCAACCTTTTGGATAAACTGATAACACAAAGTTATGCTTTGAGAAAGGTACTCCTATAAGCTATGACTCCATTAGGAGGAAACAACAGTGCACATGACAGGGCAGCAAGGAAAAAGAACACAGCTGCATCTATGTATAATATTTGCTAATGGCCAAGTGAACGTCTTCATCCAAATCCAAGAGAAATTTCAAGGAGGAAGTAAACGACCAAGTAAAAGCCCAACAAAAGCTGTTTTGTGCAGAAAGGGCTAAATTTCTTATAAGCTCCTGTGCATGGACCATAAACAGTTATTGGATATGGTCAGGTGCTATCATTTCTGCTCAAAGGGGGTTATAAAAGCGCCAGGAGTTCATTTCTCTTTTCCACTCACAGATACAATGAGTTATTTTACGCTGTTAATAAATGGCTACATATAACCTTGTGTGCCTCTATGTTTTTGTTCATTCTTCTTTTGTTTGTTTGTTTGTTTGTTATTTTATCCAAATACTTTCTAGACCTGAACATTTGTTCCTGAAGTTACATATAAGAAATTTTGAAAAAGATGAAACCTCCCAAAACCACAGTATGTAATTGAGGTGAGTTATTAAATGGAACATATAAAAATGTTCTATGAAAGCATAACTGGCTTATGCGTTATGTATTTCCCCACAAACAGTCACTGACAGAAAGGTCAGACAGCATCCTTTGTACCAGCCAGTCCATTAACATCCACAACACATAACAAAAGACAATCTCTTTGGAGCCCAAAGCTGCTTCAAATGTCTTTTTTAGTTTGGTACCACAGGGTGGCCACCTTGCTTTGGGCAACCTATAGACACAGGTAACATTCAGATGAAGAATTTTGCATTTTTATATTACCTTGACGTCACTCACATTCACTTGCCAAATAGTCCTCTGTTGGAAAACCTAGCTTCTACAGAAAGAGGGAACCAGAAAGAGAATTATCAACAAGAGAGGAGATTATGGAAAAAAGGCAAGATACAACTAATGGATCCTGCTCTTTTGAATGCTGCAGGCCTGCGGTAAGACAGCCTTGATCACCATTACACCTGACATGCGTGACACGTTATTAAAGCTGCAAACTCTATAGAATTTTAAGACTCTAAGTAATGCTGCTCTTGTTCTGGTTGTTTAGCAACTGTCTAATTTTCTTTTTTTGTTTACTCTGAACTTATAGAGTCAATCTGAATCCAGCGCACAAGCTTCTGCCACAACCTGGCGTGCGATGAGACTTGGAGCTATGGTTCTCATCGCTGGTGCAGTATTTATGTTTTGTTGCTCTGTGGCTGCTCTATATATGTGGAAAGACAGCGGTAACAATGTAAGCATCATCAAAAACTGTTGCTGTTACAATTGTGCTATACATCTTTCACAATAGTCAAAAAAAGAAGGAAAAGTAAATTAGAAACCCAAAGGTGAAAATATAAAAATGCATCAAACTTCTTAAAATCTCCACTCTAACTTTAGAACCACATTTTTCTTCCTTGATGTGCACAAATTTCATAAATTGGTCCTGGAGCTCTTCTTCATTATATAATCAACAGTTTAATATTTATTTGTGTTCTAATGAGCTCACATGTGGGGCACAGCTCTTCATCAGGGTCTGCAGCAGTATCTCCTGTGGTGCTTTACTCAAATTCTCAGTATGTTAAAACTACAGAGGATTTCCTCCAATGAAAATGTCTGGTGGGGGGTTGGGGTGCGTGAGGAGGGGAGGGGGGAATAACACAATCAACAGGAGGTGTGTTTTTTATCGCCACTGCCATTTTTTGCAATTGTGTGATTTACACAGATTGACTAATCAGTCATTGTAATGTCTCTCTTTAAATTCTGCCAGGTTTATAATGTTCGTTACAGCTTGAACATCGATGGGAAGGTAAGAGAAGGTTCCATGGAAATTGATTCTGACAACAATCTGGAGAGATTTAAAACTGGTAGTGGAGCAGAGGAAGCTGTGGAGATTTATGACTTTCAAATTGTGAGTTTGTCCTTGTTCTTTCTTCCTGGGCTTGGTTGTGCTTTGCAAAGTAACAAAGCTGTGAGTGTTCACATGGCATCTCTGTGATTTGGTGCAGGGAGTAACTGGAATCCGATTCTTTGGAGGAGGCAAGTGCTATATAAGATCTCAAATCAAAGCAAATCTTTCACTCGTGGGAGCACACAACAAAGAGACACTGATGTTTGACCTGGTATGTGTGAATGCTTGTTTATATGTAATGCTGAAATGTGGAAGAAAAAGAAGACATTGTAGCTTTAATTTGAAAAAAAAAGATCTTTATTTTTCTCATCAGACAGAGGAAATAATGCCTGTGAAGGATGATGATGAGGACTTCTTCATTTGGGTTGCAGCAGAAGAGCCGCTGAATGACACCACCTTTTTAAGCAATACAATTCTGGATCTTTGCAGAAAACTTCCTATTTTCTGGCTCTATCCAATGTATTCTAAAGGTTTTCCTCTTCCTTCTATACTTGAGCATCTTCATCTTGAACATAAACTAAATTTAGTTCAGACGCAAAAAGAAGAAGAAGACTAACAAAGTCTGGAATTAAAAAAGAATGAACTTGAAATATGCAACACTATTTCATATCACTGCTGCTAAGTGAATTATTCAAGACATGTTAGACAGCTCCTGCTATGTAGGATTGAGCTCTGAGGACGTGTATGGCATCTTGTGGATGTTGACCCAATACTCTTGCCTCTTGTGCATGCTGTAACAGATGGGGAGAAGAAAAAAAGAGACACTTTGCGAGCCAAACGGCAGTTAAACATGGAGGAGATTGAGGCAGCTGCTGAGACAAGGGAGCCAGTGAGTCGCACAGAGCATGCCACCTCCAGAGCCGAGAACGAAGAAGAGTCAGCATCAGGGTCAGCATATAACCCTGAAAACCCCTATCATGTGAGTAACGACTTCATTAAAAGCAATGTTTATGATTAGCAAAACCCCAGACTCTGCATTTTTTATTAAAGAGTCAAACTCTGGGCCTTAAAGCTAACTTCAAAGAGAAATTAATATTATTTTTGTATGTTTGTTTGTTTTTTGTCTTGCAAACACTTACAAATGACTTCATCATTGCATCCATAAGATTCCAACCTTGTTGGAGCTCCATTTCCATCCAAACAAATAGAGTGGGAATGTATTAACATACATTTAGTCTTTCTGCTGGCTGTGGGTGGTGTATTTCAGTACTGCTGCTGTTAAGCTGCTATTACAACCAGAACCTCTGATAAGAAATGAAAACTCCCACCAGTTACAAAAGTTCATCACATTCTTTGGAGGATAATATTGAATTTGTTGAATTGCAAACAAGAAAAGATTTAAGATGCAATCATATGATATAGGTGTCATTCTAGTATTTAACATTAAAGTAGCTCTTTAAAAAGACTTTTTTTCCTGCTGTAAATTGGTTTTGCTTTCTAACTACAGCGCAGCGGAGAGGCTGGGGTGGAGGGTGCCATGACCTTTGATTCCATGTTAGACCAGCAGGGGATCTGCTGCTCCGAATGCCAGCGTGGCTACACTCACTGTCAAAGGGTGTGTGAACCTCTGCGAGGCTACTGGCCTTGGCCCTACAACTACCGAGGGTGCCAGGTAGCGTGTCGCGTCATTATGCCTTGCCGCTGGTGGGTGGCACGCATTTTTGGTTTTGTATAACACAACAAACTCAATGTTTAAAAGTGGGAAATGCATTTTATTTCCATTCCCAAAGATTTCTAATCTTTTTTTAATCCAGCTTATGCTCGCAGATGCTAATTTTCTGAGTTTCATGGTAAATACAGGCTGATAGATTAATACCTGATAGTGTTACATGTGTAGATTATGAAACATGATTGTAAATCTAGTGCTTTGCTTCTTTTTGTGGAGTGAAAAGGGAATAAATTGTTCATTTATTGCTTGCAGAAAAAAAATCCACAAATAAATGTTCCCAATTTTGCTATCATGATCCTAAGCCCTAATGCACTATAGTGGGTTCAGTTGAAGGCATGAGACTTAATCCAAAGGCTCAGCAGAACATGTACCTTTTCAGACTGAACAGGCTTCAATAAATTCTAATTACAGGAGCTTTGATGTCAATGTTTTCTATGTCACATGTTGTTTCCATGGTTCCACTGGGTGCTTTTTTCTGATAAAGCTAAATTGACAGCAACAGTTGCCATAACTTGCATTCACAGCTTTGAGGGCAATGCAATTTGTGCATGCTGACATCTGCATTGATGTGGACTAATGTGAGATGAGTGTTGTGCCAATGATGTGAAGTATTTCTGTAAAGGTGGCATTTTTTGTGAGAAAATGCATCTGTTTTTCATGCAAAGTGGAGGATGTGTGGATGCTCAGGCAGATTTTGATATTATGCTGCATGTGATGTTAGCTAGTCTGAATGCCTTACTGTCAAAAGAAATCAGATTACTATCTCCAAAGCCATATGCCAACTTTCAATATAATTGAAAGGAGCCATGTTGTGATCAAGACGATTTCACAGAGGGTGATCCAGGCACATCAAATTACAACAGATGTGAAATTGCACCATATCTGCCTCTAAAGCTGCATTGAAACTCTGAAGCAGTGCGAGGAATCAGCACAAAGAGATGCTTGTCTTTTCTGCTTGGAGATTTTTCCTGGTTTTCATGGGGGTAGAGGTGCTTATCACATCTGCAGTGCTGATAAGACGGCATCCGTGCTTCCGTAGGCTATATAATATTAATCCCTCTCCCACATCTGCAGATACACTTAAAGGAAGGTGACAAGCATGACATATCCAGGACCTCCTGATGGCTCGTGCTCTGGAGTGCAGCCGCTAAAAGAGCCCCAAGTACACTCAAGTGATGTAAATTTGCAGGGGGAGTCCAATTTCCATCACAGTGCTGTCACTGCCATGGTCATTAAACTAAATCATCCTGCTGTGTGTCACACAGCTCCCATTTTAAAGTCCCTTCAATAATGGAGTAATACTTGGAGTGTAGATTGCAGCATAACAGTGAATGTCTGACCTGACAGCAGCTGCAGGACTAACCTGAACACTATTTCATCCTTTGATATCACAGGCAGACAACATGTCTGAGTGTATAGGACATTTTGAAATTATTTATTATTTGAAAAATTGTTTGATTGTGTGTGTGTGTGTGTGTGTGTGTGCATGTACCAGCTGTGACTTTTGCTAACGAATGTGCTGCAACAGGACTGTTTGGTTGCAACACATACACAATGAGAAGGTCTTAGTTAAACAGGATTTGCCAAATGCATGTCGCTTATCTCTGAGAGTGTTTTTCAAAATCTATATATGTATAGCCACACAGACAAAGAGCTCTAAGTTTAGAGGAAAAATAGAAAACCAAAAAGAAAGATTCACATCACCACAAGCAGCAACTCCAAATGAAATCCAACTTGAGGGGGAAAAAAAACTCAAGTTCAGAACAATGGCAGTTGTGTTATCCTGAGGCTTTTTTCAAAAGAACTTGTCTCCTTTTGCCATTACTCCCTCTCCTTAGTAAAGAAATATACCCCCGTTGAGAAGTAAAGACGAACGTGTTGGAGATCAGCTTCAGTGTGTGAGACAGTGGTGCCTTTTTGTTTGTCTCCCCTCTGGAGCCAAGCTTACCCTGGGAGCCCTGCAGGCCAGGGAACAAACAGAGCTTTGTGAGCGCCGACCCACTGTGCTCAGCAGCCAGACTGCAAAACTTCACTCCTGTGCTAATAAGAAGCCACAGATGAGGAATCCATGCAGCTGACGAGGGAGGGAGGATTCTCGCATCCACCTGTGCTTTCATCATTGCCCATCAAAACAAGCACAGGCAGGTGGGGAGCGCACAGTAAAAGCTTTTTCCACTAGTCATCCTCTTGGCAGTAAATATGAACACAATACATTTGGGAAACTTTAGCTCATGATTTATTTTGTTGCGTGAATCTACTAATCAAGCTCATGCACTTTGAAGAGCTCCCTGTAAATATGTCAATAGGCTGTCATAAATTTTCTTGTAGCCCAAGAGGCATTAAAAGTGTGAACAGGAGTGTGAAGTGAACCACTCTAGTTGACGTGTCCTACATTTGATTGCATGTTTTCCATTACATCCAGACATGAATGCAATAAACAGTAGTGACAGTCCATTTTGCACCTTAACCATGAACATAGAAACCCTTTTAGGCAACCTCATTATGTTTGTCTACAAGGAAGCACTGCAATGCGTTTAGAGAGGCTGGTTGTGTGGAACCTGTTACGCACAGTTTTGCATCAGCAATAGAGACTCCAGCTTCTAATATATGTTTTTTTTCTTTTATACCAAATGCTTGAAAATACATCTTTGGATGAGGGGTTGTTCTGCTTTTTAATCCCATGGTTGAGTGACCACTTGCAGTTACGCTCAGTACACTCCTGCCATTTTCAGGCCTCTCTGAAGTTTCCTTGCCATAGGCTCGACTTCTGCTTCCCTCTCTCATTCCCTGTCAGTACACCCTCTGATTTTGTATATGAGCCCTAAATAATTGCTAATAAAATGCCTGCAAGTGTGAATTGTTTATTTTACTGTGTTGAAACTCAAAATACTGCCCTTAGACTTGCCTGAATTCAGTGAATCATTTTATGAAATATTATAGCAATTATTCTGCACACATAGTCGGGATCTTTTTTTTCTTCCTGTGGATTGCACTTGGTTGCATGGTGTCCTTGTTACACTCAAATAGAAAACCTGTAGTGTGGTGTGGGTGTAAATTGGACACAGAACTGGAATTTGTACGACTGCTTTCCTAAGGACATTGTGTATGTGTGTCAATGTGGTGGAGGCAACCTGCAGTGGATGTGGAGTGTTCCACTCAAAAAGGTGGGCAACATCTTTAAATCACAACAGGCATGAGCTCTCTGTGAGGATGCTGTGCAACATAATGGAATCACCGCAGCTGACGGATGTTCTTTCTGCTGTTTTATCTGATAGAAAAGCAAATCAATAATGCATATGAAGCTAATTAATTTGATTTACTGCCTGAAAATTCTGCATATGTGAGGCATATCTGAAAACATCAAATAGAGTTGTTTTGATTAATGGCAAGAGGGTTATTTTGTTTGTTTGATATTGTTGTTAGATTATTTGTTTTTTTTTAGAGCAAATAGCAAAACAAAAGGTAAGGGCTCATTTTATTTGCATTTAAAAAATAAAAACCTACACAACCTATAGGTCAAACAAATATTTACTACGTTTGAATGCAAATTTGTTTTCAGTAAAGGAGGGTGCTTGTAGACCTTCAGGAGCTGACAGATGTGGTTGACTGAAAACATGGTCAGAACAAATAAGCTACCATTGGAAAAAAAAGAAACGATTTTAGAATATTTCAAGAAACCAATTCGGCACAGGCTGTGGCAAAAAATGCCTGCAGTTCCCAGTTAGTTGTGTCTCATATTTGGAAAAAGAACAAATTAAACAGGAAGGTTGCAGAATGGAAACACTGGAGTAGCACATGGAGCAAAGCATCAGGGTACTTTGACACTTTGAGCAATATGCCTTGAAAAATGGAAAATGTACAAGAAAAGACATTGGAAAACAAATGAAAACAAAATGGAAAAATAAAACAACTTTATCATTTGTAGTAATTCAACAAATGATTGTATCCAAAATTACTTACATGTAACAAGTGATCATTTAACCATAGCAATCAACCTATCACAAATGTCTTGTGGGTGAGAGGAAGCCGGAGAACCTGGAGACAACCCATGCATACACGGGAGTACATGCAAACTCCACACAGAAAGGTCACTGTTCAAATCTTCCCCAGCTGATGTACAAAACAGTGATTTTCTTACTGTGAGGCTGCAGCACTAACCACTACTCCACTGCGCTGCCCACAAAGGAGCAGTCACTTACTAAAGACAGCTGATTAAAGGAAATATTTTGTGATTGAATATGTGTTTGCATTGAACAAATGGATGATGCCAAAACTTTTGTTTAGTGTAGGTTCAACAATCATACAAAAAGACAGCTACCAAGAAGTACAGTAACAAGCCAAAATACACAATCATTGCTGATGTGTAGGGGATGTCAGGTAAAGGACCAAAGCAAATTATAGTTTTGTTTCTCCTGTATATTCACAGCCCAAAACACTAAAAATGTTCATCCCAAAACTATTTTGGTGAAGCTGTGATTATTTTTCAGGATGATAATTTATCTCGCTGTAGCATAAAGAGCTTTAAATCATTTCTTCCGGAAAGACATATCAACTCAGTAACATGACCAGCAGATCTCAATCCAATTAAATTCTATGGTGGAAAGGGAATAAATGATCCATGACAAGACTCCTTCCTGCAAACCTGATCTGTCAACAGTAATATGGGAAATTTGGAAACTGATAGATGAAGAATATTGTTTTTCATTAGTGGAGTTCATGCCTCAAAGAATTCAAGCTGTCATCAAGCCAGAAGTGCAACAAAGTGTTATTCCCCACCACACACAACACCATGACTCCACTTTTTCCCCTCAACTTTATTTAATTAATAGCAATAGTTAATAGCAATTAATATTAATAGCAAAATTAATTAATAGCAATTTAAAAGCAATAGTTAAGACATTTCTTCTATCTATTATTATTCTTTCATGTTGTATTTCAGCCAGAAGGTTAGGAGTTCGACTCAAGGCTTCCCCTGACTACGTGCTGAAGTGTCTTTGGACAGGACACTGAACCCCAACTAGCCCCCCGATGTGCCTATCGGGGCGTGAATGTGTGTGTGAATGGGTGGATGTGGCTACATAGTGTAAAGCGCTTTGAGTGGTCGCTAAGACTGGAAAAGTGCTATATACTGTAAGTATGAGTCCATTTACCATATCATTTACAAACTAGAATGTGCAATTATTTTTGTTTTTACTTTTATTTATTCCCTACAAAACAACTGAATGAGCATCATCTGGTAGCTTTAGCACAAAAAATGTATACTGTAATCAACTAAGTTTCTCTTCCCCACCTGTTTTATTTTTACCCTGCATACCCTACCATAGAGTCCACTATGACCTATTTCTTACAAAGAATTTATTAGATATTTGGCTTTACTTTATGGTAAAAACATTTTTAAAAAATCCTATTGAACACAACCTGATAAATACAAATATCCCCAAAAAGATCATTGATTTTTTTGTCAGCTATATCAAAAGAACCAAATTAAGGTTTCATATTTAAAAAAGTGGACATCTCTTAACCTTTTTTGTAAGTTGAACCACAAAGGATTCATCTAAAAACAAGAGCCTTGTAGATCAATACAAATATGGCACTTGAGTCAACTTAGTATAGAAACCTACCCAGAACTCACACACTAACAGGCAGGGTGCTTAAAAAGAGCCATAGATAGCTCAAAGCAGAATCAAATCAAGACACATACAACCTTAAAAAGAAAGAAAGGAAGAAAAATAAAAACACTCCTACACAAAGTAATGTCAAGAGGCTTGCCAGATGAAAGGATAAGTTGTCTTAAGAGTTGCAGGAAGTACTGACAAAGTTTATGAGGAAAAAAGTAAATGTGTTTTTAATCTGCAGCAGTATGCGCAACAATGAAGGAGCCTGCACGCTTAGATATGTCACCCTGGGGGCAGGCTCTATACTTAAGGCTTACAACAGCCTCATTATCTCCCTCAACTCACATCAGATCCTAGCAGCAGTTTGTCACAGGCAGGCTCCTCTCTGCCACTAGGCATCAGACCAATTCTCCTGCAACACTACTGTACATAATTGCCATATGGACAGCATTTTGAGCCAGACTGAAGACTAAAAATCCCTCCAGGCAGATTCCCCAGATAACTAAATGAATATTTTATCTCATTTCCATCTAATTTGCACCGCATTATTATACAGAACAGAAATTTTTTAATTAATTGATAGAATGGATCAAACACAGGTTTACACTTTGATTTTTGGTAGCTGTTATTTTGATAATTTGCATGACTTTTTTTTTCTAAGCCAAGCTTTTTAATCTCTCTGAATTTCAGCATCTCTTTATAGAAACACTAAAATAAAACATACAACAAATTAATAACTGTCAGAGCACATGAAATGCCTGTCTTGGTTATGTGAGCAGCTTCAGTGAGAAGTCTTTTTACCTGCCACCCCACTGATTAATTAATTTCACACTGTTTAATTAAATCCACAGTCTGGGGAGCCCAGGCTGCGCTGTGGGGAGCCCTATTTGAGCCTTGTGTGCACAGAGATTACTAAAAAGGGTCTGAGACTCCTGCTCCCTGGCTGATGTTGACCGTGACATCAACTTTCTTGGAATACTACTCAGCTGTGTCAGTGTAATAGTCATGAGCTTATACAGCTGAGGAGAGTATATCATGGCACAAGTTACCAATTGTCTGCCAGCATTTAACCTGATAAATAGAAGCTGAGCATTTTGTAGCATTATCACTAATTAGATTTGACAGGAGTGCCCAAAATATAAGCTGGATGGAGATTGATTTATTTGCAACTGTACACAGAAGATTTTTTAAAAAAATGTTTTTATCTGAGTGTACCAACCCAACACCTACTGTCACCCGGGCAGTAGCTTAGGTGGTAGAGCAGATTATCCAATGATTGGAAGGACGGCAGCTTGAAAACCATTCCCCCAGTTATCTAATTCTGTGTCCTTGGGCAACACACTTCAGCATCATGCCTCCACTGTCAGCACTGTCGGTGTATGAATGTTTCAGTGGCAGTCAGAGTTGTTTGCGTGCATTGGCTGCCACATTTCCATCAGTCCGCCCCATGGTAGAGCAGACTGACAGTTCTCAGAATGGTTAATTTAGTACCATAATACCATCAGCAAGTATGAGAAATGAATGAATAATGGATCCAATGGCTCTGTCTTCAAAATTAAAGCACAATATAAGCCATTATTATTATGAATCAGTTGATTCATAAAGCTCTTTTAACACCTGCTAGTGTTTTGCAGTGTATGAAACAGCAGCAGAAACTCATATTAAATAGATATAACGAGAAAAGATTTAAAAAAAACATTGCTGAGCCAAACAGGACTGATTTAAAAATAAGCACATGGACTATTTTCCGGATCAAAAACAGCACAAATTGGCTCCAGCCTAAATGAGCATATTGAACTCCTGTATCTTGTCCAGCACTGTTGCATTTCCATTCTCAAAGCCTTAGAGATGCAGTTTCTTCCATGTCAGAGCAGAAAGAGGTGTGTGATGTGTGAGCATAGTGGGAAATATGACTGTGTGGACTGAAAAACATTCATGTTACTTTTTCTTTTGTTCTCCTGAGACATATTTTGGCATCTCTAACCACACATGCATTTTGAGTCAGATGGCTCACATTTGTCTTTATGTGCAAGCCAAAATTGATTTAAAGGTTACACAACCACAGTAACCATTCTGAAAACCGTTCAACGCACTGCGTGCTCAATTTAGAGATGATCTATCTATCCACACTTTATTATCAGTTCTTATTAAAAATGTAAAATAAAAAAATTGGGCTTAAATGCTTTTTGGACAAATTATGTTTTAAAATGTGTGCTGAGCTATAAATGATTAAAAGTTTTGACTAGGGGTGCCCAGGTTCTGTCCTCAAGATCTTGCAACCTTTCTGCAACACACCTGAATTAAATGAATGGCTCATTACCTCTGCAGAGCCGAATGCCATGCATAAGAAGGAATTCTGCTATTTGAGTCGGGTGTGTTGGATAAGGGTTGCATCTAAAAGTTGCAGAGTAGTTAATCTGATGACAGAAAGGAAAAGGGAGATAAGAAAATAGTGCAAAATACTTATGAAACACAACATCATGCAACAAGTAACCTACTATCTTCAAGTGCTATCATACAATTTTTCTGGAGTGTCTAAGAGACAGGTGTCAAATGCTCAGAAACTTGATTGAGGTAAAGAGACATGAGTATAAGACTGCAGAAAAAATATCTAAAAATGGATTTTTTAGTCCATGCCGTGAGGTAGATGAAATGAAAGGTACTCTTGATTAAACAGTTGGATGGGTTCATGCTGAATCACTAATAAAGGGAACCACTTACAGTCCAACACCATGTGGAGGAGGAATATTGGTGGTGCTGCTGTCATTAAGGTTGGGCAACCTGAACCTTTTCAAGTTGAAAACAGACTGAAAATTAACTTTCAGGCTGACTGCCAGTTTCTTGAACATACTTTCTTTAAGGAGTAGTAGTGAAAGAACATGTTCTCTATACTTCATTACATGCATACAAGCACTGGCAGATACCCCACATACACACATGAATTTTGCCAAGGCCTCCTTCTTCATCTGACTTAAATCCAATTAAGAGCATAAGGGAAGATACCTACACCTTTTTTGAAGAGTAAGCTGGAGGCGGAAACGAAAACAAGAAAGCTGACAGACTTGGATGAAACGCTTGTGATTACAGCTAAATAAATAAAGTTTGCTATTTGTTTAATAATAGTTAATATTTTCAGGGCCTCCCAGAAATGACCAATACCTTTATGTAGGAAGTAATAAACAATAATTATTCCTCATAAAATGTGTGACTTCTAGTGGTCATGAGAAAAAAAACATGTGTTAAATGTCCAAAAGGTGCACCTTTAAACTCAGGTTCAGTCCTTGAGAAACACAAACTCCTGCAGGGTTTCCATGTATCCCTGTGTAGCGTTATAGCGTCATAAATTAATATTAATATGAAATATTAACAATAATATTTACCTCGGAGCACCACCTTTTAACTTCTAGCTTATGGTGTTAAGCTAAGGCTTAAAAGGAAACCTATA
>JBAMIG010000013.1:11257529-11268793 GCA_037177335.1 Kiunga ballochi | reverse complement strand
ATAGATAGATAGATAGATAGATAGATAGATAGATAGATAGATAGATAGATAGATAGATAGATAGATAGATAAAAACTGATATAAACCTGCATGAACTTTGTAGGTTGCATAGGATGAAGCAGGCATATTCTCAGATGCTTGTCTTTATAATCCATTGTTATCATATCAAAGCCGACAACCTCAGGGACAGCCAGCAGGATAGAAATAATCCATATCAGGGTTATTTCACTCACTGTCCACATGGAAACCCAGATGCCTTTGATTTGTTTCCAGGACACTACAGCACGATATCTGCAAAATCAGAGAGAAAACGTGATGGCTTGGGGAAATTTTTATCTGCAGCAATGATGTTTTTCCCCCCTCATCTGAAACACATTTCAAGGACTAATGCTAAACAGATCTATTTGCTTGATGAAATACAAGTGGTAGCACCAAATACAATTTTCACTGAGGTTGCAAGAAAGTGCACCTTATCTCCTTACCTGTCAACACTCAAAGCACACAGGCTTAACACGGTAATTCCAACAGAAGTCTTTTGGATGAAGGGAACAAGTTTGCATAGTGCTAAACCAAAGGGCCAATCCTGCGCCATGAGCTGCAGGAAAGACAAGGACATTCAGAAGACAAACAGCGACAACAATTAAGAGTCAAGTTTTAAAATGGATAGAATGCAGAGAATAACAACAACTCACTCGGTATGAGTTGATTGGGATGTCTATCACAATATGGATCAGATCCCCCAAAGCAAGACTCCAAATGATAAAGTCAGGTCCACTTCTCATGTTCTTGTTCACATATATGATTTTAAGTAAAGCAGAATTTCCCACTATTCCAACAATAAACACAAGAAGAGACACTGTGATGTTGACATATTTGAAGGTGTCTCTGATTCTGGCTGACTCTGAGCACATTGGAGGATTTGGCATTTTTGGTCCTGGTGCTAGAGTTGGATAAACTGAGCTGTTGTATGCCTCTGTTTCTTTTATTAAAAGACCAGAGGAGGCTGTTTGTGAAGGCTCATTTAGAGAAAACAGCTCTGTGTGCCGATTGCTGGCCTGTAATCCAACAAGAATATTTCCAAAACAAAGAAAAAGCGTCACGGTCCACATTGTTGATGATTTCCTCAAGAAGCCCTGAAGTAGATTTGTCAAATCTGCACTGAAAAACAAAAAAATGCAATAATTAGCATATTTCCCTGAAGCAAAATAAAGCAATGCATTGAGGTGACATAAAGGTTTTTTTTCCCAATTTTTTTATTTAAATAAATATTATTTAAAAATATTGTACATACAGTTATTTAATCAAGCTTACCTCAAATGTACCCCCACACAAACCTAGAGGAATGGGTTGTATGTTTAATCAAGCATACTCTGCTGTTTTGCTTGCTGTAGATGATTGAACCCAGCTGAGGGAAATCAGAGTTTTATAGACCAAGGTATTGTTGCCAGCCTTAGTCATCGATCTGTCAGTAGTGCCTGTAATTACTTCCCTGATGCATCACCCTGAATGAAAGGATGGTGCTAAAGTGAACTGTCTGTTATCATGAAGTGAGATCATTTTATAGTCTTTTGTGGGTACACATGTTACTGTTTTTACATTCTTCCCTTTAAAAGTCAATTGTTTTTTTGGGCATTGAGGTTTCTTAAAAAATATAAAGTAAAAAAAATATATAATTAGGCATGGTTAGATTATATTTTTATAGGTTTTAAGCAACAAAGTCTGCATAGCTTTTTGTCAAGTTATTACAGATTAATGTAATGCATGCTGGGAAGTAATCCTATTACCGCATTTCAGATCAACCTAATACACTGTTGCTACCAGGCAACTACATTTAAACAATAACAAATATGATAGGAATGTATCTGTACCATATTCAGTGATCCTCCTCTGACATACTTTGCTTTATTTGACATACCAAGTTGTGAAAACACAAGTCTATCTCCATCCTACCTTGGAGACGCTGCCTCTGCTTCTCCTTCTCCTGAGAGTCCCGGAGAAGGTGACTTCTCCCCTCGACAGTTTTATGACAACCTGAAGAGCCCGGAGGAGCAAGAGAAATGTGATGACAAGAGAGATCCTATTGTTAATAGCGTGCCTGACAACAACTCCAGTTCTCTTTGCAATCCTCAGATATGTGCTTCGCTGGTGACAAATGACCTTGGAAAGGAATGTGCTGGCATCTTTCCCAAGAGCATATTGAAGAAAGTGAGTTGGAAATGAAAAACTATGACAAATGTTCATATCTAGGCAGTCTGTAGATTCTATATGAACACACCTTTCTTTTTTTTCTATGCAAGTCCTTGGAGATAAGCAGAAAGCTCAAGTACATTATCAGTGAAGAGGAATCAGTAAGGAATTGTAATTTATAATGGGCTGACTGAAAGACACAAACATGAGAAGTAGCATTCCCTTATTCTCACTCATCCACTTGCATGTTTATCTTATGCTTTGTTCTATCTTTATCTTTCTAACCAACCATTTCATATAAAATGCTCTTTGAACAGTGCCACAAACCGCAAAACCACAAAAAAAACTTTTATTTAAACACTTGGCGTTGCTACCCTCTCTTTTTATCCCCAAGCTATGTTTTACCACTGTGCAACTAATGTTATAATACATGATATAGTTTTCAAATGAAAACATGTTTTCTGAAAGATAAGATTTCCATGGGATACCCTTCTTTCACCGTTTTTCTTGCAGTTCTGCCCCTTGGATCTCGAATACATCTCAGTCATTACATCTGTAAAACGAATACTCTGATGATATCACAGTCACGGGGTCTTCCAGTGTTATATATAAAAGGAAAGCTAAGCTGCTCAAAAGCCTCTGTGGAAATTTCATCTTGAATAACAAAGAAAACACTTTTTCCATTAATAGAAGTTATGGATAGGGTGAAGGACTACACATACCTCGGAGTTTAGCATGACTACAGATTAGACTTGCAATGCAACATTGAGGCTGTCCAGATTCTACTTCTTAGATCTCAAATCTTTTAATTTCCCCACCAAGATGTTGTGTATTTTCCATAAGTCTGTGAAAAGTAAAATCTGCTCTGCAGCCATCTGTTGGGGCAACAGCATCAGAGACTGAAAAAAACTGAACAAACTGGACATAAGGTTTGTCTCTCAGTAAGAATTACTCTGGAGCAGATTGTGGATAATAATGTTTCAAAAGTTGCTAAATGTAATGGAGGATTTTTCCTCTGCACAACACAGTGGGAAAACTTAAAGTATTCTATCAGAGGTTTTCTCCACTCTGCTGCAAAACACAAAGGTACAAGAGGTCATTCCTGCCAGTGAGTTTATGTTGTTCTTTTAGACCAACATCATAACAGACTGAAGAAAAAATATGACTCCGCAACAATACAATTTCTCTCACATAACTAATAAAATTGTATTAATTTGTTTGCTTGTTCATTTTTGTGTATTTATACCCTAACACTGCTATCATTCAATCCTTAATTATATGGATTCATGTTGTTTATATATAATAAATTTGTGGATTTTGGTTGATTATCAGCGTGTGTCCTCTGTGTACTTTTTTCTTTTCATTTGTTTTTCTTGCAGTGTATCTTTGTCCTCAAATGTTTCCTTGTTCTTGTTTCTTCTCATCTTTAAATGCAGTAGCAACCAACTCTGTGTTCAAATTCCTTTGTTTGATATCTTTTGGAATTATTTACTGCATCAGACCTGGTCTGTACATGTCTGTACATGTCTACCTTGACAGCTTGCCACCATCTGTATGTGGATCCTACAATCTTGACAATTCTGCAAAGAACTGTAATAAGGTGTCAGTCTTTAGTGCTAACATTAATAGCATCCTAAAATTGCTACAAGTAATTAAATACTTTAATTTAAAAAAGAGTGTATTTAGGCTTCTAAACTAAGGATTAGATCTAGATAGCTGAGAATCTACATCAACAATTAGACTAGATAAGGAAGTGTTATTTTACCCTGGACATAAAAGACATGAACAATAGAAAAAATGAAAGATGAGAACAAGAACTTTTGCAAGATACCTATTACACCTATCATTCTTCAACCTTAAAAAGTTAGCAACTTGTTGGGCAAAAAAACTTCTTTTGTCTGTGTCTTTCTCTAAAGAGATGATTAAATGAAACACTTATTTATTATTAGCATTGTGAGAAATTACATATCGATGTGCATGAACCAGCATTTACTAAACACGGACATACACAAGTAAGCTAAAATGATTTGTATTGGCTAACTGTTGGATTGTGTTGACAAAGATCAAATTATAGCTTTAGAAATGGTGTTTTTGGTGTTCTTATAACCTTTAAAGATCCAAAAAAACATTTAAAATAAAACAATAAATTTAACAGAAATTAACTGCACTGTGTTTATTGGTTTTCCAAACAGTGATCTCACCACATGTCATGGAGGATGGAAGTTTTATCACACCAGTGAACCCTCAAACACAAACAGATTGGGAGTGGATGGAGCAGGGCCTCTATATCAGTCATCAAGGTAAGCTACGTCATCAGTCTGAGTGAGAATGGGTCACATGTTTATGCCCCTTTTTGCCTTATCTGACGTCAAAACATCTGTCAGGTCCTAATTATTTCTCTTTGGTGCAGATCAAAAGAAAGTTGAGGATCTCCATTTGCAGGCAGAGTTGAACATAGATACTGATACAGTGTGTTTGAAGGTACTTTGCTCGAAGCTAAAGATGTAATACATTCATTCATGTGAAATCATTTCATAGACCTCAAAATTTGGTGAAGTAAACTTATATATTATCATGAATAAATTACAGCTCTTCAAGCATTCGACTACTTTAATTACTTTATGTAATCTGTATTTTTGTACCACTTGTGTGACAGTTTTAAATTTATGATCTATTGTGTTTGCCATTTTAAAATCAGTTTAGAAAACACAAATAAGATTTTCTATTGTAGTAGTAAATTTGTATATGTTTAAAATTAGCCCCAACCCCACAAAAGAAATGTTGTACTTATTAAGAGATGTATTAAAAATATAACAAAATAGTATGATTTTGTGAAATCTACCTGTTTTTAGTAAGAATAGTTTTTGCTCATGGCTTTCTAAAGTGGTTTAGTGAGTGTTTTATTATGCAACAGGCTAAAACATCTCATTTACACAAGTTAATTACACTTTATATACTTTAACAATCAGTAAAGGTTTTCTGTTATTTTACATTAGGAACCAGAAGAGACATCAGAGGAGTGTGATATACCGTGTATAGGTCTACCTCGTCTCATTGCACACAAGCCAGAGGCAAAACAATCTCAGGTGTTGTTGACAGAGTTTAGTGCCTATAAAAAAGACAGGAATGGCCTTTTTTCTTTCCATTTTCCCACTGTAATAACTGTATGTGGAGGCTATAATATCAGAGGTGGAAAGGTGATTGTGAATGTGTTTTTGCTGCAGGTTGCAGAAGCTGAATCTAAAAATATTCATTTTGTTCAATGTGACTACTGCCAGAAACTCTGTCAGCCTTTCAAAAATAGTGAACTACTAGAAGATGAGACCTACTTTCAGAAGGTGAGTGTAGTTTGTTTTACTCAACATCAGTTCATTAGATATAATGACTGCTTGAATAACCTTTACAGAGTGACAGAATATACCAATTTGTGGTAGAACAAAGTTCAAAGCTAAGGATCCCTACAAGCAAAAAAATAATGTACTGTTGAAATCCTTTTATTCAGCTCTTTCTTTATAAGTAAAATTGTATTTGTACCATTAAAATTATTCTTTTCAGCTCTCCTGTTGTGAGCAAGCTAAAGATATGAAAGAGCTTATTCATGAAGAGAGAGAGAAACTGGCACAGATAGAGGCTGATAGAAAGATTGATGTGAACCCTAATTCAGCCATCAGGAGGAGAGAGAACGGGAAAGCTGCTAAAGAACAAGAAAGGGAGAGGTGTGTAAGTACTCTCTGTTTAAACAACGTCTTATTTATTCTGAATGCATCTGTTATAACATTCATAGCACAATGTGGCATGCAATAAAAGAGCTTTGCTTCCTTCCTGTAGTTGTTACAATAACATGAAATGTGCAATGAGTCCAATACCAGAGTGTGTAATTGCTTTGTTTCACTCTGCAAAATCTTAGAGATTCCCAATGAAGGTTTAAAACACCAACACATTACTACAGGCTCTATGTTGCATAAAAATATATACACTTAAAAATGCATTTTGCAACCATGCCCTTGTTTTGTATTATTTAAAAATGCCATACATGACAAATTACAGAAATAAGAATGACTTCAAAATGGCGACACTTTCTTTGCATGACAATATTCTGTTTTTTCTATATTCTTAAAAACCAATTATGAAGAGAAAAAGTGGAAGAGGATGTTTAATCCCAGATAAATGTCAAAGAAATAAGTTTGAAACTCTTTTAAATCTTTATTGCCCAATGAATTTTCTTATTTTAACCTTTTCATCATTCAGGGATACATGATTGGGGTTTATTAATTCTTAAATACATGGTTACAGGCTAACTATATGAATGTTTCATTATGCAAAATGAATATCAAAGAGGAATGGTACCACCCACCACATTTCTCTAACTTTATAGCAACACTGTTTTATGGACATATATATGTATACATTCCTATAATGTATTTTCATAAGAGACTCAGCTGAAATACGTGTTGGCCCCTGTGAATTGTATTCAAAATGTTCACATTTTGTATTCAGAAAGAAGACTATGCAATTTCCCAGAAAGCCAAGAAAAGATAACTTGGATGGAAGGTCGTGTAAGTGAAACCCTTGGCCTTGTCTAGACAAGCTAGTACAAATGATGATGCAGTATTCAGTCTTTTCTCCTTCTTACTGAGGAGATCCAAATGCACAGATTCTCTCCTTTCTCTTCTCAGACCATACTGAAATGAAACCCCAACCATCCTATTACAAGCTGTCAAAAGAGATCACAGATGAGCCCCATATCTCTCAGAAAAAAATAAGAAATAAGACTGGCATGTTTACAAAGGAGGATACTGAACCAAAGGTATGCTTATTCCTTTCTAATGGCATTGCTGTTGTTGTGGTCTTTCCAAAACCAGAATCAGTGTTTGATCCTCTGTTTTATAGAAGCACGCCAAAAATACATACTGAGACAGTCGTGTTTGCAAGAAACATGGGATGATAAATAACTTTCTCATTTAATGTCACAGATAAAAGAAGTTATCCAGAAGTTCTACAAAAATGGGAAATATTTTCTGATCTTGTGTCCAGATGGAACGGGAAGTGTTTTGTATCCTTTTCAGAAGAGAATGGGAAACTGGCTCAAATTGCAAATAAGAGGCTGCATTTTCTTTCTTTGATAAAAGGTTTGCTGATTGTTAATGATCCTTAATAGATAAAGTTATCCTTCTGGGAAAGCAGCCATTACAATATCCTCAACAGAAGCTAATGACTTCATTCACATCATCTTGGAGGACAAGGATGCAGCGCCAAACATCAAAGGCATTTTCACAAATAAGGGTCACTCCACATGCTACCATCCCAACGGAAATATGTGGTAAATGTTATTCCTTTAATCTTTAAACTGCATTGCAAATTAAGACTTAGTATTTTAGGTCTTACTAGCTGTGGGGCATTTTGAGAGATATGCTTGAGGGCATTTCATTAGAAAATATGAGAATTTTTAGGTATATCTTGGACAGGTCACCAGTCCATCGCAGTACATAGATAAAAATATGCACATTAACTAACCTCAATAACCCAGAACAAACTAGAACAAGATGCTTCTACACTCAAAAGATAACTTTTTTTTTTACAGCAGAACAAAAATACTTTGAATCTTGAATCAGTGGTGTGACCTCTGGTCAATCACTAAAAAAAAGGTGGTAAATTATTTTCATTTAAAAACACTGAACAGACCAAATAACATGACCAAAAAATACCCAAAGAATAAAAAAACAAGGTAAAAATAAAATGTATTTACAGGAAGTGTAGAGTATAGTGGTGCATTACCAGCCACACCCTCACTGTGCATTAAAATAAACAAACAAATTCTAGTAATTCAAAGCACTACATGCTCCAAACACTCTTCCATAGAGTGCAGCTTTTCAGTCATTTAACAGCTCGACATTTTTTTTTTTTTTTGAAAGTAGGAAAAACAGTTGTTTGCATTTTAAATGCTCTCCAGATAAAAGAAGTCCAAACAAAGTGGAGAAAAAATGACAGTGACACTTTCTGACTGGACCACTTTCTTCCAATCAAAACATGTAAGTGACTGAAAGCTGTACAAAGCATAGTGTTAAATATTCAAATGCATAAAGAAGTTATGCATTATGCATAACTTATCCTGCTTAGAAATATCTTAAATTGGGATTGTTTAACCTGAACAACCATTCAAAGTTTCTTAATTCTCATCAAAAATTAATCTAAACCAGACTAAGGACTTTCCTTGTAACAAGTGAAGACCAAAGTGACCTCTCTTTCCCCTTTTATAGACATTCCCCTTTGATTTTCCATTCACACAGATTTCAAGCCCTAAAATGAATCTGAAGAATAAACCCTTTACAGCTTTGCTTTGTAATTTTAGGTTGAATCTGACACCAGATGGAGGCCTCTGCTTTGATGAGTCAGGAAATTTGAAGAGGCACTGGAGCTGGTTGTATTTTGACCCCTGTATGCAGAACCTTCCCTTTAAGCCTCTCACCTTTACCCTTGGGCCATATATTAGTGTGCGCATACACTCACAAGAACATATGTATGTCACCTTTGGGCATCATGGAAACACAATACGCTTCAATGTGGGATCAAAGCTTAAGGTAGGTCAAGATACACTAGATACACTTCAGGTTGTGCAGTGTGTGACTTATGTTTTCCTCTGAGCTTCCTTTTTTTAACTGCATACAATAACTTAACACAGCCTCCTATAATTAGATGAGAAAGACATTTGCAAAGTGACATGTGCTATTTTGCTTTTAATGCAGCACATTGGTCCAGAGAGCCACGATAAGCCAGGCCAAAGCATGGATCAGTATGTCCAAATGAAGAACACAGAGATATATTCTCTACTTGACCAGATGCAGACCTGCATGTCCCACCCCTCTGCGAATCTCCACAACATTAAGCCACATTACCGTTTCACTGCCCGGAAGCAACGGCTAAGCAAGCAAATGAAAAAGGAGAAGTCACCCGAAAAGAAAAAGGTCTTTGCAAATTAACAGAGAAATACATAAGTGGCATATCATTTATGGCAGTGCCAGAGTGTACAGAATTACATTGTTTTAAATCTCTTGCTCATATTCTTGTGCTCATCGTCATCTACAATTACATCCAGAGTGTAAATGATTTGAGCTGTTGGATCTGCAGAGGGTGTCTGAGAATTGGGTCATGAAATATTTAAAAATCTTGTCATATTTAAATCAAACAGGGGAAAATAATATCTGTGTAAAAACTACTAAATTGTTTAGATTGTTTATATGAGAAGGAAGTCACAGCCTATCAAATACAGTCAGTAACAAAATGATACAAGCTCCTGTGAGACGAGAGAGACTATAGTGAGACTATAAATTAACCATAATGCAAAAAACATTTAAAGTAGTAAGTAAGCTGAAATATTTTGTCCCTTAATGTTTGAAAACGTCCCTACAGTACGGGCAAACCTCACTAAGTTGCTGTGGCACTTCATTTGATAAATAAACAATAAGAAGCAGTTCAATGTAACAAGAAAACAAAATCAGCCAGTTCCCACAAAAATTGTGTTATGATCGTACATTTCACATCTCTCTGGGTTACTAATTCAAACCAATCCCTGAATTAACTTACCAAAAATTACATTATCTAATACTGGATAAGTACTCAGAGAGCCCAGACCACCGCCATTCAGCACTTTTCCACCATTACAGTCCTATGTTAACTGATCTCCCAACAAATGAATCCTATCGATTCAGGTCAAAGCGTTTTAAACCTTTACTTATTGTATCTGGTGCAGATTTAGGATGATGGTCTTTCTGGAAGATTCATTTGTACTTTAGGTAATTTTTTCTGTATGCTGCATAATTTTTTAATACATTTTCTTTTATTTTCCTTTTAGTTATCTTAAAAGGACTAAATGGCCGTGAGAAAACAATAAAGAATGTAGAACATGCTGTTTTTGTGATGGAATATCTTTCTTTCGCCATAGCTGTGACCAATAAATTTATTCTTGAAAACAAAAATTTTTAATTGTTTCTGTATGAGTTGTATTATGGCAAATGGTCTTGTAATTGTATAGCGCTTTTCTACACTTTAGTGCACTCAAAGCACTTTAACATTATTTGACACATTCACCCATTCGCTCACACATACTGGTGACACAGCACCGGGAGCAACTAGGGGTTGCTTGCTTGCTCAAGCACACTTCAACATGTGAATGCCAGAGCCGGGATTTGAACCACTAACATGCTGGTTAGGAAATGACCCGCTCTTCTAAATGCACCACAGTTGCCCCAATATGGAGGACCTGCAGTCATGTGGGTCCGGTTGTTGACAATGCCAGTTTGGTGGACTTGCATCCAGTGATACCCATTTGCACACAGGATAAAGCATGGATTAAGTCTAAACACACTCACACAGCAAGTACCTCTGGATGGTACCAACAGAAACCTCGATCTCATTATGTATCCGGTAAGTTTACATCAATCTATCACTAAGCGCTCCATATCCGTGCCTAGTATCAGTCAGAATGTGCCGTATTTATCTGAAATCTATGAGCAGGAATAAACCCACAGTGCCCATGTTACATTATATTTTATTTCATAGTAGGCCTATTTGTGAAACGACAATACAAAGAAACAGAAACTCAGAACATACGTTACCAGCTGCAGGTTACCATGGCAACGCGTCAACTTGACGGTAAATCATCCACTCAGCCGCTTCCTGTGAGAAAACTAACAATTTCAACGGTTTAAAAAACTTAAACGTACCAATATGTATTTAATATTTATTTCTTGTGACTATGGTAGAAGCGGCATAATGCCCTTTGATGTAAAGTAGTTAATAGACTTAACCGCACCTCCATGTTGTCCATAATGTCTGATTAATCTGTAAAACGACGGGTCCTTTTTACCCTGCCTGTTAAGCTGCTACACCCGAATGCAGAGCATGAAATCACCATTTTGACCAGGAAGAATACTTCACACACTACAATCTGTCCTATTTTAAGTGGTCTGAGACTGGACTACCTAGCGTCCAAAATAGCAAAATCAAAGTCAGATGGCTCAGTGAGGTCAGCTGCATGTCCCCCATAGGCATTCTAGGTAAGCTTTTATAAACGTATAAAT
>JBAMIG010000013.1:11246966-11257429 GCA_037177335.1 Kiunga ballochi | reverse complement strand
CAAAGTCAGATGGCTCAGTGAGGTCAGCTGCATGTCCCCCATAGGCATTCTAGGTAAGCTTTTATAAACGTATAAATGTAATAAGAACAACTGTGTTAACAATGTACAAGACAGTTTTTCTGTTGCTCAAATGAGACTGGTGTAATGAGAGTCACAATGTTACTTTTTAAAATGGGCAGGAAACTGTAAAGCTGTGTCTGTGAACAGGGGAGATCATTTGGAGAGTTTTTATCCAACATGAAAAAGTGCAGTAAAAAAAATAAAATAAAAACACAATTTATCTATTTTATTTGTTCAAGAGAGTTGCTCTCCTGCTCTACCAGCAAAGTTCCATATAGCAGTAAAAATATTTTTTTAGAGATTTGTAATCATTAGAAACAGTTAACAGCAAAGTGCCATTCTTTCCTTTTGATTACATTGCTTGGTTCTGATGTCTACAGTATAGTTATCACTGACTCACAATGTAATGGTCATGTGTCCATGATCTGCAATTCCTGTATTACTCAGAATTAGATGTATGAAACTGTTGCTGTGTATCCTTATGTTCACTGACTGTGTGAGATCAGTTATTTAAATGGAAATAACACCAATTAACAGTCTTCCAGCGGATCATGGAAAAGGTTCATTTGGCAAATTGGTTTTCTATGCTTGACTCATTTTTCTAAATTATGTTTTTTAATTATGCAATCCAGGTTAAATTAATCAAATTACTGTTGTATTTTTTATATATCCTATCCATTTTTTCCTTTCTTTTTTTTTTATTTCTTTTATTATTTATTTTATTGTTTTTTGTTTTACCATTTTTCATTTCTTAAATTAGTTTTTTCTTCAATCATCAATTTAATTTTATTTCTGGCACAGTAAAAAGAATATCAATCAAACTATGTTTATTAAATTCCAGCGGTGGCTTCAATCTGTTTTGCTAATGAGCTCTTCTTATATGAACTAGATAGAAATAGAAATAAGTCATCACAGAGTTCTGAGAGTAACAAGAAGACGACATTATAATATAGAAAAAAATTGTTGCCCACAGCTGCAAGCAAATTAAAAATATACTGTGATTAATTCCAGACAGATCTTTCAAAATTTCATTCTATCAATGTATGTGGAAGAATATTTTGACACAGAATGAATATGCATGAAGACTGAGAAGGCTGTGATGCACTCCATGATGTGTCTGTTTTACATAATTAGAGGAGGCTAATAACATGCTTTATTTATCATGAGAATCCTGGTGTTGCATTTTAATTCAGTATGTAGCAGAAAAACACAACCTTTACCCTCTGCTGAAATATCTATTAAACAAACTAAATGTAAAAACTGTGATGAAGATGAAAATACAGCAGTGGGCATACGAGTTACAGCTAAAATAATTATTTATGGAAGCTAAATCTGGAAAGTTAAATTAAATTGAAGTGAAATTGTTGGTAAGATTAAAGAAAATGTGACAGAGAGGTTTTAAGGCATCCACTAAAATTCAATTTGGGATAGACTATCAAAAATTGCATTGAATCTTGACTTTGATCCAATCTCTCAGCCTGAGCAAGCATGAGGCAACAGTGGGAAGGAAAACTCCTTTTTAAGTAGAAGAAAAAACCTTCCGCAGAACCCGGCTCAGAGAGGGCAGCAATCCCCCTCAACTGGCTGGGGTGGAGAGAGCGGGAAAGACAGAATAACATACACTGCAGCTTGTATCCGGGATGACCTGCAGAAAAAAAGGAGAAATAAGCTAATGATGTTAATACAGACATATAAAAATGTATGAAAGATAAAAAGCAGAGAAAAGAAAAGGAACTGGTCAGAACATTATGGGATGTCCCCATGAGTGCATAACTAATAGATGGTTAGATTATCTCTAAGTATAAGATTTGTTTAAAAGGAGGATCTTAAAGGTAGAAAGGGTGTTCTGTCTCCCGTACCCATACTGGGAGCGGATTCCATGAGAGAATATAAGATATACAAGATATAAGATATCGTTGTAATCTAATGTATATTGGTTTCATCGGGCTTCATGGATAAGTTAATCTAGTATCATTCGTACAGCAGTGAAGGTTTACACCATGTTGTCCAATGACATTACCTAAAGGAAGCATGTATAGTGTAAAAAGTATTTGTCCAAGTACAGAACCATGAGGAACTCCGTGACTTACTCTGGTGTGTGAGGAAGATTAATCATTTACAGTATTACCAACAACATTTCAGTAATACCAACAACATATTCCAGTCTCTGTAGCAGAATGTTATGATTAATAGTGTAAAATGCAGCATTGAAATCCAACAAGATAAGAACAAACCTTTGTCTGAGACCAGGAGAAAATCATTAGTAACTTTCACCAGTGCTGTCTCTGTGCTATGATGAGCTCTAAATCCTGACTGGAATTCTTCGAACAGATTATTTCTGTTCAGATGGGCACATAGCTTAGATGAAGCTATTCTCTTGAGAATGATTGACATGAAATGCAGGTTGGATATTGATCTATAATTAGCTAACACTTCTGGATCAAGAGTGGTTTTTTTAAGTAAAGGTGTGATTACAACTGTCTTAGAAGATTGTGATACATATTCTGTTATTAGAGATATATTGATCAGATTCAATGCAGGTATATGAAATAATAAATACGTCATTAAAATAATCTGGTTACGATTGGGTCTAAAGTACAAGTTAAAGGTTCAGATGAAACTATTATTTTTGGTAACTGAGATCTGTACTGGACTAAAACAGTCAAGACAAAAATCTGGTTCAGTAGATGTCTCCAAAGCTGCTGTAGGTGAAACATCATCATAGAAGAAAGGATATCATGGATTCTTTCTCTAATATAAACTATGTTGTTTAAGAAGAAACTCATGAAGTCATCCCAGCTGAAAGAAAAAGGAAAACAAGGCTCAAAGGCTCTATGGCTCTTAGTCAGCCTGGCTACAGTGCTAATAAGAAACCTGGGGTGGATCTTGTTCTCCTCAATCAATGATGAATAATATTCTGTTCTAGCCTCATGGGCTTTCTTATATACTTAAAAACCTTCTTTCCACACTAATTGAGATGAACGTAATTTCTTTTCCAAGTTTCTTGATGTCTGTTTGAAAGCACGAAGCTGGGAATTAAACCAAGTAGCTCGCTTTTTCTGAGAAGTTATCTTTTTAATAGGAACAATATTGTCCTGTGTTGTACGCATTAGAGCTATTACTCTGTCAACAAACTTATCAACCTATGTGGGAGTAGATCTCAGATGGATGTTCTTTGTCAAATGATGTTGTAGGAAATACGGATGAAATGGATTAATTAAATTTGGTAATAGCACTATCAGACAATCATTTGCTATGAATTTTCTTCTCAGCCATTGTGTAGTCACTAAGTAAATTAAAAAGTTAAGAAATGATAAGCATTATTTATGTGTCATTTTCATCCCATCCCTAACATTGATGTTAAGCTCACTAAGCACAATTACTTTATCAGTACTCACCACTAAGTCTGATAAGAGGTCTGAGAAGTCTGCCAGAGACTGAGTAATGTCCAGGTGGACGATATAATACTGTTAGTAGGAGTGGTTTCTTTGATTTCCATTTCGGGTGAGACAGGTTGAGAGTCAGGTGTTCAAAGGAATTATAACTAATCTTAAGTCTAGGACTGATCAGTAGTCCTGACCTAAAGATGGCTCCCACACCTCCTCCTCGGCCTGTAGTCTTAAGAACATGAAAATTATTGTCAAATGGAGTAGATTCATCAGTACTAGCATAATTCTCCTGCTGCAGCCTGGTTGTAAGGCAAAATGGTTCAATATAATGATCATTATTCAAGTCATTAACTAACAGAGACTTAAACAGAAGACATCTAACATTTAATAAACCACATTTAATGGTTTTATTGTGTGTCTCAATGGGATGCCCTGTATAAATTAAGGTCCCTGCTTGCACGTAAACATCTTGTGCTTCAATTTATAACTCTACTCTTTTCTCAAATTAATATGTTCTGTGTACAAGCCTGAGCTCTTCTATGACTTATGAATCCAGTTTCCTGACAAAACTCTTCTTCATGGATTTTTTTCAGCACAACCTATGGTTGCTGTGAGGGCCTTCTGTTCAAATTCATTCAGCCAATGTAATACCAGATATGATACTGACCAGTGAAATCATCATCGAGCTCCATTGACTGTGTACTTTGACCCATGTATATTGTGATTTTTGTGCTTTCTTTTAAAAAGTTGATACACTGTGGTATAATTAAAGGATCTAAAACAAGTTTACATAGAACATCGGCAGTGTCTACATAAGCCTACATGTAGCAGGAGACTAAATCCATTCTAAGTCTAGTAACCCATTTGATCAGTGATAAATCTGTAGTGCTTGGTGTGATTTTGGCAGTGGCAAATAAAAAGACAACTTCTCATTCTGCAGGGCTAGTAGTTCTTGCATCCAACAGTTCCTCTGACTTTAGGTAGTTATACTTCTTTTACGGTGCAATTATGTTGCCCCATGTGTGTGGTGAACATCTGGAAAACTTTGATGCATGGACTGAATTAATTCAGTAACCTTCTTATTGGTAGGGGAACCATTGTTTTTCCTGAGCCAGTCACCTCTGATTTACATGAGCGAAGCAAGTGCACTAATGATTTCAAATAAAAAATGCAGCCATGATTTTATGTGTTTCCAGGTCATTTGCATGTGCCATTATTGTAATGATCAGAACAAAGGTTGTACAGAATAAAAAAGTAAATAATAATAATTTTTAAAAAAGATTCAGTGCTCAATAAAACACTGGGTGGTTTAGTTCAATACACAAACAACAAAATATCTAAAGTGTTTTTGTGTTGTAGCCTACTGTAGTAGTGAAAACAACTGCGTAAAGAGGGAAAAAAAGGTAAATTTAAAGAACTTCAGCTGCATTTTTTCATGTGTCATTGTTCTATGGTTGCTATGTTACACTCAGGCATATCATGCTGTCTTTATTTGACCATACTTTATCTGATACAGTTTTTGTAGGGTTCTCCTCTTATTCCCGTTTCACGATGAGTCAAGGGATATCAAAGAGATGATGCAAACACCTGACGCACCAAGGAAATCCATTAAGATGGATAGAAAACAAATCCTGGATTTGTAAACAAACAGGTTTGGAAAGAATTGACAAAAACTGTGATATTGTTGCCACAACATTTTAGATGCTCTGTAGTGAAAGCAAAACAAGTGAGATGACGTAAAATAGTTTTCACCTGCCTTAGTTCAATATACGATTTTATTGTCTTTCTGTTTTAGTCCTACATTTAAAGAAAATGTAGTTTTGTTCGTATAGCTGACAGATTTTTTTTTTCATTTCAACATTGTTTTTATTAATTTGTAATGCAAGGAAGTAAACACAATTACATGTACTGAACATACATGTTGAGCAATCAGTTTCCATCATATGTTACAGTTCTTGATTGGGGATCTAATTAAACGGTTGCACTCTCTCAATTAGGCATACATGTACATGTTAAAAAAGAAAGAAAAAGAAGTGTTGAAACATCGAGCACTGCAAAGGGCTACTGTTAATACATATTCACACATTTAGAGTGAACCTAACATATCAAATTGTGTGCTTGAGGTTATCCATTGTATTAGTTTGGACTTGTGATGATGATGAGGAACCGGTTTCAGTTTTAACTAATGTAAACACCCATTGATCCGCCTGTTAAATTAAAGGCTCGTTACCCACATGAGTACAAACACTGACTATAAACACAAGCATGGGTGCAGTTAAGCTAAATTTTTGCAATTGATTCAGGCCATTCTTTTATTTTGAAAGCAAAATGGCTGTATATGTATTATATACAGTCATTATATATTGATTGCTTGATTGATTGATACATATGTCCCACTTTGAGACAGACCGTCAACAAACCTAAACATAAAACTGTAAATTCACTGTATTTAAAACTGTAAAGACAAATTTGGGGTTGAACCCTGGGCACACATACAAAATGAGTTGCAGAATACAACATGAACAAAGTTTGCAACACCAAAGTCACAATGAGGTATTTTAGTTTGTTAAATTTTAATTTATTTAATTTTTATTTTTTTTGTAGCAATGACATGTCTGGCAAAGTCACAGCTGGTCTGAACTTGACTCACATTAAACCAACATCTGAAAAGCACATTGTAGAAAATCAGTACAGATTTATAAAAGATGTGTTTTGTGCTTTAAAAAGAATTTTTCTTTCCCAAAAACATCTGAATTAAGGTTTCCATTGCTTTGTCGCAGTTTTAGTTTCATCTTCTAAAAGATGATATGACATGGTATCCAGAGACAAAGTTTCGTGCTTCTGATTTATTCATGAAGCACAAGTTAAAGACCTCAAAGAATTTATTAAATTATAAAGTGTCTTTGTTTGTTCTCTTCAGAGTGCTCTTAAAAACATGAAGCTTGAGTCAAAGATATCCCCAGATAATGAAATGTTGAATTCGCGCAGTACGGAAACTCCCCAAACTCTTACAGCCTGCCAAGAAGGAACTGAAAAGACTTTAACTAATCTTGACAAGGTTTGGAAGAAAATGTCACTTGTAACTGCTCATTTTCCTTCTGCAGTATGAATCTATAAACATAACACATGATTAGCTTTGCTTGAATGAAAACTTTCTCATTGATTTCTTGCTGCTTTTAAATATGACAGACTATTTTAGGCATTATTTGATTTTTAAAAAAGCAAAAAGACAATATTAAAAACACTATCAATAGGTTTAGACTATTGAGTTATTGAAGTTGAAGATGTCAAAAGCACCAGAACAATTAAAAATCTTGTGAGATGTTTGTTTTTAACATCTATTTCAATGTTTTTAGATTGCTGCCTCAAGTGAATCAGAAGAGCCCCTGCATGCTGGAAACTTCCAGCAGCTTGTGAAGTGTCCAGTGACTGGTGTTCGGACAGCCAGCAAAGCAGACCTAAAACAGGTGAGCTTGATTATGCATCTTAAAATCTACAGTCAGTATGGTGTCACGCTCATGATCAAAAACACATCATCACTCTGGACAGTTTAGAGGTAACACCATTAGAGAATCTGATCGCACTGAATTTGTGTTATTGGAAGAGATAAAGAATTTAAAATCTCTCAAATTTCCTGGTTGTAATTGTATGCAATACACTTCCCAGTCCTCCATCCTTTCAGTCACGTATGAACCTCAGCGATACAGGGTGGTAATGGCAGTTGGTCAGTAACTGGTCCAGGCTGAAATGTTTCCAGATGCCCCCAGGGAATAAATCTGACTTTCAATATCCTTTGATTTTACTTGTACTCTTCTCACGAGGCTGACATTTTGGGGTTATAATAAAATATCTGAACATCTAAAACGAGGAGGTGTTGCAAAATTTAGACATTCATGGCATGTAGCATAGAAAGGGCAGATTATATTGACTGGGGTGATTCTTCCTCTCCAGGACCACCATCATGAGCCTCAAATATTACAACATTTTTTTTATATTATATAAGAGTATACATGGATTCAAATAACAAAATTTCCATTCAACATAATAATAGTAACAAGTTTTTTTATGTTACTATTGCACACAATGTTTATTAACACTTTTTATATCACTGTAAAACCTTTTTTTTTTTACTCTCCATTGGAGGGATTATTTTCTAACAAGCTGAAAACAAAAAAACAAAAACAAAAAAATTGGCATTGACTTTTACCTCTAACTTTGAACAATCTGGGAGAAAAGTTATGTAAATTAGGTCATGGAATTTTCTCTCCAAACCATCAGTGGATATCACAGACTTTGCAAAAGGAGGTTTTGAACATGAGTAAAAAAATGATAAAATAATGTTTATATTTTAGAATTATGCTGCTTAAGATCTAAGACATGACTAAGTTTGTTGAAAACTAAAGCTTACTTTTTATATCAGGCATTTCTGTGTTTACACGAGATTCTTTTCCTCTCAGTTCGTCTACAGCAGAACAACATGGACTAGATCAAAGACTCCCTCAACAAGTACACTGGTTTCCACTGATAAAACTGAGACCAATATGGGCCCAGAAACACAGGCACATCAAAGGTCAGCATTGCTTGTCAGTTACTGGCCTCCATGATTACACACTTTTTAGATCAGTCTCTGATGCTCAACTCTCCAAAACCAACACAGGCTAAGAGGTTTGGATTTAAAGTCCTGGACACCGACGGCAGGTTGCACACATGGTATAAACCACAGACCGTTTTTTTTACCTTGTATATGTTTAATGTTATATGCATAACATTAACTATGTGTTACAGCAAGAAAAACCCCAGCATATACCAAATTGCATGCAAGACTCACGGATAATGCTGCAGCAGCCAGAAAGGAAGAACTTTTCCCTGAAACACACACATTGGACTTTGAAAACGTGTTCTCTTTCATTGTGAAAAGTGCTGAACGGAAGGTATTGGCAGGCTTTAAAATCACTTAGCTTTTTTTGTTTTCCCCACCTTTATAATTCCCACTATACATCAGATGCAAGTGTTTAAGGCTAAACTAAATTAAAAGTCCTTCTCAAAAACAAACCTAGATGGATCAACACAGCAGGACGTCACTTGTTCAACACTACACCAGCGGCCAAATGTTTACAGTAATCCTTCCAGGTGGAACAGGACACGTGTAGTATCCTTTAAAGTGAATCCAAATAGTTTACTGGCTTTGTTAAGTAAATACTTGATTAATTACCTTAATCATATTTACAAGTTATCCATCAGGAAGACTTGCCATTCTTGCTGCTGTTGCACAGTCAGAAGACTGGTTTTGCGTGGTTGTCCTGGAGGACAAACCAACACCTCGCGTTCAGGCGGTTTTCACAAACAGAGGACGAGGTGCTTGTTATTATGAAAGCGGCAGCATCAGGTAAGATCACTGGTTTAATCCAATCTTATTTCATTTCTCTGTGAATTGGCTCCAAAATCTAAATTGATGGGATTCAGAAATGTTTAAACTTACCAAACTTTGAGGCCTTTTTTGTTGTTGTTTTTAATAGGGTCAATTTAACTTCACATGGAGGCATGTACTGCAGTGAGACAGGAGAGGTGACTAAACAGTGGAGCTGGCAGGATAATAAGCATCACGTTCATGCCCCACCCTGGAAGTCACTCAGCCTGAAACTGAGCCCTAATGTCAACATCCACATAAAATCCCAGGACCACACTTTTATCACTTTCACCTCTGGTAAATGCAGCGTACAGCTCAACGTAGGTGCAAAACCTAAAGTAAGTTCCATGGATTGTGATTTTACTGAACAGTTGCCCCAATTTCTGACCAAAAACTCTGTCACTGCTTTGCATATCTGTGCTGTTGCAGCTGAATCAGGGTAAGGATCTAATGATGCCAGAGCATGATATGCTTCTAAAATATCTGAAACAGAAGAGTGCAGAGATCAATGTCTTGCTCCAGAACATCCAATCCCTCACCACCTATCGAAAGACAGTCGGTCCACAGAAGGTCAAGCCCCAGAAAAGCCTCATCTCACAGATGGAAAGAAAGCAGCTGCCAATGAAACAGCAACAGACTGCCAAGAAGACCCCCTAAAGCCGATGATGTCCTTCAATGGCAGTTTCTCATTTGTGTGAAGCCACCGGAACCGCAGTGTCCCTTGAATGTGAATTTAACAACTAAGTGCTTTTGAGAAATAAAGCCAAAGAACATTATTAACCTTTTTTAATTACAATGTCCATAAATAGAAGACCTCTACACATCATTTTACATAGGTCACACCAAAGCATGTTACACCGATAATGTCCTGTTACTTTTATTACTCTGTGAGGACCAAACACATTCATACAGTATATACAGAGCAAAGATCAGTTACTGTGCCAGAATAAATGTACACATTTCAAATCAATTTGGGTATAAAAAGAGAAAAAGAAAGTATAAAAGACTTTTTTTTTTTACACAATTGCAAGAGAATAAACATTCACAAGGCAGATGGAAGATGAAAAGGTTTAGGAAAAAGCCGTGAGGACTTTGATATTAGAAGGAAAAACCTTTTGGACCTGAGTCACTAGCAGCACAGGCCATTTGTTTTGAGTATGTTACAAATTAAATGTTAAAAGAAAAGAATAAAAATTTTTGCAGCATTTTTTTCTTCATGCCATCCTTCTAAACCCAGGAAAAGAGTCCAAGCATGTGCCTGTCAAGCCTTCATGGTGAGCAAACAACTGCTTAGTCTACATATCCATCATGTCTGAACATTCCTCGTTCTGCCTTTTTATACCTTTTTCAGACACGTAAGAGATGCAAATCTACTCTTGTGAAAATATGCATATCTGACATCAGCAACCCATACCAACCTTTAATTCTGGACTAATAAAATGAACAGCTCAGAACCCAGATAAAACGTTTCTCTCTACCCTTCATGATAAATGTCAAACCTCTATAAATAATCTTTGGCTTGGTGCAAGATGTTTTTACTTTCATGTTTTTTGTTGGTTTGTTTGTTATTTTTGCCTTTCGTGGCCCAGGAGGCACCACAGGTGCAG
>JBAMIG010000013.1:11198942-11223668 GCA_037177335.1 Kiunga ballochi | reverse complement strand
AAATGAGGGAGGAAAGTATATATAAATTTTTATATATATATATATATATATATATATATATATATATATATAAGCATATAGCAGGTCATACGCAAGCCATTTACAGCTATAAACTGAATATGTTGTGCCTACAATCGTCCTTAAACAAGTACAACTTTCATTTAATATTATTTTTATTTTCATCTTCAGTTTCAAAACCTGCATTTTTATCATAACCATGATTAAATAGATGTATTATTTTTTTCCTCTAACCCAATAAAACCATTTTTTTATTTCAAATCTATCAATAAGCTGCCTGATACGTCATATTTACACACAGTATATGGTCAGGTTGGGGGATTTGATAGATGCTAAGAACGACCATTTTGTTGTATTTTACATGCAGTTCTAATTCCAGAATTTCGGGGATAATATATATAACATAAGTAAGGTGGTTTTAAATTAGCAAAATATAAGCATTTGGTAGATGATAAAATAAAAAAAAATGGTAAAAATGAACCAGTGCTGTTAAGCAGACAGAAAAAGTCCTGTGGTAAACATAGTCCAGATTTGTGAGCCAACATGCTGCTATCCAAATAAATGAGCATTAATTTTATATACAGTAACATGTATCAGTACCAACATCTGATGTTTTCTGCTATTTGAATAAAATGTTGCTTCATCAAACTTATACATAACTGTACTTTCTTCTTTTTTATATGTTACAGAGTTTGTGTGTGTGTGTGTGTGTTAAACTGAGGAAGGGTGTGTAAAAGTAATCAAATGTAGGAAAAATTAATTGTTAAAGCATTTCACATTTTCCCTTTAGCCTGAACCTTTTGAGGATATTTTTTTTCTTACTCTGTCACTACAATATGTCTTTGCTACTATGTTAATTAGAGCAGCAAGTTTGGGTTTGGGAAGGCAAGGGTACCAACACGGACAAAGTGAAAAAAAAAGAACAAAGGTTATTTAGATAGAAAGGGTGATAAAAGTACCTTTCCCTCCTTTATCTTGGTCGCTATGATTTGTCTTCGCTGCTGTATGATGTTAATCAGCAGGTCACACTCTTCCAACAGCTTGTTTTCTTGACGCGATGCATTTACCTAGACAGAACAGAAGTTTACTCTAGATAAGCATCAGCTAAATATAGTGTTTCTTGTCTTCATTTGTTTTATCAGGATGGTGTACTGAAAACTTTAGCACATGCAAGTTAGTAACCTTTGTAGTGATTTTCATGAGCAGTAGAATGTGGACAAAGTGAGGCAGAAAACCCATCAGAGGACAATCATACTATGTTGTGTGGCAGCAAACAGGAACAATCAATTTAGGCTACTTTTAGCCCAAACACAGATATGGTTTCAGACAAATTAGAAAGATAAAACAAAAGATACTCAAATTTGAAATATTTATATTGTTAGATTATTCCAATTTTGGCAATTTAGAGCACTTTTGATCTGCGGAGTCATGGTTAAAAGCACGATGAGCAAAGATATAACATTTCATTTACCTCACAATGCTTTGAAAATGTGCAGAAATAGTTAAGATACTACTTTCTATATGCTTTCATATTCAATTATTTATTATGGTAATGATTTAACGAGTTTCCTTTAAATGTTTGTTACAAATAAAGAGCATTGGAGGCAGACAAATTCACCTCCACATGTTGGCAGGTTTGGATAAGTTTGCCCATCAAGCTTTCCAACTCACTGGTCCTCTTGATTAGATTACTGAGGTTAGAATCCAAGACTTGCTGCAAAAAGGAAAAAAAAACAAAGTTAAAACAGAATATGTAATTACGATACTCACTTTCCACCATCAAACTGTAAGCAGCTCAAAAAATCTTGCAAAGGAGCTTTAATATTAGAACAGTAAGGACACGTCAGGCTCAAATGAGCACAGGATGCCCCTCAATCTGACTGTCCACTGTTTTGGCTATTATTAGTGTGAAGCTCCCCAGAGTCCTCCCAGTGGTGCACAAAAAATCCAACCTTCTGGCCTGCTGAGGCCATGAAGCTTAACAGAGCATCTGCCAGTGATTTGGACGACTAAACCACGGCGATGGTAATCACTAACTGAGATCAAAGGCTTATGTTTCAGACTTCATTTCGCTCAGTGATTGGGTGGCATAAGGATGGTTTACATTGAGGCTGAAAATCTTACTTTATCATTCTAACTGTTTCACTTCCAAAAGGAAAAGCTATTTTGGACCTATAAATAAAAGTGTCCTATCAATTATAAATGTGTGAAAAATGCTTTAATTCCACTTAACACCCGAAGAGCAGGCGTTGAAAAATACAGTAGTTTGAAATGCTCTTAGAAGAACATGTTTTTAACTTGATCAGATAAAACAGAGAGAGAAAAATGTTTGCTTTCCAGCATCTTGCCCAAAAAATGTGTAGTACTTGCAATAATATATTAGCCTACATGTTGGTACAGAAACACTTAGGCTACATGAACATACAAAATGAAATTAATAATATTTTATGGATGTGGGGAACAAGTATGGACAGCATGCAGGCTTGTTTACCAAATATTTTGTTTGATTTTATTAAATAAAATAAGTGGGACACACATTTCCCATAAAAAAATACCAGTTGTATTTACAAAATGCTCCCTGCTTTTATTTAGCACTGTACTAAGAAATTTACAACAAAAGTGTGCTTAGCAACTAAATATATTTCCTTTATAATGTATTCAAATGAAAATAGGTTAGAACATTTTGCAAGAAATTTTAATGTAATGGACACCAAAAACATAACCCATCGTGCAAGATTTTTTTGCTTTATATCAAACTGTGAAAACTTCAAGCAGTCAAAGCTGCAAGCAAATGAGAGAATGCAGCAAAGATCCAAAGCTCACACAAACAGTGGGGAAACCACTTTCATGTTAGGTGCTTCACATTGTGATTTCATAAGGTGTGTGCGTCAGTATACACTAAAATAGCAGAGGTTTTATTTTACTGCTCTCATAAATATGATTTATTCATACTGAAAAGAAAGGGATGAAAGCCATTTCAAACGTTGTGTTGCAGGTAGCAGCAAGATCAACATTTTAAAGGTCTGCGTGAAACATGACGTATTAATCAAACTGACTTGAAATATATCCTAACTATGCAGTTTGGAGACCTTAGTGTATCTGTTGTTTATTTATGTGAAGAGACACACAAATAACACCATAAAGCTGAGGAGTCCTTAGACACAGAGTTAATCTCCCCAAACATTTTTTATGAACTGGTTTCCTCAATTCCCCTAAAATGTAGCTCCTCAAAGACCATAAATCTTCTTGTTTAGACATTTCCCTCTGATTAGGTCTCTTTCTAAAATCATTTAAATCTGATGAGAGGAAAGAATAGCAGTTTCCTTTGGTACGGGAATGCTTCTGGTCCCACACCTTTATATTGGCCAGACGTTCTTCCTTCCTGTCAGAGTCCGAATAGGTCACTGTCAGAAATAAGAGTTTTATCCTGTTTTAACATTAGGAATTTCATTTGTTAGCAGCCACTTCATCCTGTGAGGAACACAGGTCAACATATACATCTGTTCTTACTTTGTTAGAGCTTTAATTTAATCAGTACACATTATATTGTAGCTCTATATTATACACTGTAACAAAATTACAACAAGCTGTTCATTTCCTGATTGTTTGAGCTGCTGGGGTTCTCAAGTAAAACCTTTTTTTTTATATACTGTACAGCTAAAAGGACAAGAAGTAAATAATATTTTTCTTGACACCAAAGATTTTGGACAAACTAAAGCTGTTTCAGCAAGATGATGGGCACTCTGCAAAAAGTGATAAAGAGTAAAATGTTCTGAGCTGCTAAGAATCCTCTGAAACATTCAAAAGTAAAAAAATAAAAAAGACTTAGGATGTTGACTCAGCCGGAACAATCCCAAAACACCAATCTGATCCACCGAGCATCCGAAGGATATACCACAACATGACTGGGACAAAAGCAATGACCCGTAGCTCGCTGGGCCCACAGGATTTGTTAACACCAACATCCCACTGCAAGACACAAGGCTGCCTGATGTCCTCTGTCTTTACCCTGATGGATTAGAGATAGCTTTTTGTTTCATACAGTTTTTAGATAGGATGTGTTAATGTCACAACTAAAAAGGTGTCTTAAAGACAAATGATACAGCCTCTTGTCAAGGGCCATCTTGAGTGTCTTTTATATTTGATGAAAAAGGTTTTGCTGTTCTAAAGTAGTGGCTCTCAAATTCATTGGTGTCAGTAAATAGTATGACATAATGTGACAAATCAAAATGTATTTTTGATTGAGGATTGTCTGAATTCTTTCCAGGTGTGCGAGTGACTGCTCATTGTCTCTCTGAATGCCCGTCTTTAATATAAATGTTGAAAATGATGATCAACACATATTTAATCTGTAACAGACAGAAGGTATTCTGTATAATCATTCATCAATCAATCTTTTTTTCATTTAAGCTCTATAACTGAGCAAAAAAATATATCTTTAATGCTGCGGTTGCTCCAATTTTTAGCAGTAACGCTCAGACACAACTTTAAAATTGTTCTTACCATAAAATCTAACTGGTATTATGTCATAAATGTTTAAATAATGCAGAAGACATACAACTGGGATACAAAAAGGTACCAATGGCCTCACAATGTTGCAGTACTCGTGTACTTTATGTGTAATACTGAAAGTATGCAGACAAATGTACAGTTTTGTTTTTCTCCTGCATCCACATTGCATGTAATTATGTCCATTGACTCTAAAAAAGTGTTAGAAAATATGATTAAAAGTACAAACAAGCCTGACTGTATGAAGCCTGTGTTTGTCTTTTCTATTAAACAATTGTTATTTTTCTCTTGGATGGGAATTCCCATTTCCTCTTTCACTTGAGACCTCTAACAAGGGAAGTGACTGGATGTAATGGGAGGTCAACAGGATGCAACAATAAATACGTGAAAAGTGGAATATGATACATCATATTGTTCATTATGCATGTTATTACTGAACATTAGCAATTAAAGATGTTTCATATTGAGTATCAAGGTGTTGAAAGATAAAGTGGACTGTGCTCATCTTAAACTCTTCATCATTGTGTCACTAATCATATGGGAAATGTTATAAGGTTTACTTATTAGATGGAATAATGAATATACAACAGAATCGCAAAGCCGTGCATGATAATAATCACCAAAAAGCATTACTTAAATTCATTACATAAAGGTGACTATTTAAGAACACATTTCATTTACATAATTTTTTATTGAACTTAACTACTTTTAAATTCAGTTAAGTCAATAAAAGACTATCCGATTGCATAGTTAAAGAAATAACGCTGATCACCTGGTCTGCCTCCTGGTGTGAACGATCACGCCCCACACAGAGAAAGCGGCCAGGAGATTTCTGCACATTGACAGCATGATCAGACAAAGAAAAAAAGTTAAAACTGGTTCTCTGACCTAATGTCCTCAAAATGCTGTAAAAAGACTGCTTCCATCCAAATTCCACTTTGACCAGCAAGCATTGTGGTAAAAAAAAAGAATGGTCGCAAAGGGGTTTAGAGCCCATCACTTTGTGAGTCATGCATTAAACTGTGAGTTTTGTTGTTTAAAAAAAACAATTTTTTTGCAGTCTTGACCATGCACTTACCTGGAACATCCTTAACAATGGACCGAAAGAGTTTTAAAAGTACTCTTTTACAGTAAGCTCACTATTTCTGTTTTAAAGGCCTCATCGCCGGCTGCTTCATAATAGACTACAGAATGAGACTAAGAGACTGCTGCCATTATGATAAGACACTTGGAGAAGAGGGGGTGCAAATCTTTATTGGATAGCAGCTCATTCAAATTTAGAATAAAAGAAAAGCAAAACCACCTTTTCATACTCAGGCTAACAGCATTGTCTCATGTCTTATTGATGCTCTGAGAGGGTTTCTACGTAACCTGAAACCTTGAAAGCCATCTCTGGACCTGGTGCCATATTTTAGACCAGCTTAGAAAGACACACTGTTCAACTCGCACACAGCATATTACAGTCAAATTTAACTGAGAAAGGTCACATTTGGACATTTTGTCTTTCTTTTAAAGCTGATCATGTTTGCAAAGCACTGCTTTCTAACTTAAGGCTGACACAAAAACAAACATTTAGCTGTATTAACTTTTTCTTCCAATGAGGTAAAAGCCTTCTGTGGTCTGGTTTTTATGAGGATTATGTTAAAACAAAGAGGATTTAATTACATTTAAAGCAGAGGTGGATTTTTTCCAAAGAAAGGAACCCCTAAATATTGGGGTGAATCTTTATCAGTTTCTTTAAAATCATTCAAATATGCATTTGCCTTTGAAGGAGGAAACACAGCAAAGACCTTTTATATTACATTACACTTTGCCAAATTAGTCTCTCATTCATAGATGCTGCGTAAAGTACACAAATATACCACTGAGGCACATTAGCATTTTGTGTTTGTTCTTTGACATCAATGCCTTTCACAATCTGTAGATGAATGGTCTTTGCAGAATTACAAAATGCATAATAAAAGTATGCACCTCTTTCATTTTCAGGTTCTGCCCCAAATACACTAAAACAGAAAAAGGATCTTCTAAATGTCATTGCATTAATCTCCGGCTATTCCTTGAGCGATAAATCACACTTACCTTGAGTTTGTCAAAACGGTCACTGAGGGCCGCTACTTGGTGGTCACGATGTCGGCCAACAAGCTTGCACAGCGCACAGATCAACTGTTCATCCGTCACACAGTACATGTTGACCTTCTCGTCCTCATGCTCCAGACACATGAACCCTCGCAGATGGGAATCCAACAGGGGCTCGATCAATCGGTGGCCTGTGAAAGGCTTCTTGTTTGGATGAGTGGCCTTGAGACACTCCTCGCAGTATGACACCTCGCAGGTGACGCAGGTCTTCACAGCGGCGTGTGGAGGTTCCTGCTCGCAGAACTGACACTGCACCCTGTCAGTGGAAGATGTCATGGCTTTGCTGTTGGGGACAGCTTGCTCACGGCGAGTCTCGTTAGGAGAGTTAGGTCCGCTTAGAGATGCTTTCTGGTAGCGGTCAATGATGTTCTGCAGGGTCACGTTGCGTTTCAGTCCCTCTAGGCCCCTCTGGTTTAGGGTGATGACATAGCGACAGGTTGGGCACTGGAAGGCGGTGATGGACTGAATAGACTCGCTGGGGGTGCAGTGGGCAATCAGGATTCGTTGGGCACAGTTGAAACAAAGACTGTGAGCACAGGGCAAGAGCAGCGGGTCCTCAAAAAGCTCGAGACAAATTGGGCAGGTCAGCTCCGACTCCAATGTTTCCATCTTCAGGCAAAACAAAGTAGGATCGTCAGCAAAATCCAGGACAGCCTAACGGCTATCTGGGAGGGGGACAAAAAGAAATTAGAAAAGGATGCTGTTAATATAGGAGGTTAAACTGTGGGAGGTTGTAAATAAGAGTTTAAAGTGAGATTTTCTGAGAATAACAGTGAAAGAATCAAACAAGCTGCAACCTTGCATATTGTCTAGATTTAAACATGAAGTGTGTATTGTCTGAATTAACCAGACGTGGTGAGACTGTTTTAATTGTCAAATATTTATGATAATAAAAACAAAATTATTTATATCTATCTAGTTTAATTTGATTTGAACGTTGAATACGACTATAAATATGCAAATATTTGTGAGCAAAGTCTTATTATGGAAATGAAGCAATCTGGAAAATTGAAAGATGCAAGCAGAACACTCCTCTGTTTGCATATAATGCATCACATCAGCTGCCTCTTATGTGTATGCTTGACTGATCTGAAAGAATGTAGCAATGGCTCATTTTAATTTGGCACAGGAGAAATCTGCATGTGTTCTTCTCTATACTGTAGTCCGCAGGCAAGCCGGTCGGTGAGGGTTGAGAACTCAGCCAAGCAGAAGTCTATCGGCCTGCTTGCAGATGGCTGGGGCTCTACACTATCACAGACACTAAGCCTTTGTTCCCGGTCAGTCAGACACCCCAGCTGCAAGTGGACATGCTGTGCTCACAGCGTCTATCTCTGTGTGAACTCTCTACCTCCACTCATTACGTGTGAAGAGGGCAAAAGCTCATTATAAGGACAGTCGGGCACAAATGGTCTTTTGAAGTTACGAGAATACAGCAATTACCTCTGAGCTAAAGACCTGGGTTTGTTCTTTCTGTAGCTACTATTCAAATTTTCAGATTTTCAGTGATCATACTCTACAGTACAAAATAAGAAGCAATTGTTGAGTTTGTCTCTCGTGACAGTGATGCATCTGTGGGCCTTTGTGCTGTTTTGTTATTTTGCGCAGCAATTAACAAATGCAGGTGACTGGGAATTACTTTCCTGGATCAAACATGACCTATTCCCCCTCAGTCTTTACAAACAAGTAAAGCAAGACTAAAGCAATATTGTTTTAAAGTTGCACTAGAATGTAGTCCATAGAAACATAGCACTACACTTCTCACAGATTTTAATTTACCAACATTGCCTCATTTTACTAAAGCTGCAACCGACTCCAGCTTTTGTCAGGTCTAGTCAAACAGGTTAGGCTGCTTGTTCAAACAGGCTGTACCAAAACCAAAGTTAAAAGAGTTTTGTTAAACACAATGCAAACAGGCTATCCTCTGATGTCATCACCTATGGTATAAAATATCCTGAATATACAAAAGCTTGTAAAACAACACTGTGGCAAAGTGCCACAGCAAATAATTACAGCCCTAAGTACATTACACACTCTTGAAAGACTTCCCATTCATACACAGTTTACTTTACCCACCGATGGATTTCGCCCCACTTTGCACTGCCGAGACATATTTGCTGAAGGAAAACTTCTGACCTGAATCATAAAAATGTATTTATCGCAAATGCACCAATCCTAAACTCCAGCATCTTGTAACGATATGCATCCAGATGGCACAAATCTTCTCTACACCAGTAATCCTGCAGCAGAGCTGTCATTAAGCAAGGGATTGAGCAAGAGCAAGCACAACAGGAAAAGTTGCCCGACAATTCCAGGAAAGCCAGCTCCACCTACAGCAGGAGCTCTGGCCACTGCTGGGAGAAGAGGGGAGAGCAGACAACAGAGTGCTGGAGCGAGGGAGTCAAACAAGCAGAGGGACAGGATCATGCAGCGCCCACGTCCTCACAGGCAGGTCAGTGTCCTCCCAGCCCTGCCCATTCAGAAATTCAAAGCATCAGGATCAGTTTCGGACTTCCTTGTGAAACTGTCTCACAGCTTTAAACACAACAATGCTGTGGATTGGAACTTTTCTTGCCACTTTCATTAGAGATTCAAAGGGCAAAGCTGAAAACAGATACAAAGATGAGACACGACACAGGCAGGTTTGTGATTCACTCAGTATCCAACCAACAACAATGAGGAATCAGTGATACTTCAACTCACTAACATAGAAAATCTTGAACTCCATATTGTTTTACATGCTGCAAGAAAATAAAAAAGTAAAGGCTCTTAATAAAAAGGTAAATAAATAAGAATTGAAAGACAATTAGCACCTGCAGTAAGGCTGCATCTGTGACATCCACCTCCATAGCAGCTGGTCCTGATATGGGAATCGCTGGGAGACCATCTGCTTGCCACGTGCCTCTATTTCCAGACACAGTCCTGCTGTGCTCTATTTTGATTCTCCTGTCATTCAGATGGGTCTCCCAAGTGACAATGCACTCTCAGAGACTAATGCGTATCATAAATATTAGAGGCAAGCTAAAATTCAACTAAACAGTGTGGGTGCAAGCTACACTGCAATGAAGACTGTGGCTGGCATTCCTCACTTTCCACTCCAGCTGAGAAAGAATTTACTTTTGAGTAAAACTTATTAGAGTGATCTGTCAAAAAAGAACATCAAACAATAGAAGAAAAAGACAGTGATGATGTAAAAAGACTTCTACTCACTTTCTCCCATTACATCTACTGTATTCACAACAGTAAAATCAATCTGACTTGCAAGGGGGAGTTTATAACAATTTTTTGGCGAAGAAAAGAGAGAAAATAAATCCTCTTTAATTTATAAATATTTTATTTGCAGAGCTGAGTTTTAAGTTCAAAGTCTGACAACTTTGTGTAGATAAAGTTTTATCATTATATTAGGCTGTATCAAAACCCAAATCAATTTTTTTGCATCAATAATCATAAACAGCATATTGGCATGCTGTTATTTTGAAACTTTTCTTGTTGATGTGTAAATCCATGATTTATTCTAACAACTACAATCAATAATACTTAAAAGCGTTGAAAAATAGTGAATAAACTATTAATCTGATGTCATGACACCCATATAAATTCCAACAGAAGATCACTAAACTTGCATTACGCACATTACTTTGAGGGAAAAGTCAAATAAACTACAAGGTACTACATACTGGATTTGGAACAAGTGTAAGGCAAGCACTTTACTGTATGATTTAATCCCAAAAGATTAACCCAGGTGCAAAGCTAACATTTGGAGTTATATTTGATTAGAAGGTAATAGAGATTAAATAATTATAGTGTCTCAGATATGAAGGCAATTTTTGTTCAAGTACTTACTAATCCTTTTGGCTATGGTCTTTTATCACTTTTAATGATAGCTCTGAACCATGTAGGCTATTCAGAGGCTGAAAGAGTGATTGCTCTTTGTCTTTTTTCCAGGGGCTGACACCTAACATATTTATCTGTAATCCTGTCTGCACAGCATAGCTGTGACCAATGTGTGGCCGGTTGCAGCTTCCTGTAGCAGCCAGCTCAGCAGCAGCCCACTCAGGCCTAATGTGATTTACAGCTGCAAGCGGCACAAACCAGCTGATTAGACTGACAGATCTACCTGATCTGCAGCTGCAGACATTACACAGATTAGCCTAATGGAGCCTGGCCCTGACTAACAACCACAGATGTTGTTGTGTACATGAATATAGAGTGTGTTAATTACTGAACACCTTGGTAAACTGAAGTTAAAGCACATCTCTCAAACATAACAGCACATAGAGAGGATCAGCAATTAGAAAATTGGGCTTCCAAAGAGAAAAGGAGGTCAAAAGGTGATCCGTTTAACTGATGTGGCTCGTTGTCTTTATTTCTTTTGGTCAGTCTTTTTCCCTTCCTCTATCCTTCACAGCTCTGTGGGGTTACTGTTTGTGCTGCTCAGGTCACCCTGGTCAACATCAGAAGTTGCACTAAACTCTCATTTCCTCTCTGCGACTTGGCAGGTGGCATTATTGGGGAAAATACCGTGTCTTTTCCACAACCACAGGAACTTCGCAGAATGTGACTTTTTGAGCATGCAGCTGTGACCTGCTACCCACAGGTCTAAAAAGGGGAAATGTTCCAGTGAGCTCAAAACTATCCAAGCACACATATAGTTAAATATCTTCTCTCATTAAAAAATATCTTCCCCCATGCCTTTTTTTTTCATTCATACAGTGTACAGCCACCATTCACCTGGCGTGACGTTTAAAGAGCGCCATCATGTGGACGATTTTTAAACCAGCCACGCCGTGTTTGTCTTCCCAAATTAAGCCAGAAAAACGAGTGTTTTAAAGCAACTGATTAACATCCCACTACTCAAAACTTATTGCAATTTAAAAAAAAAAATTTAAAGGGTTTTCTTAATAACTTTCCTCCTTGTACATCTTACTTATCCTTCACTTAATCCAATGCAAAGACCTCCACATGTGTTGCCATGGTGACAGCTTGATGTTAGACACACCAGTGATCAGAGACATTGCTGTAGTGAGATGTCTAGCATTCCTCTCCCAAGAGCAAGTTACTTATTAATAAGGGCGCGACAGGGTTATTCCCCCTCTTGGCATTGAGGAAAAGCTTTAAGTCAGTCTGAGTAAGTGGAAGAAAAAATATATGTCAACCAAGAAAAGCTAGCAAAAAGACAAATATAAGAAGCGTGTATTTAAGAAAACAGCATGCAGCAAATGACTGCTTTGACACAGGAAATCTGCTCAGTTTTCATCCATGAAATCCCCCTCTGTCTTCTCACTTAGTCATCTTGCTCCATTAGTTATATCCATAGTTGAAACAAGAAGGGAAAGTCAAACAGTCAAAGAAACCTAACACTCAAACAGATCCATGCCTCGAGGCATGGAAATGCGTGATGACTCACTGTTTTTAGAGAAAAACAGAAGCATAGTTATGCAGAATGAGTTCAGAGTGACTCTTTTGACTTACCTCCCTCATGGTTCCAGTCATAAACATTCAGAAAAAGGAAAGGACCAACTTTTTAGTCAGGCACTGCTGATATTCAGGCTCTGCAAAGCGGATTTAAATGACTTGTCTGTCCAATTCTCTCCTCTAAGCCTGGAGGAGGATCACAACTTTTCACCTTTTTTAAGTTTGCTCTCACGAAGAACTATCCCATCTGGAAGTAGTGGGCTGTAAATTGTTCTTTAAGCCAATCGTACGAGAGGGGCAGGACTTTTGGTGGTTTGAGCTATCAGAGCATGACAGGCTGCCATAACTTGCAACAAAGATTTGTTGTCAAGTTTGAGTAGACGCAAGGAGCGGAACACAACAAAACATCATTCAATGGGACCATAATGCTGCAAGATATAAACCACACTATTGCTAACCCAGGTAAACTCAACCTGACTCAGGCTTTCAATGATTTTTATGTTCAAGCCAATATTAGTCAGTTATAGGAATCAGTTATGATTTCTTTCCCCTAAGAAGAAAAAGGCATGCTCTGTCCGTAACCCTGTGCAAACTTTACCATGACCATTTATTATATTAGGAACCAAAAAGAGAAAAATGTAAGTTTTGCCACAAGATTTTTTTAGGAAAGACTTTTAAAAAGCAGTTTACTGAAAGTTTGCTTTTATCTACTTCTGAAGGAGCCGCATTTCTCAAAGCAAACAAAGTCCTTCACTTCATACAGGTTGACTGTAAAATGAAAACAGGCAGGAATGTTCTGACATTGTGATAGCTGACATACAAATGCTGAGAGTTGTTTCAGATTGTTGGCATCTGCTCACCAGTCCTCAGCTGCATAGAAAAGCAAACACGCTGGCTAACACAGTTGCAGAGATGCTGGTCACATAAAGTTTGATCCGATTCTCAGTTTACTATTAAACAGGGAAGTTGGAGGGGCACAGCAAGATGCAATGCTTACCAGCAACATCAGTATGATTTTCTTTACTATATGTGTCCCAGGCAAATGTTTATGCATCAGAGTAAAAAAACAAGGCATAAGGCATGGATTCCTTTGGATTAACCCAATGCTCATACCACCCTACCAACAGTTCTTGTGTTTAAGTTCAGCATTCAAGTGATTAAAAAAGAAATGTGACAAAAAGTACAACTCAGATCCTAATGTATGTTCGGATTTTATTGACTTGAAAAAAAGAACATAAACATGCTAAGATTATGCGGAACCAGTCCAAATGCCGTCATTAGATTGGCACGAATGTGCAGCATGGAAACACATGCAGTGAAGTGTGAAAACATTTTTACTGAGTTACTGAGAAAATTCCCAGGGAAGGAAGCAGCATCACAGTGCTGTTTGTTCACAACTCCTTCCATGAAGAAGAAAACACTGCTACATATCACACATGAGAAAAAGTATGCAGACTGCTTTGAAGCAGGGATAACGTAGCACGCAATTCTTTCTCAAAGCTTTAATACAATGTTTAAAAAAAGAGTTTCAGGAGACTTTTTAAGTCTCATCCACTGGAGATACAGAATGTACCTTACCTCACAGTCTGTTAGTCAGCCAACCAGACAGTCCACAGTCAGTGTGACATATGAATACAAAAGCAAAACCCAAAAAGCAAGTTTTCTTAGAATAAAAAATGCCAGCTATCTTCACAAGTCTTCTTTTACCTCTTACTTGCTGTCTGGTTTCTCCTGCTTCATCTCCCTTGCTGCTATCTCTAAAATTCCCCTCACACAGCCTCCTCTTCTTTAATCCTTTCTAAAGGAAGGCAAAACTGCTCCAAATGGCTCAACCAGGCACTGACTTCTCAGGCTTTTCCCTCTTTGTATTATTTGTTGGCTGGGATCATTAACTTCATCCCATGAGAACATGAGGAGGTAAATAAGCCCCCCTCCTTTCTGTGGGAGGCTGTCAATCACATGTGACGACGAGGTGATGAGGGGGTGCTTTTAGCCGCCAAGGAAGTACCTCTGATTGGTCACCAGGGAAAAGAGGTGCCCCGCATGACAAATGAGAACTGGATGGATGGTGGAGAAGCTCTGCAATCTAGGCACATTTATAATAGACTTTTAAACAGCTCGTTCATTTAGATGTCATTAACACAAAAAAAAAAAAAGAGATGGGAATAAGGGATGAATCCTAATATGTCAGTACCTTGTCATGCAGCTGGATTTAAGGAGGTGGAATTCATACTGTGCATGGGTGACTGTGTAAATGTTTGGGACAACCTGAATAATCTGAAGATCTTTAAATGACTCTTTGGTACAATCTGGACACTCAGTGGGAAGCAAGGGAAGCATAAAGCTGTTGTTGCCATGGCAGTGTGGTGGGAGCAACGGTGCATTTTGGCTCTTGAGCCAAATGCCACTCTAATCTTTTCACTGGCAAACCTTCAGCTCTCACTTCACAGCTTGTTTGTTTCTCAGTCAAGTCTATGCTGTCTGTCACTATCCACTTCCTTCCAACATCCCATGCCAATGTGAAGTCAGCCGCATTTTGTAAGAAAACCCAATGTGTAAAGACACTGTGATCAATATAACAATATCTGGGAGAGGTCACTCTCCTCCCGTGACCACAGCTAAACTCTTTAACTGATCATCAATGAGAAACCGTGGGCAAATCAAGAATGTCTTTCACAGCGATGCTCGTGCTTGACTCACTCGTACACATTAGTATTTGTAAACTGCACAGTTCAAATTCTACTCTTTATGTAAAACAGACACAGCAAATTTGCATTATCTGAGCATCAGTTCCAAAATGTGCAACATTTCTTTACTATTTACAGCAGCAGGGGAATAAGTAGTTTTCACTGCCTGATCTCTAGGCCATACAACACATCCACACACTGTCTCTGAGAAAAATGACTCTACTACTTCCTCTCATACTGAGATTAATTTCAGTGCAGAGAGAATTCAGGGTGTTTAACATGGATTTCAAAGGGATCCTGACATTGGATTACAGTGGAAATGGTACTCTGCTCTCGGGTCAATCCAAAGTCATGCCCTTCTCTGAACTGTAATAAACGTCAAGTGGAAAAAAAAAAAGTCTGTTTCTGTTTTTAACATTCCACAAAAAAAAAACTTGTCTGGGTCGTGGTTTTAGCAGCTGTCCCCACCTCGCCCACTGGAAACCAAACGTGAGCCTTGATCTCGTCTGACACACAACGATTTTGTGGTTTTGAGTCTGGAAAATTGATCAAAGATGTTTGTTTTTGTGTATTTCTGTTTATTGGTGGCTCAGCTCTGAGTCAAAACCAATATAATGTACTGTTATAAAACAGTATTTCACATCAATTATGGTCTCTTCTATTAGCTTTATCTGAATTGAAATGTCTTAATAAACTGATGGAATAGTATACAAAACAATGTAGCACTAAAAATAACAATTATGTTTCCAGTTTAAGGATTTATATAAGATGCAGACATTTTGTAATCCCAGTAAAATTGCTTGCAGAAATCCCACCGCATTATACAGTAAATATATTCTTTTATCAATAAATAACAGCAATTATTTAAAACCAATGAATATTCATACAGTAAATAAGGCCATTTACTGCCTAAGGCAGTTCTCTTGGTGGTGCCTGCAACATCAAGATGCATTAATGGCCTGCAAAGGACCAGAATACCCTCCTGAGGAGGCAGATAAAAATGTGACCAAAACAGGCCTTAAAACTGAATATTATGTAAACTTTGATTGCTGAGAACAAAATGATTAATTTAAGAGTTATTAATTGTTAACAGCCTCATTAGTGTGGCACAAAGTTAGACATTACCCCAATGGATGGCTTCTTCTGGGAGCAAACTAGTATCAAACAAAACATATGCATATACATTTCAAATATATGAAAAACAAAATCATAACATAATGATCTGATAGTAGCTAGATATTAGATTATTGGATAATTTGTATAAAAGTGACATGGATAAGGCCAAAAACAGCCCCATAACAACCACACATGCATAGATTTCTGGTATACTCTGCAACCAGGACATAAAAACTAAAACATACTTACAGTTTTTAGGTCCACAGTGATCTTCTAAGACACAAGTGTCAAATGCAGCTTTCAATGACAGCTTAGCTCTCTACTTCAGTACCACATGGATGAGAGAATAAACAAAACATACAGTAGCATCCTGGCTGGTCTCTTCAACACGCCCTCACTCGTCGCTGAAGCTCCCCACCCAACCCCAACCCTAGCCGTATGCTCATGCAAGCATAAATCATGCCCAGGAAGCATCACTTCCACTGGGCTATTTCATGGATACTGTCTCCATTAATGCTTGGCCCTGTCATCCTCCCCCTTCTAGGGTTGAGCAGTTGCCCCTGACTCCCCACCCTTGCAGCAATGAGACAAAGAGGTAACAAATGGAGAGACCAGGGGGGGTGCACAAACCTTGGGGACCATATTTTGATGAGTTTCTAACTACAGAGGCAGACCTTAAACAGATGGGACTACTCTCCAGGGCTCTACTGCATCGTTGCATTTTACACAATGCTCTATACATCCTTGCAATAAATGCTGTATAGTATTTCTCTGCTAAATGATACTCAGCAGATTGTAGATCACGTACAAGGAAAGGGCAACATAATATAGGATGTCTTTACAATCATATATTTGCCATCAGGCCCAGTAAAATGACAGCAATTAAAGTCTGAAAGTACATGCCTAATTGAGTAAGCATGTGCTTCCACATCAAGATGGTCTTTTTCAGTGCAAACACTTATCTAAGCTGCAATAATTATTTCCCTAACTAGGACAGTCCAGAACACTCCTCCTTTTGCCAATAAACAATAAGATGAAAGGAAAAGCTGTCCTCATTGTGGCAAAGGTTCAAGATTATAATTGCTTTCATCCCCAAGGCATGCTGTCCATAACTAAGCGACTCACGATCAATCCGAACATCGCCTCAGCAAATGAACACATTACTACAAATCCAGTTAACACTCTGCGGTTCATTTTTAGACTTTGAGAGAAGTTTTATTTCGTGCAGGTTAAAGAATGTATCTGAAAGCAGGCTCACTCATCTTTATTATTATAGTTTTTAATGAATTATTTTGTTGGTGTCTGCATTCATTTGGCATGGTTTATGATCAGCTGGACCAATATATAGGAGCGATATGGGCATTGACCTGGCAGTGATTCTATTCCTGTCTTTGTTTTTATGCTCCAAGCAGTATCTGCTGTCACCTTTGGTTGTGTGTACCTACTGTGACATTAAATGGGTGGATTGAGTTTGGCTTAGAAAACCAGTAAACTGTAAAAGTTTTTCTATATTACCTTAAATGCACTCCCTTAATGTTTAACTCACCTTATTCTGCTCATAAAACACAAAGTTCACTGGTCATTGATAATAGGCTTTCATGAAAGGATTCACACGCTGTTACATAATGAGAGTTTAGCCTAAAGATCAAAAGAAAATACTAAGGTCATAGGAAGCATTCATGTTGCATTTACCAAGACGGCCAGTTTGTGGTTGAGAGCAGCCAGTGAGATACTTTCTGGTGCTTTCTCACTGAAACCAATCTGTGAGCTGTGGAACAGAAAGGTCATATGTTATGTTTAGTCCACACCGCAGCTCCATTCCCGGAAAGTCTTGGCTTGATTTTTTTAATCCTTTTTAAAAAAAGGGAAAAGATGTATCCTTTTAAAGGGTGTAGTGAACGCCTGCCACATTCTTTGTCTATAATGGCTTCCAGGTTCTGTGGGATCTATTGTCACAGCTTTATCAGGAATCTCTCATTAACAGCAGTAAATGCTTCTTATCACATATGGTGCTGGTGAAGCTCTCATCCATTTTTTCGCTAAATGCGGAAGTTCCAGCCATCACCAAACCCCCAAAGCAAGTCTTGCTTTACAAGCTGCAGTAGCTATCGATGATGCCATTTCTTCCAACACATGCAGATATGATGATGAAATTTGTACTTTTCATAAGTAAAGGTTTAAGTTATTGTTGTTTCTTCATTTTTAATCTGGCACTGTACCATAAGCTTTGGCCCATACTTGGATATTTGTTAGAGGAGGTTGAAACATCTGCTGTGGTGTGCTGTGTTCACATGTCCAAAGAGACTGTCAGAGCCAAAGGCGGGGGCCCAGCTGTTTGGATCTGAGTTGGCTGGATATGGGTTGGTGGATGTTTTCACAACTATCTGCTCAGGTTTTTTAACTCCATTATTAATTAAAACTGAAAGACTTTTTGAAAAGCATATTAACATTAAAGTGCTGTTGTTGCTTATGTATATTCTTAAAAGTTAAAAGCCAGTCTTGCTGTTTCACTGCTTTGACTGTAAATGGTCTTTTCTGGGCATGCTAAAAACCTCTTCTTGCACTACATCAACATGTCAACAAGACATTCCCTAAAGACAGTGTAAGATCCATTTCTCAATCTTGGCCGGGGAATCACATTTCCTGGAGTTAAACAGGGATGAAACATTTGCACTGTTGTTGGTGATAGAATAAATCCCAGCTGCATAATATATTTTGTACAAGCTTATTTTGGTTAATCTCTTATATATTTATTCTTACTTTATATAAACTAGTACTCAAAACACTCCCATTGTTTGCTTTTTATCATGGGGATCTTTTTCCTCATTTCCATGCACAATTATTGGCTCTGACAATGAAAGTTCTTGTCCTGTCACAACAACCAGTTTTGTATGATTCGCAGCTGCTATCAGAGCTGGCAGTGCTGACCCGGCGCACACAGTTGGGCTTATTATTTGGAGTGATGACTGAATAAACATAGCTACATAATGATAACAAGAGTAAGATTTGAATTACAAATCCAAATCAGCCGATTTTCAAAGTGCTTATAGAAATAACAATGCATTTAAATGATCTTTATGGGGAGTTTTTAGAGCAGAGAAACAGAAAATAGTTCCCTCAGGCAGAGTAGAACAACATGGTAAAAAAAAATGTCATGGTTTATTCTGTAAAAACTGAAGCACGAGGGGTTGTTCCAGAGAAATAACAGAACCAGATGCTGGTATGGAGGAAAGAACAGAAAATCTCAATGAGTTCACCAGAGCTCAATTTCTCAAGTTATTTGGCACAACCACATTCTGTTCTCTCCTAAAGCAACGTGGCATTGCTTTATTTTCCACCAAAATCAAAAAAATATGAGGAGACCAATGCCTGTCATCAGATATTATAAAGTATCTTGTATAAAAACACACAAAACTTTAACTTTTGAATGACAAAAACATGGCAACAAGTCTGCTCATGTAAACAGGATGAATAACTCAAGCAGTCGTTTCATTAGAGAGCTGATGTTTCAGATCTCAGCTCAGCTGTCAGCAGATATGACATATGTGCAAATAAAAGTGAACATGTTATCAAGATAATGTGTCTGGCTGCCTTCTGAATCAATTTAGATGTAGAAAACCACCAAGGCGAATTTTAATGGCCTACACTCAAAGTTTGATTCCTCTTCCTGTTTTTGCTCTTCTGTTCATCCACGCATGTGTTCATTTAGAAGTTTCCTGACAGCTCTGTGCTGATTCCTCATATAGATAAATTGCTATCCAGGTGTGGTGCTTCACGAACAGCTATTTATATTCTAAAACCATTTATGTCTATTTCTAAAAGACTTCAGGCTATCTAGCTGCAGCCGGAGATGATCAGCTCTGATACGCTGTAGAACAGAACTAAAATGTAAGGCTTTTCTGTTATTAAACTCACCCAATAAGATTAAATGCTTCCAGATCCAATCTTACCTTCTTCCCCATGGCTGTGCTGGTATGTCTCACTCCCTAGAGAAAAAAGTTAAAACTGAGTATTACTTTAAGGCAGCTGGTGTTACCCCTGAGGTAAAACAGACAGGAGACGCAAGAATGAAGGTGTTCCGTCTGCATGTACACTCCTTCTCACAAGGGTGTGTATTCACACATACCTCATAGATACACACATTCTGCTACTCATCTGCGTTACAGGTTCATACAAGAGAATAGAAATGTCCCGAGAGGATTACTTAATGCTTTGGTTAGCTGGGATCAAATAGTAAGGAAAAATAATATCACCATTCACTTCAATGAAGAAAGTCTGTTGCCCCTTCAAGAACAGTGGCAAGAATAATGTTAATGAGTAGCATCTATTTCACACGGACACAGAGGATGCATGAATAATATGTGTCAGAAATGGTGCTTGGCATTAGATAATGTTGATAAAAGCCCCAATGCATTGCCACAGTTTGCTTTATTGTGTTAACTAAACACATGCAAATAGGGCCGAACAGTAAGGACTGAGCAGCCAAATGAAGAAAAAAATGCTATTAAGCAAGAGAGAATTGGTTTCCTCCACCCTAATGAAAATTCATCCTGAGATAGATGAGTCATTGTAAAAACAATTCTCTACTAGTAATAATGAGATCATATTTGAAGAATTGTGTGTACATCCCCCAAGTGAAAAAGAGAAGAGTTGAAACCAAACCTAACCTTTTTCAAAGGAATTTTAGCTTCTCGAGTCATGCAGACCTAAACTCATGCATATTAACATTTGTAGTACAGCTAAACTTTCTGTTTTTGGATAAGTTTAATGTTAGTTTTAGAATGTGTGTTGCCTGTTTAAGATTCATTACGGACTTTTAATTAAACCAAACAGAGAAGTTACTCGAAACTCTGTTGTCCAATCAGATCGCAAGAGATCTTACAAATTATGTGTGATCACAGAAAATAAAACCATCATTTAAAATGACTTTTGGAGGAAAAAGTTACTTTATGACAAAAAAGAGCTGGAAGTAAGTTGCTAAATTAGCTTCTGCATCCTGCACAAACACTCTTGGGGGAAGTACTAATTACTCTAGACAGACATCTGTGAAAAGAACCAGATGTCTAATCTAACCTTAATTTTGGATCAGCTGGAAATAAATAAAGGCAATTGTATAAACTTAGGTTAATTTTCCTGTACTTTATGATCATTACACAATACTGTAGTTATACAGTATCATGATACATGATACTGTAGATACTCAAAGTTTCCAACATTTAAAAAGCAGCTGAGGGGAAAAGAAGCAGCTGTAAGAATGCAGGAGATGGTAAAAATTACCAGCTAATTGAATGTTTCGCCTCAGACTCAAGAACAAACATGTCCTTTAAATGAACTATTTACAGGGAGTTTAAGGTAGCCTACTTTCCAGCATTTCACTAAAGCAAAAAAGAAACCTTTGGACTTCGGAAAGGTCAAGAGAGAAGCCATAGGTCTGAGTGACTGAGCAAAGCTGCATGGTACTTCAAAGGGCCATCAGTTTAAAAGAACCTTTTTTCCACTGTCCCAGCTTTTTTTTAGAGAAAGTACAATTTCTGTGAGGGGAAAATAGTTTATCTATTCTATTTTTCTTCATTTAACTCTTGTTCTTTTTTTTCTTGAATGCTAAAGAGTTTTAGTTGGAGTTTGGTCCAGCACCATTGTCAACCCTAACAAAGTGCAGACTATCCAAGTAGGAGGTAGACAGCATGTAGGAAAAAACTTAACATAGAGACTTGGCATGCAAGAAACAAGAAGAAAGGAAGCAATGTACTGGGAAATTTGAACAAAAACCACATGACAAACATAGGTGGACTGAATGAGCTAAATGAACCAGGTGTGTAACTTAACAGGAAATGTTAACCTAAATAGAATATGAAAGGGACGGAAACTACAAAATAACTAAAATATTATATGCAAACTCAGTGAGGAAAAAAACCTAAATTACAAAATTATATATGCAAACACACACACACACACATATATATATATATATATATATGTGTGTGTGTGTGTTTTTCCCCCCTATGGGTAAACTGACTCTGCCCACATCTGATTTTACCAACGTCTTTTGTTTGATGAGAAGGGACTTTTTACACACCTGTTGAGGTGAGATGATTACACCTTTTATGATACCTTTGAGCAAAATGGAGTTGGATGACCTCAGCAAATTTCCAGCAAACAGTAAGCCAAACCCCAGATTAACTCAAAATGCATGGGTGTGCAGAATCTAGAAACATTTACCACAGATGTACAGGCAAGATTATCAAAATTTCCTCAAGACATTTCATTAGTCATGCATTTTTTCACAGAAATTTTATTTCAAAATTTAACTAACTGTCAAAATGTGAACTGAGACGATCAAACATTTTTTGCTAAATTTCAGTAAAGGTGAAAGAACAAAAAGGAGAGAGGTTCAAGGAAGATAAAAAAGAAGCTTTTATTTTTACTTTTTATTTTAAATAAGCTTGATATGAATTCATTTATTCATTTTGCATAACACTTAAGCAAATTTATGGTTTCTGGGAATATTCCACCCTATCCCAATTAGCAGGCCAGAGGCAGGATACACCATGAACAGTTGCCAGTCCATCACAGGGTCCTGGACTAAATATGACCTTGTCAAATTAACAAACCATTCACATCAGTAAATGAAAAATCTGATTTTCTCCCATGACCTCTACATACAAAGGTAACATTTTCTTCTTTTTATTGTTTAAAAAAATCATGGTTTAAAGTATTTCATATAGAGAATAGAAAGAGAGAGAAAGAAAGAGAGAGAGAGAGAGAGAGAGAGAGAGAGAGCTTTTATGCCAAGCAGGCGAGAGGCAGGGTACCTCCTAAACAGGTCACCAGACTATTACAGAGCCAACACAGACAAACAACAACTTACACTCACTTCTATGGACATTTTTAATGCCCAATTATTCAAATTTGCATGCTTTATAAATGCAACACATTACACAACCAAATTAATTAAAAATTGCTGACTTTAAAGAAGAAAATTCCTAAAGTGGGAGGAAAATGGCAAGGGGGGGGAGGGGGCTGTAACCAATGTGGAAAGATTAGTCCAGTGTTGAGAAGAATTAGAGACAGTTTCCCTCTAAGCTGCTAATATCAGTTCATCAGTTTGGTTATTTCAAAAAGGGATGGATGTATTTAGCATACTTTTTCCGATATTTCTCAAATAAACACATTACAGGCGATGCTGCTGAAGCTCAACATTTGTGACATATTTACAGTAATACTTTCATGCCACATGGCTCTTTATCACACATATTGTCTCATAACATATGTTGTGAAATACCCCATCTCCAAGGACATGCTTAGAAACTGATAAATGACATGCTGACACTTAACTAAGAAATAAACAGAATCAATATGTTCATGGCTGTCCCGTAGAACAAGCTTGATAACAACAAGCTTTGGTGGAAAACATCTGCCTGCTCTAATTCATGTTGTGTCATAGGGGATATTTTTCAGCCTCATGGTTTTCTGCATATTGTGCAAGTTGAAAGAATGTACAAATTTGCCTGTTGAAAGCTGTCTCCCTGTATCCTGAAAAGACCGGTAATGTTATTTTAAGCCAAAAATCATTCACTGTCCAGCCATGCCAAAGAACTGATGGGATGGAGTTGGCCTTACTCAAACTACTGCACCACCCTGAACCCATCCAAAGGCTCTGTATCTACTGAACCACTGTGTTGTTGCATATCACAAATTAGCTCAATAAAAGAAGCAGAACGAATCATTGCTGGCACTCAAAGCTGTGTCGTAACAACACTTGCCACCACACACATGCTCTGTTTCCAAACCTGCATACAGTAAGCAATCAGACGAAAAAAAAAACCAAAAAACAAATAAACAAATTCAGTGTGTTTGTCTCCCGTTTTTTTCCGTGCAGTGTGATCTCGGTTTCAAAACGTTAAACGCATTTATCCCATTTGGAGCACAAGGCAGAACAGATGGTGTGAAGGAAATGAGATTTCGTGGGCTGCATGAGTACAGCTCTCATGTTGCTGCAGCAAGTTTGTAGGAAATGAGAGAAGAAAATGTTTTTCAGAATGCTAGCCTGATCATTTCAAACAGATCAGAATGAGCTGATTTGGAAAGCACTGACACCAAATTAAAAATTCAAAAAGTCTAAACAGAGAGTATCACTTGAAAGGGGATGTTGCTCAGTTTCCAAAGCGAGTCTAAAACAGCACAAAATTACTTGAACTTGTTTCCATCAGGGACACACTTGGTATCTTAAACATCATATTTTGTTCATGAAGTGTTGGAGCAGACTGAGAGGTTTAATGAAATCACTACTAATCCTTTAATCTTTTAACTTTTCTATCTTCTTAAAATTGCCTTCGCATCACTCATGAGCCACTCTTATCGACCTTTGGGTGCAGCTTCATGTCCATCTTGCCATCATTAAAAATGTCCATACTGTTGTATTACACTTTATAAGTAAAATTATGGGTGTTGTGATGATTGGTGTAATGTACTGTTGTAACTGAATATTTTTATGATATCCTTAAAAATGTGAAAATGAGTCCTCAGTATTTTAAAATGAAATGTTGCCCATAAACTGTATTTGATTGGTCATTTATGACTAATTCAGTTTATAACATTTGGTCTTCTTATACACAGACTCGATACTTTGTCTAAATTGAATTACATTAAATGAAGAATTAATCAAAAAGAAGTTAAAGTAAAGTTTATGCGCAAAATATATAAGCCCACACCCATGTAAATATTTATCAGTCCTTCAAAAATATTTAAAAAAAATCTTAGTTGAACATAGAATAATCTTCAGAATATGTGTGTGGGGGGGGGGGGGGGGGGGGGGGGGGGGGGGGGGGGGGGGGGGGGGGGGGGGGGG
>JBAMIG010000013.1:11177000-11198842 GCA_037177335.1 Kiunga ballochi | reverse complement strand
CCACACCCAGGGAAAGATTGGTCAGTCCTGCAAAAAAACTTAAAAAAAATCTTGGTTGAAAAGAGAAGAAGTTTAAGAAAGGAGGGGGACCCCCCCCCCCCCCCAAATAAATAAATAAATAAATAAATAAAATAAAATAAACCCATACTTAATGTTTTATGTGAAAAGGGTGAAAAAAGACTTTTTTATTATTTTCAGTAATTTCCGGGAACATCCGTACATTAATCAGTAGAAACTATAAATAAATACCAAAGTAACTAATCACCATACATAATACTTCCAAATGTTAATTATCAAAAAGATTCATATGCATAAAAATATATGATTGTAAGAGATGCATGTAAAGGTTGGGACATGTTTGAGTTTCCATAAATCTAGAGTATAATTTCCAGCTGCTTTCTTATCTCTTCATGGTCAAAGAGAACAAAAATGACAAAGAGACACAAAATAACGATACTGCACTTTCACAAATCAAGCTCCCTTTGGTAGCAATGATCGACAGAAAAGACAACTAAAACTTGATTGAATTAAAAACAAGAACTTTATCAACAATAAAACATTGTGTTTTTTTCTTTTATAAAACTGATTTTAGCCAAATGTCTTGTTTCTCTAATTGTTTGAAGCATACCCTCAGAATCACAAATGAATAGCTAAAAAGCTAAATATGGACAGTCTGTAACTAACTGCTAAGTCCTGACCTAAATCCCAATGAAAACTTTTGCAGAAAGCTGAAATCTGCCATTACAAAAAGGATTTCTGAAGACTAACTTGAATACAAACCAAAGGCAGTGTGGCAGAGACAGCCAAGAAGCTTATAGATAGCTCCATGACACATTCTACTGTTACACCTACATTTTTGACTACCCAAAAATGCAAATTTTTTAAAATAGTACAAAGAAAAAAAATTACAACGCTTTTATTGTACAAAATTATCCATCTCTGTTTGGCCTACATTTTACGATGTTTAAGATTGGTTACCGACACTTACCTTGATAAATCAAGGAGTAAATACTTTAGTTAAATCATTAATCCAGGTACAGCAAGTCTTAGAAGCAGCTGCTCACTGCAGCACACTAAATAATCCATGGATGGTATTTAAAATGTTAGCAAATAGACTGAAGCTTTAGTAGCGTTTGATTCGAAAGTGATTGTGCATGACAAACACCTTAATGAGCTCTACTGGGTTCTATTTTAGGTCTGCAGAGATCTGTGTATCAATCTTGCCCTTGAAACCACAAGGCCAGGGCTCTTTTGTTTCTGAACACTCAGTCTGATTTTGGTTGTGACCTTCCTTTGTCCTCCCTGCAGCTGCTCCTGATGCTAAGGAGAGGACACAGAATGGATGGACCCCCTGCTGGGATCAGCAGCAACTCTGTCACAAGATCAATGTACATCCATCAACACTGCAAAGAGAAAGCTTAAATTGAATATTTTATATCTTTCTATTGTTTTTATCAAGCAGATTGCAAGATCCAGTTTGTTTGCTTGGCTGAGTAGCGTTGGGAATGAAAGAAGGCTTTGGTTTGCAGCTCAAATTTGAAAAGGAAAGAGAAAAATAAGTAAAGGCAGTTGCCGTGGGGCTGGATTATCTGTGTAACACATCAAGAAATCCGGATGTCTCATTGGTCTTATTAAAGACAAACTCTGGTGGTGATTTCTAAATCTTGGGTGTGATATGTGCTCTATTGACTTTAAGGCAGGCTGTAATGAAGCATCTTCAAACTGGAGACATTTGTAGCATCACTGCCCAATTACTTTGCAGGAAATATTGATAGTATTTTCTGTCACTGTGGAATTTTGCAAGCTTTCCTAGAAAAGTGGGATTGTCTAATTTTCATCAAACAAGGACATCTAAAAATATGTAAATCCCATTTTGTACCAACATAATAGGAATTTTCTCTATTGTATCAAGTCACCAACATCCTAATCATAGAAAAGATATAAAAAATCAAATAAATGAGGTGTTTATTATGTAATGATTGGTAAATGCATACTTACAGAGCCATATTGTTTGGAAAAATAAAGGAGCCTATCGACTGTTTCCTGGTCTTATGCTGCCTCCTTGTGACTAAGTGAGAAAATGTCTTTCTCTTGTGATGAACATGACATTTATGCTTTGCAGCGGTTGGGTTTTCCCTCATCTTCCTACATTCACAATTTAATGCTTTTTTAATGTTCTTTCATTTTGTTGCTTTGTACGATCTTGTTTTATTTTTCCCTCTTTTGTTTGTTTTTATCCACCCTCACCCCTCTTTTTAGTTATATTATATTCAACAGTTACACAACTTCCTGACACTAAATAACTGCTTTGATGTTTATCAGTCAGGTTTTTGACCACACTATAGCTCAGAGTCTGCTCAAGTTGTGGTATTAAATGACATCAATTTGAGCAGAAATTGCAGACACATTTCAGTCCTTATTCTACCCAATCTGTGCTGCATTTGACACAGTGAAGTCTACCCTAACATCTTATGAGAGCAGATGAAAAACTGTGTAGGACTTCATGGCACAGCAAAGAGGTGATTTGAGTTTTTTTTAAAGAAATTACTTTATGTCTATAGATAACTATAAATCTGAGCAAAGTAAAATAACCTGTAGGGTTTCCCAAGACTCAATTTTGGGGTCACTGCTGTTCAACAGCTACATGTTTCCTCTTGTATTATGTAAAAGGGTTGAAAACAACAATACACCATAGCTATGCTGATGACACAAAAACATACATAACTATCTCACCAGGGCACTTTGGTTCAATCCAAAGTCTGATCAAATTAAAGAATTAATGTGCCAGAACTTCCTCCAGTGCAATGAAGACAAAACTGTAGTTTTTGAAGCCAATGAAGAAAGATTCAAAGTCCTCAATCCGCTCCAAATATGGTAAATAATGACAAAGCCAGAAATCTGGGCGTAGTCCTAAACTTCAGCACTCACACTACGACAGTTATGAAGTTGCCTTTAATCACTTTATAACACACTGAGGATTAAAGGACTGATGACTGAAAATCTTGTTAATGTATTTGTCTTCAGTACACTAGACTAATATAACATTTTCCTTGCGGGTATCCTTGTCCATCAAACACCTGCAGTGAGTCCAAAATCCTGCACTGGAGATTAATCATGAAAGTGGATCATTTACCTCTAGTCCTCAGATCTTTACATTGTCTTGCAGTTAGTTTATAAAGCACTGAGTGGTTTAATACCAATACATTCAGGATCTTCTAGTTTGTTATGAACCAACCAGATCTCTCAGATCATCAGGATCAGATCTACGTTCTATTCTCTGAGTCAGAAGCAAACATGAAGTGGTGATCTTTTTGATGACTTGACTTGATTTCCAAGCTTTAAAGTTAAATAATAAAAAAAACTCATATGATTTTACAAAATTGTATCAGTATGTACTTTTTATAGAACTATTTATCTTTTTTTTCTTTCAATGATAACCGAGTTAACATTGACATACTGTCTAAAAAAGAATGAAATTAGAGGCAATCAGTCAGTTGTTTAATGTCACATATCCAAGTTATTTTCTAGGGTCAATAAAATTCTTTCAAATTTCCGCTTCACATATATTGAATAAATCAAATTATATCGAAGGTATAGATTTATCTTTATGTTTCCGTTTTCCATGTTGCATGTCTTTATTAGTGTTTGGAGAACTGTTAAAAGCATTGCTTTGTCAAAGCCAACCATCAATAACTTCATCTTTTAAGTGATTTGATTACAGCAACGCCACCTTAAAGAGAAATAAAAATAATCCACTCACTTTGCAAAATAAGCAAAAAACAGACCAAATACTGTTGTACACAAAGACACAGCAGCAGTAAATATTCCTCAGCTATCTTTGCAGAAAAGAGTAGACTTCTTCAGAATACACAATAAAACTGAACACAATGAGCACAGATGCACAGATAATGGCCAGTGTCATATTTTTGCCATTGTAGAGACCCAGGAACCTTTATGGATAATGCCATTGTCACTGTGAGTACACAATAACGCCTCCCTTTTTGCACCTCTAGTCAAAAGTCAAGTCAGCGTGCAGTATTGGCCGCCTGACAAATGCATTACCTTCACAGCGATCAGGATCAAAGAATAAAGGAACTTTTCAAAGTCTGTAACACTACTGTAGAGAAGCCAATACATCTATTTTCATGCTTCCGTTTTTGTTGTCTCTGTTGCAAAAAGCAATGATGCACACCAGCTAGCTTTAAACTGCAAAAAAGCTCACATTTGCTGCTTTGTTCTCTAAAAGGAAGGAAGCAGTTTATGGAACAAGAAAGGGCAGAAATAAGTTTAAACAGAAAAGAAAAACAAATCATTTAAAATGAGTTTATTACAAAGAACCAACAAGAACAAATAACTGCTACCAAAGACTGTAAATTGAAAAATATATTTATGTCCTGCAAATAGAGAGAAATAGTGTTTTATTAAACACTAAAAGTCACATGGCACAGAATGAGTATTGAAATGTAAAAATGTACTTTGTGAAATGACTCATTAAAAAATGTTTTTTGCCTGTAGGTCTGAGTTGCCTGTGAAAAATAAATCACAGACAATTATAGATTTCAGCATTTAGGAGCTTGTAAAATTTATATATATATATATATATATATATATATATATATGATACAATAAAGCTTTTTCACTAAATAAAAGGGATTTTTACTTTTACATTCAGAAAAATACATTCAAGTCAAAGTCTGACATTCAAGTCTGAATATAGGTTTGATGATAAATAAGTTTCATTTTGTTTGTTATTGTAAAAGAGTTCAAATACACAAAACGAAATCTTTCATAATCAATAAAAATTGTAAAGCACCCTGGCATATTAAGGGTTGTTTATTTTGATCATCATGTTAAATAGACAAGAAAGTATTCATGTGATGATGTTGCAGAAATCAGGTCCCCATTTCTGAAACTTACCTGCAGTTCAGTTTATCAGTGCAGGATGCATCACACTAGGGTTTCTGACAGGGCTTCAGGGTTTTCGTTTGACACCATCTGCCATACATGCCACCTCTCTGTCTGCCAGTCCGAGGTATCAGAGCCTTTTGCCTCACTGTGCCTCAAAGCATCTGTTTTATCTAGAATCTGGAGGGCAGGGGTTGTCTGAGGGAGGTCAGGCTGATATGGGAAAACTGAAGAGGTGGTGAAAGACATAGAAGTTTCTTTTAAATGTTCAGAACACCGAAGGATAGACAGAGTGTCTGTCCTGTCTGGTAGCAATGAATATGCAAGGTATCCTGTCCTTTGTCCTGTGCATTCTGAGCTAATGGCTTCTGATTGGCTGCTCAGTGACTGATGTAATGAAGAGTCTGACTGTCTCTGTTCTCTCTGGTCATGAGGACCACTGCTGCTGCGAATCACCGGTAGGTGTGACCTGCAATCCAAAACACCCAGTGGTGTTTGTGTTGGTCTGACAGGAATCTTGTTGTTGCCTTGGTGACTGCTCAGCCCCTCTGATGATCCATACGAGTCACATTCTGATGCATCTCCAAGAGAGCCTGAGAGAAATCATTTATTATCATCCAGCATTTATTTAATATTCTGATGTCATCTGAAACGTGTTAAATAGAATTACCAGTAATTTGATGGCCAATAAAATCCTTCCCAAAGAATCCATGCCAGGTGTCCCAGAAACAATCAGATGAAGCCTCTGAGAGAAACAAAAGGAGTTAGAGGATGAGGTACTTTTTATATGATCATAGGAACTGAAAAAAAATTTAAAATCATGGCCTCCTCCTTAAGTTTACCTTTTGCCTTGGTAAAAATCCAATCATAAAAATATTCTATTTATTCCACCTGAGATGCTAAAAACCTCACAACTGTCTAAAATGTGTGTATTTAAAGCAGTATTTTAAACTTTAAACTGATTTCTATTGATGTTATTAATTGAGATGAGATCATAATGCATACCAACAATGTATTAGTCTGCACTATAATAAAAACTTAATATTTTGAATGTGAAGTTAAAAAAAAGAAAAAGTGAATTTATGGTAGAGCTTCTGTGCTTCAATATACTGGTCTGAAGTGGCTGGTCAGGGCAGGTTTCACAGAAATGGAGCACTGAACATACTAAAAAGGACTGTAAATAAAACCAGCAGTGCTGAATTGCAACCAGTAAAAAGGACCGCATGACAGCTATTCAAAAAATAACACTGCTAACAGTCACAGATACACAAAGCAACAAGAGCACCTAAGCCACCTCCAGCCCCATAAAGAAAAACCCAGACAGAAAACATACAGTTGCTGTTAACACCTGTTGTTACCGTTTGGTTTAACAATTAGAAATATAAAGCCTTGAGTTTAGCAAATTTTGGCCAGTTTGGTTCTTTAAACTTCATGAAGAGAAAACCTGACTGAAAACCTGCACGTGCAACACATAAGTCACACAGTTGCGAGTTGATTATGGAGTAACCAGATTTTTAGCACAAGTATAAATCAGGAATGACCCTACGTATACTGTGCTTCATCAGAAAATCTTGTAATAGGAAAAATGTCTGAAAATACTATGAAAGTAAAAGTGTGGCATGCTCAGGATGAAGGAAAGGATCAAAGTCCAGATTCAGTGCAATCTGTATGAAAGCATGTAAAAAGCTGCAATAGCATGCTTAGTGTGGTCAAGTAAACATAAATTCCTTAATATTTGCTACTCGAGATTCATTTTACTGGCTGCTGGCTCCAGCGACATACCACATGAACAACACAGACTGAAAATGATCAATCTGAGGAAAACAATGCTATTTCCTGAAAATGTCAAACATAATTACTAAAATAATTATTCAAAATACATAATATTGAATTAATTTAACACACCTTTGTCGGTAGAAGGAGTTGGGGAAGTGCTGCAGGATCCATTTTTTGAATTCCCACTGAATGTGTCCTGTCTGGAAAGTCTGGAAATGCCACCAGAGATTGGACTGCTTGGATATTTACACAACAGACTCTCTGACATCACAGGGGAGTTATTGTCATAAGGAGACACCTCTCCACTCGATGCTTTGTGGGAGTCATTCGACAAGCGTCTCTCTGACGGACAGAAAGATTCCTCTAGTCTAAGAAGACCCGGCTCTCTGCAAAAACAAGATGTTTAAGCCACTTTCACCTGACTCAAGGAGCAGAAATATGAATTAGTATGTTTTGAGATAAACTATCCAGCCCCCCCGCGACCCCGTTAGGGACAAAGCAGTAGATAATGGATGGATGGATGAGATAAACTAAAGTGCATATGAAGAACTGGGGGACGAGCTGTTTGGAAAGGTTTCTAACTACATGAAAGGATTTAAAGCATCTAGGTGGAGGCAATATAAAAGTTGTTTAACAATTATTTTTTCAATTATCTCTTTGGAACACACTATAACATCTTTATGATTCATATTTTTTAAATTTTTGTGTCTTTTTTTAAAGTTCCTACAAAGTTTTCTCCTTTGAATAATATCAAATGCCAACAAAAATACTCACGAGCTCTGAGAAGCCTTCCTCCTGAGCAAATAATCCACAACATCAGGATCAGTTTCGAGCAAACTTATCAGCAACTCATTCTGCAGGTCTGCAGAAACCTGGGAGAAGCAAAACTCTGGTTTGATTCAATATGCACTTTAGATCGTTACAAATACACATCGGTACATAATACTTATTTCATTTACTCACAGGATTATGAGTAGCTCAGCTTTTTAACCAGATCACTACATTTAGAAAATAGCTCCGTAAGTTACTTTTCTTGATAACAGATCATTGTTTTATTAAATTTGTTTTTGGTGAAAAGCTGAAAGCATTGCAAGAAGCATCATGTTATCTATAAACAAAGTGGAGGCTAATATAAAAGTTAATGACCTATTCAGTGAGGCTTGTTTTGGCCAAGCACTGAAATCAGTGTTGATGAAATGTAATTTTGCCCAGGAAAGGAAAAGACACACACACTACTGCTTAACTTTATCGGGTTTATGTGCCTATAAAACCCTCTCCAATAACTATTAAGTTATTGTTTAGATTTTAACAGGCTCCACTCTATTAAGCCTAAAAACTCCTGTAAAACAAAACCTGACAGACTTGTACAGTGGAAAGAAAAACAAGCTGTTTTTTTCTCTTATGATTTACAACGAAGGTGAGTGAGGATTACCATGAATAGCGCATCATATGAATCGATCATCTTTTGAACCACACTGATTATAGCTGCACTTTCCTCTGCACGGGCAAAGCTTTGCACTGCAAACTCTTTGTCTGAGTTCTTCTGCTTGTGTAAGAGGTTAGGTCCAAAGATGGTGGCTAAATTAAGTGATGTCATCTTGTTTCCTGTAATCTAAACAAAACAGAGAATTTAAATGTGTTTATAAACTGTGAGCAAAACTAATAACATTAGATTGTACTTGTTTGACCCTTTTTGAACAGTTAAATTGTATAGTTAAAAAGCATTGTGAAAAGATTCCCAGGAAAGGCTGGGAATGCATTCCCATAATACCACAGGTGCTTTCATAAAACACTGCAAAGCAAACAAGGACAGAACAGACTGAAATTTACTTAGACTGTGTGGCGAGAGTGACCATCAATCATTCACTACAGATAACTATAATGGATGATTGGGCATAATGATGCTGCATTTTTATGCAGCGCTCTTCAAATTAGAGACTGCAGTTAACACACATCTGTCCGTCTGTCCTCTGATAGTTGCTGAAATTCATCAAATTAAATCTGTGAAACAGTTCATGTCTGGCTTTCAACACATTTTTATGACAATAGCTTGTGTAATTGAAGTGTTTTATTGTTTTATTTGTAATCTTATTCAAAAGTAGCCCAACAGGTTCCTCATATATCTAATCTTTATAAAGATGAAAAAAGCAGATCTTAAGCAAATGTGATTTAGTGATTTTTACCTCCTGTCCCTCACTGTCCAGTCTGTCTTCAGCATGTGTGGACACAGTGGACAATAAGAAAAGGAGGCGCTGCAGTGTGTCGCTGTTACAAGGAGGAAGCATAAATATCAGGAGCTGGATGGCACTCTGCTGGTCTGAATATTCCAGCACTGCAGAAAAAGAAGTAAATCAGTTTATGTCAAGTTCAAAATCAAAAAGTAATGTAAATATTTACTTCATGATTTTTTTTCCTCAGTACATGTGTGTGTGTTTGCGTGCCTATGTGCTCCTTACAAATTGTGTTGATGAAGGCTGTGTAGAGTTCTCTTGTAAGCAGCGGGTCAGGCATGTCTCTGAGGAACTCTTTTATCAAAGCAGCTACGTCATGGACACTGTGTTCCTCATCAATGCGCACCTCCCACCCCTGATCAAACTCCTCACGAAGCTGGGTGAGATTTTATCACATTTTATGTTGAAGGATGTTACTTAAATGTGTTACTTGTAGTATTGACATGTTTTAAGGTTCACCAGCTGAATAAAAACCTACCTGTCTTACTCTCTTTTTGGAACTCCCAACACGGAAAATTCCTACTGTCTGCAAGCCTGAACAAAGACAAAACTCACTGTCATTATTGTAACTAATATTCAGCTGTCAATCTTAAATTAAATGAATGATTAAAAAAATCATGCCCAGGTGTTGATTGAATGAATGCATGAGTGGTTTTGTACTATGCGCCAAGTGTTTTCATTTTTATTTTTGTACCATATTTTTCCAGGTGCTCACAGCAGAGATCCACAATCCTAGGCACCTGTCTGTAAATGGGGTTAAGGCTGAGCTTTTTGTCACGGTGCTTCTTCCTGTTGTCGGCTGCCTCGTCTGGCAGAGACAGCTGAAGGGCCTCCAATAGCCGAGACTGGTTATTATCAAGGTCAGTAATGCAGTCTACAGACACTCCGCCCTGTCAAACAGACAGGTGACAAGCATATGATGATGAGAGAAGCCAGTTGCAAGAGAATTTTTGTGCTGCATTTACTCCAAGACTGCACCATCTTCAAAACACACAGTGAATATCTAAAAAGGTCATAAATTTGCATAAAAATCTAGAGTACAAATGTAATGACAGACCCCCACTGTTGCTTTACGTCAGCATGTGAAGTTCACTGGTATAAAAGCCTACCCTCCTGCATGTCCGTGGGGCAATATCTGGCGTGCTGGGCAGACTGGATTCATTAGGGGTCTCAGAGGTGGAGCTCAGGGAAGAATTACTGCTAGAGAGCTCCTTGTTAACCTTTTTGAAGCTAGAGGACAGGTGAAGGAAGGACAGCATCAGTTCAGTGGGATTGCTGTGTTCCTCTCGTGGGTGATCGTGTCTCAGCTTGTGTATGCGGTCGTTGGATATGACATGTGACAGCGGTATGCCAAATGCCTGTGGCGTAGTCTCTGCAAGAGCAAGAAGGGCAAGACAAGGAGATTATTAGTTCACATACTGATGTTGGCTTCAAGTCAGCGGAGACATTCTGAAACAGTATTTCCTCTTAAGTCATGCCTATTTTACTCTGGACTGTTATCTGTGCAAAGCATCAAAAACTGAGTTGTGATGTCAGTCACATTTATACTTGAACTTTTAAATGAATCCTTCTCAAAATACAGTTGGCAAAAGAGGGTAAGAACCATGTTCTGACTTGTAACTTGATATACAGAGGGCACATACTTTCCCAAGTGCATTTGTAAACAAAAAAGGGAAAAGAGGAAAGAGGGGGCTGGGCACGCTGGAGGACAGACTGCAGCGAATAAGCTACCACTTAAGATTGTTTTAGTTATTTCCCTCAACTGCCTCTGTCTGACAGAGAACATCACTTTCCTGCCACATTATTACAGCGGGCGGGGCAGAGCGCTGGTGGAAGATCACAGCTTCCTCTGTACTGTCAGATTCAGATCACTCGGAGCTCCATGGATATAAACAGCCACCAGCCTATGCTTCAGTGAGTGCACAAAGCTTCAGCTAGATGGCTAAAAGAATATATCTAAGTGTCAGATGCAAACAAGACTCAAAAAGTCTTGACAAGACTTAGTGGCTCTCTCAGCGATTCAACACAAATCTGTTTATCTTGTCTGGTTTGAGAAGCATAAGAGTGTTATTTACTGCAGTAACAAAATGCATAAATAACATCTAAATATTCTTGATAAACAATATCCAAAAACCTAAATCCTGACTATTGTGAGGAGTGATTCCTTTGCAAAATTACCTTTGTCTTTACTCTTCTCCTTTGATAATGAATCAAGCTTCTTCCTAAGAGACTTCTTGTGTTTGTGGCCATCTGAAAAGTTCATTTACATGAAAGCAATTTTTTATTGCTAATTTTCCAAAAAAAAAAAAAAAAAAAAAACATCATTTGAAAGACTTTTCAAAGACAAGCAGCATTACAGCTTCACGACAAAGATTAAAAACTTAAACAAATACATTTAGGCATGGTGATGTGGCAGCCCAGGTCATGACACTGAAGCAGTCGCCTGAAGGCAACATCCTGGAGACGAACCCTCTCCAGCTCTGAGAGGCTCTGCAGAGGGACGGGCTTCAGGCAAACACTTCGCCCCAACGTGCTGTTCCAGGTGAAGTCACCCTGAGGAAACACACAGATATTCAGAAGGCACATCACATATTACTACAGTTGTTATCACATTAGCTTCTGAACACATTCTTTGTATGCTTCTGTAATGCAGCACAGTCTTCACGCTTTGCTTGCAAGCTGAAACAACAGTTTTTGTTACACAGACTGCTGTATGGTTTGTGATGTTTAACTACAGACCACAATTGTAATTGTTGATGTTAGTATGACTCTTTTGTATGAAACACTTTTTATAATCATCTATCCATCCATTGTATACCACTTATTTCCCTGAACGGGGTCACAGGGGGCTGGAGCCAATCCCAGCTGTCATCGAGTGAGAGGGGGGGGTACACCCTGGACAGACCTCCATCACAGGATCTATATAATAATCTGTTTTGGACATTTTCTCTGATTAAAAAAGCAATAATTAAGAGATGTTGTCATTATTCATGCTGTCTGGTTGGATTTATGTCTCCCTATAGAGTTTTTAATGTCTTTAGTAACCAACAAAAGCTGAATTAAACCATCGTTGTACCATAAATATTGAATCAGGAAACTAATTGTAGAGATTATCCTTTTGTACAAGTAGCACACCAATTATTAAGCATGCCCAATTTAGCATAACCCCAGAAGTGAAAAGCTTCATCTTTATTATTAGTTCTATTCTTGCTTCACTGCATCTCATTTTAGTGCATAGTTCAACTATTTCTTAATTATCTATTATTAAAATAAGTCAAAAAGCATTTCACAGCCATTCTGAAGATTTAGCAGTGTAGCAATAACGGGGCAAATAATCTGATCTGAAATTTTCAACCTCTGAATATCTCCACACTGAAGATTACAGTGCTTTGATCCACTGTTGAGCCAATCATATGAGCCATGTTCCAAAGAGGCTTAGCAACTCATTATCAGGATAAGGCTTACGCTAAAGTGGCTTTCCTCCATTAAATGAGAATATAAGCAGTGCTTCGGTAGCATACTATGATCTACTACACACATGGAATAACAAAGTGTAGCATGGGTACAGGGAGGCAACTGCCAAGTCCAACAGCCCCAAATGATGATGCCATAAAGAACTTTCTGTAGTCACTAGAATAAAAAGACCTAAACTGTGGCTTATTCAGCCCTGATTTCAACATCATCATGTCAGTCTGAGGTTATATAAAGAGACAGAAGCAACTGAGACAGTCAAATTCCACAGGAGAAGTGAGGCATGTAAAGCAGGATGCTGGAACAACAAATCTGTTGGGTTCTTTACCAACATGTGCACAAGTGTACCAAAGGCAGTTGATATAGTTTAATGGGAAATTGGCCTCAAAACATAGATTTGATCTAAACATTTTTCATTTGCTCAACTTCATGAGTTCAACTAACAAAAAGAGCCTTGGTATAGTTTTAGACATGCTCTGTTTGCCTTTGGAGTGTGAACCTTTTAGGCAGTAAATGCTACAACAAACACAGTCCTTTGTTTACTGCGCACAGGCAGGTACTAACTCGCATCCAATTTGCTTTTGGAAAATCAGGAGGGAAATATATCTGCATGACAGTGAAAACTTCATTTCACTGTCGGTCGTTTTAGCATTACAATAAAGTTATATTTGCTTAAAACCGGATTTGGTATGAGGCATAAGGTCATCAAGTAAATGGGCAATAAATACTTGAATAGATTTAAAGGAACCATTGTTACATCTCAGTGATGCCCTGATGTTTAATATGCAGTGTGGCTACCTCTCAATCCACCTTCACTCTGTATACGTTCATCTGATTATTTTCTGTTTCTTATACAATTCAAGCAAATGCATCAGTATTATTATTAAATTATAAATGGCAGGGTATCACAGGTGTGCTGTGAAAAAAATTTAACTGACTGTTCATTTCAGCTCAAAATGACTGTAAATAATTATATATGTTACATTTTCAGATGACATCAAACTAGTTTGTAAGTCTGATCATTAATAAACATTGTGAGGCAAACCATATATTGTATTTATATAGACATAAATAGACATTTAAAACTAAAAGCGAGCAGATGAAAGCATGCAATCACCTGTTTTTTGTGCCTTTAGATAGTATTACATGTCGGGCGCAGGTTGCCTTGGCACATGCAACAAGTTTACACTGGTAGGCTACTTTTACTTTTTAATGACAAAAGAAGAACATGTTTTGCAAGCATCAAACTACCAAATAAAATTTATGAGACTGTCATAATAAATTACTTTCTGAATGAGATCACAGTGAGAGTCGTGCCCATTCTCCTCACACATTCCTCTGGTGTCACAATATAGGAGTGGAAACTTTTCCTGGGCTTAATTGGTTTTCCACAGACATGTTTCATAATAGAGTTACTTACTTATAGGGAATGCAAAGTGTGTATTGCCCAAACAGGTCATTAAGGTGCCGTTTTTTCATAATATTGGGAAAGGCTTGAAAGATTATCTATTTTTTTGTGATCAGCCAAAGGCTTTTCCAAATCACTGTTTGTCATATTTGAACATTTGTCAGCGACACAAAGGCAGACTCATTCAGCTGTTCTCATTTTGTTTTTTCAGAGCAGTAACAGTCAAAGATGAATGAGGAAACGTTTCTTATCCAACTAACCTCATGGTTTTAGCTGTCCCACCTGACTGAAGTACAGTTTTAAATGTCTGGACAAACAACATTTAAAAAGAACACTACACACAGAAAAAAAGGATTGTATCTGATTCTTTATGTAGCTTTGGATAAGATTTTATAAAGCTTAATGTCCATTTTATTTTGAATAATCCATTTATAAACATTTTTCAACAATGCCATTGACAAAGTAAGCAAGCCTGTTGAAATATACTACATGATAAAGTCATCTAAACCCTGCCCTGTTTGGTCAACACACAGCACTGGAATACAGGTGCACTTGGCTGCACACTAAATTTAATTCAAAGCCTTGCTTGAAACACAACAGCACTTCCTTGAACACAATGAGAGGAAACCTGCAAGGTAGTTCATACAATATGGCCAGATTGAAAACTCAGATTACACTGATCAAGTGCACTCGAGCCAGATCCAGTAAAGCGATAAATACTCCTCAGTGCTCAGGAAGCCATTCAATAGGACATTACAGGGAGAGTTTTCCACAAGAGCCCTTACATTCCTGCCCACTGTATTCGTCTCAGAGTTTATTAGGTAACTAGAAAATAAAAGTAAATTCAAATGCATTTATTTATAAAGCAAATTTCAGGCTACAAAAGCAACACAAAGTTCCTTAAATAGTTTTAAAGCAAAAACAAAGTGCATATTACAATAAGACATGGCGTCTAATAATATACTGTGAAAGACACACACACAAAGAAAACACAAGTATGCACCCATAAATATTCCTCCATTCCTGCCTATATACTCATTTAGCCTACTCTAATAAAAACTCTTAACTGTAATTCTCTTAACTAAATGCAACTATACAAATACTAATAAAATAAAACATTATAAAAGTCTAAGTAGAGGCTTTTACTTACACACTGTTAAACGTAACGTTTTCCTTGCTGCCATTTGAAACGTTTTTAATTACTTTTACGTTTATATTTAAATAACAAATTAGGTGGTAAAATAAAATGCGCTATGCGTTTTGAAGATATTTTTTCATTTAAGTCAGACATGTATCATTAAGAAAATTATTATAAAAAGATCTTACAAGAAATGTTCATGTTGGCGCAGGTCGTGGTAATCGTTGTAGGTGCGATCATTTCAATAAGTTGGTTTGTTTTTTCTAATATTGATTTAAAAAACCAACTAACAAAAATATAGTATAATATTTAGCCTGTACACCTATATGTTTCTACCTGTAATAATTTCACACACTTACAAGCTCATTTTACCACCAGGAAAACTAAAAAGTACGTTGTTTTAAACAGCAACATTTACTCACAAGATAAGCGACGCCTCGCTGGAAAATAGGACCCTCCATTACAAAAACTCTGCCCGTCCACGGGGGAGAAGTCACTTTTCAGGACCCCAAATAAACGCTTCCAAGAAAAGCGACGCCACTTGGCTTCAGTCGAAACAAAAGTAAACCCAAGTTTCTATATTTCAGCCAGAAGGTGTCGCTAAGTGCGTAGTGAAAAGACAGCAGGCAGCAGCGCGCGCTGCATGCATGTAAAAGCCCTGAGTGGACGGAGGAGCGTCTTCAAGTTGATATAAACTTTTATCCGTGTGATGAGACGTACTAATACCTTTACGTTTTACTGGACATTTTCAGTGAATCAGTAACAACTCTAGGTTTCCATAAACCCCCGCTGGCGTTGGAGAAGAGAGGTGCAGAGATACACAAGTGTTCAGTGTGCACATGGCCTTGCACACCTGACTCAAATTAATGAGTGTGCGCAAAAGACCTGTCAGGTGTGTTGGAGCAGGGACACAATGAAAACGTGCCGAACTGCAGCTCCTGTAGGAATGAATTGAATAGTCTTGCATAAGCTGCACTTTACTAATGAGCATTGATGATGGGTTTGCTAGCAGCTTATGTAAGTAAAAGGGGGAAAGAAATGGGTTCAAAACCACTTTTTTGTAGTTTATAATGATAAACATCGCATTTACATTTGTTTACTTTGAAAGGAAATGAAAAATACTTTATTCATCCCACAGGAATACTGCAAATCCCAAAGGGAAATTGAAATTGAAACATCACCTCTATTAATTTTCCCAACAAATAAGTCATAATAATAGTAATACAATTCCTCATGTCGACTTTTACTTGTAACATAAATCCTGTGGCTACTTAAGTTGTCTAAATAAACATTGTGAAAAGGATCACACAAAAGCTTAATCATTGCTTTTTCATCCAGGTCTTCGGGGACCTGCACTACATTCTCTGTCAATCAGCCTCCTTATCTTTGTCGCTATAATGAGAGACAGCACATTCCATGTTGTGGAGCGACAGGTTATCAGCTGATAGTTGGATGGGACTGTTTCCTTCTCAGTGTCCAAACTATTTGTCTCTAGGTCAGCCATTGAGAGTGGGTCCCATCCCATAGCAGCTGCTTCACTGGGTCAGCATTTTTAACCAGTAGGCATGGATCATGTGCTGACCAGTTTTTAACACCTGGGAATCTTTGTTAGATGTCTGCTATTCTGATGTTAACTGGCTGTTTAGGGAAGGAGCCATGGTCTGCTATTTGTTCTTTCAACCACTGGGCTTCAGTGTAATATGAACAGTGACTAACATTGTGAAGCTGTTATCAGCAATTGCAGTAGCCAGCAGGAAGGGTTAAACATCATATCAATCAATTCCATCAAGGTGATAATAGGAGTTTTTCTTTATTTTTTTTTACTGCACAGTTTCTTGAATATTCTGCTTAACTTATTGCCAGGAAGAGATGCATTTTCAGATAATCCTGTGTATCTATGAAATATCTATTGCTTCTTATAAACAGCAACATGGATGTGGAGTAGATCCACTGAGATTAAATTTCTATATTTTTGATGGTGAATGAAAAATGGTTATCACAGTCAGAAATACACTGTAAAACACTCAGAACTTTTGTTTGATCACCTTAACTTCCTCATTTTGATAAGCTTATGCCATATTCCATCATTTATTTCTGTCCAGGTTTGCATTAATGTTTCTCCAGTATATTGTGTTAATGATTAGAGGTATTCTCCAACACATCTAAAAGATTCTCACTCGCGTTAAGGTCTGGACTTTGTGGTAGAAAATCCATTTCATGTGCCCCAAATTCCCCCCTATGAAATTTGAGACTTAAAAATGTCTGCATTTTCACCATGAAATATTGCATGTAACCCAAAATAAGATGTTAACACTACCCCTGTGGGTGTTTAGTACCAATACTTTGAGCTTATTTCTCAATCTACCAGTAAAAATGTGATTCCTTCATCTTTAAAAATTGCACTGTAAATTTTATTGTATTTGATTTAACCAAGTGTTCAATCCTCCCATCACAGTTCTTCTCTGAAGATGATGTGTCACCACTATCCTTCCACTGTTTCATGTGTTGGACACATACAATCTATGATTGGACTGCTTTTAACTCAGTTTTAGTCAATCTCCTTAATCCTTTTATGTGCTTGATGCAGACCAATTTGACTCTTCTGAAGCAGCAATATCATTTCCACGACCACATGATGTATTTTTTAACAGGGGTTTTGCAAAAGCTTGCTGCTTGATGAAACACATTAATCACTCCAGTGCTTTTTCAATGAGAGGTTCGTGCCTATTTGCTTAGTTAAATCCAGGGCGGCGGCCCTTTCTTTTGGGTGGGGATAAACAATGTGTTTGTTGTTCTGTTATATGTCGTCATAGACTACTAAAAGTCTTGTTTGCACTGCTGTCACCTTTATTGTCTATGAGAGCAAATAAAAGACACCCACATGTTTTGATACCTGTAAATGTCAAATGTGGAATTAAATGTTTCATTTCACATAAAAAAAATATTCCATTTTTTGAGATCCCAGAGAACACTTTTCATTTTCCTGCCTTTCTCTTTCAAGCCATCTCTCCTTCGCAGCACTCAGAGGAATGCGAATGACATTACCCAAAACCCTGCAGCCAAACAGCACACTCTAACGTATTCTTTACAGCATACCATTATATTTAAATAACTAATAAATCGCAAGATCTCTATAGCATTCTCATATGTTTGTTGCTAATTGTAATTATTCACTTTAATGATTAATATTTTTGAAAATGTGCATTACTAAATTAAGCAGTTTGTTGAGGTGTGATATGAGATGCATAGTTACATACCCTGCTGGGACAAAAATAAAGTTGCCACCTGGATTTAACTAAACTTACTGGTACAAACCTCCTTAGTGGATAATTACTGCAGAGGCCATTATCTTTCAGCTGGAACAAGTTATTTAACCCCAACCGATGCAATAAGCAGCTTCTCACTTAAAAAAAAATGACCATGTGGAAAGTCATATTATGTCACATTACATTCAGATGTTAGTTTCTTTAAAAAGGATCTAATCACTGGCATGCATCACACAGAGAAAGGAGGAGATTGCAGAAACTATTCAAACTGGTTAAGAGCCATTTAACACGTCTAAACACTGGAAGGTGTTGGGGAACCGCCATCTTCCAAGAAGAAAAACATTTTGAATGATGGTGATCAAAGATCACTTCAACATTTGGGGAAACCTGATGGATGAAAAACAAACAGCAGAACTCAGAAATAGGTTTAATATTTAAAGAACATTTTCAAACACAAAGTACTGGTAACTCAAGGGGCAAAGACTTAGCAGCTGTGTAGCCACAAGAAAACCACAAATCAGTGAGGCTTCCCAGGAAAAAATGCTTTATTTTGCTAAGGAGTATTAGGATTTGGACTGTAGAGCAATGGGAGAAGGTCATGAGGTTAGACAGCGGATTTGCCGTGTTTCACAGTGACCAGTGCATCAGGGTGAGAAGAGAGGCTGATGAAGTTATACTTCTACTTTACAAGCCTGCTGGTGCCGTTCTCTGATCTGGTGGGTTGCTGCCAAATTATGTGGTCAAAGAATTATGTCATCTAACTACCAGAAAATATTTTTAAAAAAGCAAGTTTTCATTTCTGATGGCACAGTTATTTACAAGATGACAATGTTTGGGACTCTCTGAGACAGACACACTTCTTTCATTTATAGCACTATAAATCTAGACTTCATCAGTCCAGCATCTTTGTTTTAGCCGACAACACCAGTGATGTTTTGAAAAGATGACATCTCACATCTATGAAGACCATTGTCTATCAACTCTTGATTTGTGTTCCAGTGACCATTATCCTAATTTTATTACTACAGCTTTACATTAAAAATGATGAATGGCTCTTTCTAAAGGTCATATAAGTTTCTATGATTAGAATATAATGAAATTACATTTTGTAGCCGCTGTATCTAATCCGGATGTTTGAAGCATCATATAAAAAATATTTCTTTAATGCATTCATAATCACCATCTTTTGAGGGCAGCATTAAAGGAAGGCATGCTGAATGATAGTTTAATAAGTTTTTGTTTTAATATCAAAGCTTCAACGACAAAACAAAATGTGCTTCATATATCTTACAAAGTCATAACCGGAGGCTTCTGCAGCGAATGGGGAAAATGAAAAGTAAAAACAGACCTAAATGCCCTGCAAGCGTAACTCTAAACAATGTTAGGAACTTTTGTGGAGAAGAGACATATTAGTCCCGCATTAAACAATGACTGGCTTTGAGTAACGCTATCATGCTTGTTGTAAAATTAAAGAGCATGGAGAGCTGCTCCATCACTCCTGCGCTGTTGAGTGCAACACACAAAGAGTAAAGACACACATTCTTTTTCTTCTTGCTTATCCAGCACTTTAGTAAAACAACTTAAACAATTTTTAACCATATTATGCCTCCTTGACCTTATTATATTTTTAGAGGCTGAATTAAACTAATTTAGTTATTCTGTAGAAGTACATTATCCATTTTTCCTGAGAACACCCTTTGACTAAACAGATCCTATCTGTTATGTAACCACAGAAGTGCTGCTTAAAACTGAGATTCAAATCAACTGATTCAAAACAGCGATTTTACACTTGTGTTTACAACTAACCCGCAGCATGTTTTCTACATTTATCAGATATGGTGTCTATACTGTGGTGCTGCCATTTAGAAGCTTACAGATTTAACCCCCATGCCATGCAAATGGACAGTCTCTGGTGGGAAGAAATATGTGCCTGAGGCACTGTGGCCAAGGATCAGGTCATGCTGCTGTACTGTGAGAAGAAGTAGGAGTTGAGGCCTTCTTCATGTAAACCAGATGTCTCTGCTTTCTATCTCAGCTCGGAGTAGGAAGTTCAGAGTGAATACACAGCTGATACAATACAAAGACATTCGACCTACAGAACATACAAGGTAATTCACAAAAAGGATTAACAAAAAAAAACTTGAGATATTTTTTTAACAATAGGGAGATAATGTGCTTTAAATAAAAGCAGTCTTTGGTAGCTTCAAATACTTCATCAGCGTACATCAACTATTGCACCGTGCAAGTTTCATTATTCACAGAGCAAGCATAGCATACCAATGCACTTTGTAACATATGCAGCGGGATCTTCGTAATAACACATATTGTGTGTATCATGAAATATGAGTCTTGCAGTGTTAGGGTCCTTACTGGGCGGAGGAGCAGTGGTGTTTTGGGGGAAAAAAGATTTTTAAAAAAAGGGGGGAGTGTAAAGCATGCTGTAACCCTGACTTCACTGCTGTTGTTGCAACAGTTTCTTGGATACTATTGTCCCTGAATGAAGAACTGCCTGAATATGTGCACACCCACAAAATGTGACTTCGATTACTGACTTGAAGTAAGGTTTGCATACAGAGGTACTTACTCTGACTGTAAGCTGACAGCATGGTCATGTGAGTCCTCAGATACGATCTAGAACCATAGAGTTCAGCTCGTTGTTAGAGTTCCTCTCAGTTTTAAAATAGGAGGTTAAACGCAGTTATTTGAGGTGGATATTCTGAAAATACCTCAAACAAGTATTATAAATGTGAAAAACATTGATGATTAATGACTTTATGTCACCTGTAATGGAAGTAAAATCTTCAAGCTTAGCGATTTCTGACAAAGAAACATAAGCTTTGGCATATGCATGAACATAGTCTATAAAATCAGAAATCTGATTTAATATAATTTTGTACTGATATGTAATTGTCAGCAGGAATAATGGCTTCATTTAGGGTTTCTAAAGCACTCTGGGAGTAGGATGAGCATTATTGTTGAGCACATGCCTGGCATTCATTACAAGCCTTTTACAGTGTGAGATCTGTGATGCATTATAGCAAACTAAACAGTGTTACCATGAGAACCAATTTAAGCAAAACAGTACAGACTGATTAAATCCCTCATTCTAATATTGAGTGATCTGTTTTATTTGGCAATATAGGATAGCTTCCAGTGCATTTTCCACAGCTGTTGTTGTGCAATGTCTGGATGCTTTCCTCTCAGATACAGTTCAGCGTGTTTAGTTTGATCAGCCTCAAAATATATACTAAGTCCTGGAGGGATAAACACAGATTCACAATGGGGGGATCTTTAGATCTAAAATTCCTATAATTTGCTTTGCTATAGTGGCATATTATAAGATTGTCACAGAAAATAATCAAACCAATACATTTTTGTACAATCATTGACTCTAAGTGTGTCACACGTTTCACAGCAAAGGGAGTTGACATCATTATAGAAGCTGAATCACATATTGTAACAGGGTTAAAACACCGCATCAAAAGTCCACCCGTGAAGCTTAACTGTCCAATGAGTCACAGTTTTGCAATAGCAGGAATCTGGGTTTTCTCTTTCTCTAATCAAGAATCTGGGTTTTCTCTTTCTCTCTCTCTCTTCTAATTTGTGCAGCAAGCATTATATATAGTATATATATATGTATATATATC
>JBAMIG010000013.1:11158693-11176941 GCA_037177335.1 Kiunga ballochi | reverse complement strand
AGGCATTAGATTAGATAAAAGGAGTTTCAGTCACTTCCGGAATTTATATCAGCAAGCGTGGTCCCATTCACTTTCTGACCTCTTAAAATACTCTACTCTCTACTATTGACGAATTTGCTTGTTCAAAGTTTTAAGACCTCTATAACTCTACAAGTCACTGAGATTCTGTCAGATATTACCTGGGAAAATATGCATCACCACTCGCAGCTTTTATCTAATCTAATGCCTAATTTCCTCATATTTTTCTGTGTGTGGCACATGAAGCCTTCAGATGAGATGAGATGACTGACCTTATACGGTGTCTCCTCAGCTTCGGTACCATAGTGCCGCATCAACGCCGACTCCAAACTCCTGGTCTGCCTCAGTCTCCGCTTGGAAATACTTTTGGGGCTTAGAGAGCATGAAAAAACGCTGCTTAAGAGCCCGTGAGCAGACATGTTTCATTTAGTTGATAGCGTATTTGAGAGAAAAGAGCAAAAATGAATTCATGTCCCTGAAACGGGTCCTAGTGAGAAGTATTGTAAGTCGTTTCACGGCAGCACGAGCTCTCCACTGCGTACAATGCGCAAAAGCCCAACCATGGATTATGAAATACGCGCCTGTATTCTCAGGTCACCTCCTCCACCTCCCAAATCTGGGACTTAGTACTTCCTGCTCTTGCTGTAAAATGACTCGATGTTAATGTTTCTCCCCAACTTATAAACACCAAGACAAACTGTACTCGGTGGAAAAAGAAAAAGAAAATCTGCGAATAATGTGGGCGGCATGTGACTCAGCCTAAGCATTTAAACTGATCCTGCTGGGGGAAAAAGAAGAGACTATTTAACTGGGTGAACAGCAAAACTTCTAATATAATTAATGTTATTTAAAAAATATACTCATCTAAGATTAATAATAAATAAACTAATCCTGATTTAAAGCACAATATCTACATTTTGCATCACCTGAAATTGAAATATCTATTGTGTTTCCTTAAAATAACACAAATATAAACAGTTTATTCACAATTCATCTGGCATGTGTATGACATTACATCCTTGTTATTTGAGTAAACTGAAGAAAACCAATGTTTAAATTTCTATAAAGAGCAGACAAAGAACTTGTTGATTGTGATAATTAGATAAACCTTTTTGCACTTTTTTGTTACCTCTCATGTGTGGTAGCCTACTCATGGTGACAGACATGTTGCACAGACCTCATCCACATTAACTGCCTTCATTGAATCAAACTGTATTTTTTTTTCAGCATAAGTAGTTGAGATACATGGCATGCAATGCCCTCTGAATGGATGCTTCCTGTGGGAGCCCTGGGGAAGGGGCCAGTGTGATAACATGACATGTGAACCAGCAGTGTATGGTCTTGATAAGGATTCATCAGATACCAGAGTCCACCAAACAGACAGGGGAAGTAGTGATAAGTGGGCGGCTTTACGTTTGATCCACTAGCTTCTTGGTGGTAAAGACTCCTGGAAGATTCTCATCAGACTTCCCATTTCTCATTTCTCAGAGGGATAGCAGCAGTTTACACATCCATCGACTTCATTATAGCTGGCAGTTGTACGTTTTCCTGTGGGTTTTGGAATAATCTACATTACAAAATGCAAATTGGTTTCACACAAAACAGAAATATGTTTTCATCTTTTTAACTCTTAAACCTTAACATACGAATGCTGAGGACTGTCTGTGGAAATGATAGAGTTCTTGGTATAGCTGCACAATCCTCCAGCTGCTCAAAAGGATATTGTTAACACTCTGACTTAAACAAACTGGTTTCCTAGGTGAATGTGGGAGGTCATTTTTCCTGATTTATTGGCTTTCATTAGATCTTTGAAAAACAAGAGTCCATATTACCAAATCACCAGCGGCCACAGCAATTATAACCTTTGTGAGAGATTCCAGGCTTGTTTCCGAATGATTTTTTTTTCTTTTGAAAGATTGTATGAGTCACCAGCACCCTCTTTTTTGTAAGAGGGAGGAAGGAAATGCCACTAGGTGGCAGTGGCAGGCCAGTTTTAGAGCTTAATTGTCAGATGAGTCAAGACATGATAAGCAATACTAATTTTTATTTAAAGTGTTTAGAGAAAATTATCCTCTTAGCCTGATTAACTCCTCTTTCATCTCTGACTGCATATAGTGACTCTGAACATCTTATAGCCCCAGGTTTGCAGCTGGTATTTTTTATTAAACATAACTGAAAATGCTAATGCAACCACATTTATGATTCTTAGAGCGTGACACAACATCTCTCTCTCTATAATACAAGATTTCCAGGTCAGTTGATATCAAAGACCTTGTAGGATTTGTGTTATGATACATTTGGTTTAGTGATGGGAAAATTCACTCACAGATTCAGGTTTTAGACTACAGGCAAACAAAAAACCACTTATTTGACTTATTTAACCTGTATTTAATAAACTTGCTTTCATAAATGTAAGGTTATTGTATTGAAGGTGAATGTATAGGTACAACCTTAGATCAGATAAACTTAATTTCATGCAGTGTCTTGTTTCTGTCACTTGTCTGTGCTGGTGTACTGTCTTACACTATGGTGCCGTGCAAGTCCCTGATGGCACTAAAGTGTTATAATCCTTAAATAATATACCATTAAAGTGAGAATCTGAATCTGTCCTTGGGGATGGGGGACAGATGTGAGTGGCACAACATTTAGAAACATTGCCCCCCTTTATGTGTCTGATGTTTATCATTGAGGTGAAAGAGCATTATATAAAATGACAGCTCTTTGAGACAACTTGTAAGTCTTTTATATGGACAGGAATGTTGTATCACCTAGTTTCTGATGTTCAAAGAACAAAGAGGCTTTTTTTTTACTTCAGAGGCACATATTGAGAATTGTGTGCCACTCTGAGACTAAAACACAAACATTTCTAACATGCATAATGCTAGTGTGTTAATGCATTTATACAGAACTGATACACTGCATTTGTCTTCTGGAAACTAGGAAGTGAAACAAAAGAAATTTTAGTCCTCAAGAGGAGTGCATCTGGGTAATATTATTACTCTGATTACCATCACTTACATTTGATAGCACATCTTCCCTACAGTAAAGGAGGGAAATGGGAGTAATGGAGAAAGGAAAATGCAATCTAAATGTCAGACAAACACTTTATTAACCACTTACAGACACAATCTCTGGGATAGGGCTAAGCTATGCCATCTCACTTTTCCCCTCAGCCTGATTGCTCAAACATTACGGGCCAAAATATATTGATTTTTCACCCTTCTCAATATCCTCTTTCCATTAATAGAATTTACACTAGACTGTCAATGTTTCAAGAAGCCACCCTCCTCCTGCTAACAGCACAATCAGGCTCCTTTGAGCCACAAAGAGGGCACACTTGGAGCTTTACCAACCATTAATTTCAGTAGGGGTTGCCTACCTGAGAGAGAAGACATGGAATTTGAAAACACAGACAAAAAGGAAATCAGTTTTGGCAGCTGCATGGAAATAAATCCACAACAGCAGGGGTAAGTACATAGCCATTTTACCCCCTTTCTTTTAATGTAAAGATATTTAAAATGTCTTAGACAAAAATGATAAATGTCGTTTATTTTAAGTCAAAATATGCCCCCACATGATCATTTTTTTCCTTCAACTAAGCTTATCATGGGCTTCAAGAATATAATATGTGATTGCAAAAACAAACCGATGCTTTTTATTTGAGCCTGAGTAATGAAATTTAATATAACAGTATCACGAGATGCCAGCTCCAACACACTCAAGAGGTTTATTCTGTGAACACTTTCTTAAAAGAAACAGAAACTAAATGAAATGAAGAGTAAACAGATTTTATTTAAAGTGATACGTTGATCTATATTAATAGTTGCCCGAAATCTGTGATCATTTTCAATTCTGCTATGTTCTCATGCACAAAGCAATTATCTTCCGTATTGTCAGGCTAATAACTGCCCTAATCCCCTGCATTAGAAACGATGCGTGCTCTCGCAGATTGGAAGTCAGCCTGCAGGAACACAGGGCTTCTGATTCAAGTGACAGCGTCGACTTGGTGACCTTAGCAGCTTTCCATGGGCACATTGATTTTTCTCCCACATTACAGATAATTGCTTGATGCTGTGAATCCTATCCTCCCAGGGCAGCAGGGAGGAGCTTCTGTAGTGTGTTGACACAAGAGTGGCTATCTGATTTGAGGAATGTGATATCCTGGGATCTCATCAACTGCGATTGACTTGGGAGTAGTTTCTGTCTAAGTCATGAGTGTATAAAACGATGTATTTTCATGCTTGCTTGGGTTGGTAGTGTTCTGTATGGTTGCTTCAGTCCAAAGACAAAAAGATAAATGATGGATCGTCTAAACCCTGTTGGCTATGGCTTCCCAGCTTGTTTAACCAGTTATGAATATGTGCCTATTATGGTTTTTTTTTTTGTCATTATTTATTTCAAAGGCAGATAATTGTCTAGATTATTACTTGTAGCTAAATAGAGTAAACTGCAGTATTTGGAATAAATTTGCTTGACAGCTTTTATAAATACATCTGTAATCTTCATGTGGGCTAAGCAGTTTTGCCAAAGCTGTCAAGCAAATTTATATTAATGCATTTTCCTGTTCTGCATGGAACAACTTTCATCATTTTATGCAAATGAGGGCACTGCTGTTTGCTCTGCTCCATAAAGTAATGGGAAAACCACTTCCAGTCTTATTATGTGAGGTGCAAATCTGCTTTGATGGACTGAAAAATCAACTTGTATGTCAATGTTTTTATTTTCAAGTCTTTTTAAGAAATAACAGTCTTCATGTTTTTTTTTCATTGTGGTTCATTGTTCTAGCTTGTGTATATTACCTTCTTTAGAACATTGTCTTTTGTTTTTCATGTGCCCATAAGTATAGTTACCCAAGTGATCAAAGAACCAAACTAAGTACTGTATAGCAGATCTATAAGCAATCAGTAGAGTTTTTCAAGGGGTATTGCTCATTGCATTATTCTCAAAAACAAACAGGTCATCCTCCCACACACAGTGAATTACATTGAAATCAAATGAGTCTCAGAACGCACATTGCTCATCATCTTAAATTGCTACTGTTGTAACCTCAAAACAATGCTAAATGTGATTCTTAGTTATTTAGACAGCTCATGCTTTTCGTTTTCTGCACCGGCCCCATCCCTACACAAAGTGCTGCAACCTGTGTGACACAGAAAAACAGGCCACTGATGTGGTGCGTTGTGGCCCAGGGGTGAATGTTGGAATACATGATTGGATAGATCCATGTGCAGTAATATCTCACAGAGAGATCTGTTTTAACCCAACACAGCTCTCCATTGTGCCATATGGCCAAGCTTAGCTACAGGACAAACAGCCTGTGATTAGCAGAGAGCCTAAAGTACTGTAGCTGCATCACACGGCAGAGCACACATATAAAAAAAAGTGTTATGCTGTCTTGCTTTCACATAGCAAGCTGAACTTTCACTTATCATACATTGCTGTGTACATGGCATGGGATGTGTTATGCAAGCAGCTCCATTTGCTTGCAGAAACAGACACGTGCCTCAGTTCATAACTAATGGACTCTTGTGTATGGCATTCATGCATGAGAGAATCACATGCAATAATCCAGTGTGAACTACTATACAAAAATAGCATGGCTTTGGGAAAATGCACACAATAAACAACAAAAGTGAAAAAAGTAACACATTACACATTTATGGACATCAAAAGGGAACATAAATTAAAAAAAATAATGATTAAAATAAAATAATACTGAAAGCAGGATAGAAATAATACCTGCATCTACTGTGTAACATTAAGGTTAAAACCTAATTCTGTGATTTATATAGGATTTAGGTTTGGCTCTGTTAGGGTGACAGTTGGCAGGCAGACAGTGATAGAGGCTGGATTACGGTTAAAGCTTAATTTCTAAGCTTTCAGGGATGATAAAACACATGGCATTTCCAAATGGTTCGTATGGATAATGTATAGTGGATAATGCAGACATGTCACATATTGTAAATTGGTTGTGTGCTTTAAAAAAGTATGAAATATTACAATGCTGAAAGTCCTCTGATATAGTTAAACTCTTGTACTAAATGTTTTCAAACAAAGAAACACCATATCTGATTTTCCCCCCAAAAGAACTTTTTTCTTCTTTTTGCTGAGAGCTTTGCTCATTGAGACATCCCTTACTAGCACGGCAATCCATTGAGGTCCAGCTGTTCAACATTGATCTCTGTGTTTTCTGATGCACTGGCCTGGAATGTGATGCTATTTCATTACTGAGGCAGAAGCGACAAGCTCGTTCTCCTCCCTCAGGGCACTGGCCACTCACTTAGACAGGAGCACTGTATGTAATAATAACTGAATGGCTTAGTCAGACAAGCTCTGTTAACTATTGAGTCAAAATCAAGCTGTGAGAAGCTTTGGAGTCAAGACGAAGGACAAAGGCGCTCATCAGTAAAGAAGACTCGAAGGGCCTGGACAGGGAAAACTGACTCAAGCTGCCGCTTTAAACTTGATTAGGGTTGTCACCAGCAATGGAGCCAGATGACAACGATCTTGGTGTCTTCACTGTCATTCAGTAAGTAGTGTGCTGTCAACTGATGCTCTGCATTCCCTTTTTCATCCAATTGGATCTTATGATATCTATAAGCATAAAATAAGGACACCAAAGAGATCCTAAACATCTCTCAATTTCTCTCTTATGGTTTGGGTTGTCACATTATGATAACATTTTAACTCAGTATCGATACTCTTATAGTATGTGCATGTCTGTAGTGTTCAATTCATACATGAAACACAATAAGAGGTCTATTTCTTTCTAGTAAAGATTGTAACAATGATGATTTGCAATACTTTTTTAAGCTGACAGTACAACAGGGATGTGGTCCCTTACAATATTTTTTAGTGATCAAATGGAGTTGGTATGGTGGGCTATTTTTTCTAGTTGGTATCAACTTTTTTTCCTCTTTAGTTTAATATTTTAAAGAAATGAGAGAGAAATTATGAAATAAACAATCCATTAAAACTTCATGTTTAGAAGTGATGATATTATTTGGCCCATCTCAGATACTCAATCAACAATATTTTGAGCCATATTTGCAAGCTAGCTTAATGCTAATGACATGCTCTTTTACTTGTGTCATTTGCATTTTTTGTTTCCTTTTTAGACAAATGAATTAAAGCAAACAAATTGTAACATGTATAAATCAGTATTTTGTACATGCTATTCATGTACAAATATAAATATGAATGTATATGAGCCTGATACTTCAGCTTGAGCCGCAACATCCGGGTGTAAGAATTTAGGGTCTATATTCACAAAATACAGCTTTGGTGCTAGTCATAATATAAAATGACCTCAAATTACAAAGAAAACATAACATGATTTGTTAACTTCATATGTCTTCTTCTAAAGAAGGACCTAGTCTATCTATCTATCTGCATTGTGCTGTTTTTTCTTTGCAATCTATATTTAATAGACAAATAATTATATTTAATTTGTCAGCTTTTAAAGATACTAACAGCAAATTTAATTAAAATTAATCATGTGGCTAAATAAAAGTTTTAATATTTAAGACAACTTTTTTTTTATCCCAGAAAAACAATTCATTTGCAGATGGAGATGCATGAAGTGCATGTTATAATTTGGATAATTTTAAACAGTTGCATCATGAAATCAAGTTTTCATTTGCCTATATATGTAGCTATTCTAATTTAATTATCATACATTTTGTCCTAAATCACAATGTGATTAGAAGATAGAGGAAAAATATACTATAGTGCTTTGAGGCTTCAACTCTGCAAAAAGAACTCAATCTCAGTCATTGGGGGCCACCGGAAATTTCATTTGAGTCAAGTGTAAGAAGCATCAAAGCTTGAGATTCCTGTTTTAGATGCTCCCTTTTTTCTATCAACAGACTCAAATTAAAGGATTGTTATCATGTTTTCAGCCAATTTGAGAACACGCCGCAGTGAAGATCAATTGTAGTTTGAATGAACTGTTTTAGTACTTAAAAACATTTCAGACTCATAGGACAGAAGGCTCTTAGAACCAAAGGTGGTAAACTCTTTCCATGAAAAAACTTTATGCACAAGAAATGAGAAGGAAAGAGAGTACTGAACGGTCATGGAGGGCCTGGGCCTTTTATTAAAGGAAATCCCAACATGGATTTAGGTTTCACAGTTTACCAGCTTTAACATGCTACCCCAAAAATAAACAAAACAAAATCACTGGATGATTAAAAAAAACATTACTTATAGGTTTTGAATTAGTTTAAAATGGTCACAGATAGGATGGAAAACTGTACAATGGTGACATGATTTAAAAAATCCAATTATTTTGCAAAACAGGGACACCATATCCCTGGGGGGAACAGAAGAGGGGCCATCCCAATCATTAGCACAGAGTTCAAAACCCAGCATCCATAATGGTACGTAGGTGCATTAGTTCACAAGGCATGAGTAATCCGCACATCTGTGAAGCTACTATTAGGGCTGAACAATAAATGATTTGGAGTATCCTTTGCTTAAATCTAGTGATTCTTTTCTTGTTTTGTTTGTTTAGGCAAAACAAACGGCCAAACTGCACTCCAGACACATTACAATAGGCAAGACAAGTTTGTTTTTTTTTGTATAGCACCTTTCATGTGCAGGACAATTCAAAGTGCTTTACATTGAAAACATTCCAGATGTTGTAAAGAAGAATAAAAGCTGTCATAAAAAGCCAATCAGATGCTGCTTCTCCATGTTTAGTCTGGACTCTGGTCTGGACCAGGATCTAAGAGCTCTGCTTGGTTTATATTCTCTGAACATATCACAGATGTATTCTGGGCCTAAACTGTTTTTGGGCTCAATGACTCAATAGCAAAAAGATTAGTTCTTGGTGTGTGTTCTGCCTGCAATCCAAAACTGAAACAGATACTTCACAACAACCTCTGGAATGCAAATACTGAGCACGTCATATGCAATATCAAGCAAGAACGGAAAACATTTTGCATTCAAAAGTACAGGATTAAATGCCTTTAGATTGACTCATAGTTGCAACAGTTGTGTAAGTACAATAACAAAGTGTGTGAAAAAATGATAATGTACAAAGCTTTGACAGTTCAGCAAACATTCACTGTGGAAGCAGCTGACCAAAGCATGCTGAGAAAAAAAAACACTTTGCAGTAATCTTGACCAGGATATATGGCTGTAAAGGTTGAATGGATAAATGGATGTAACAAACATGACCTGCATGTTACCCTCATAAACATGTATAAAGACCTGCAGGTTAACCAGGCGCAAGGTTACAACAGTCTCAAGCATTTGGTGTTCCCATGATGGAATTTTATCCAGCCCACATGGAGGTGCTTAAATCCTTCAGTATCATTGTTGGTGTTGCTTAACTTAAAAAACCAAATGCATGATCTTTTCAAAGCACAGCTTAACTTTGCTAGGTAACACTTCAGTCCTTATCCCAATTAGTCACACCACTGAATATTCATAGCAGCACGCTGTTCACATCTTTAAACTGTCTCCTAAAAGCTATTTAATTCACTGAATAAATCATCCGTAGCAATGACATAATGAGTGTAACACCAAGAGGCTTGGAAAAGGTGAGGTGCTGAGGTAGCCTACAAACACATACAGATTCACAAATATACGCAACAAACAGACTGCAGAGTGGATGTTTTGTCTAGTGGTTGCTTGCATGCATGTGGCTGGTTTCCAGGAGACACTAATGCTAAATTTACAGCACATGGAAATCTGTAGACTCACCAATGTACCGCAACATCAACTTTATGATGTTTGAAGATGAGTTCATGCAGAAATCTCACTGTAGCTTTTTGTAAGGATTGTTTTCTTAAATAAAGGCTAGTGTTGTTTTAGAGCAATGCAATCTATCTTTAAAGGCAGCTGGGCCATGAGTTAATTATCTTCTTGGTGTTTACTAGGGGGAAGCAGCATGATCCAAAACAGCACCTGCAAAAATACGAATTATAATTATTACGTTTTAATTGGCCAAGTGTTGCAGAATTACTGAAATCAGCTCAGAAAAAGCTAAGAGTTTGGGATCAGCAGGAACAGCAGGGTTTTATCGGTCAAAGCTTCAGCCATAGTCGCCCTAAATCATGTTTCTGTCTGACCCTAATATCCTCTGCCAGTCATGCTAGCCTCTGGGCCACGAACCCAAATGGACAAAAACAACTGTCCAGAATACGCTGAGTCTTTCAATCCTCTTGCCACGGGACACCATAGTTGCCTTTGAAGCAAATCCCCTGACATGTTTTCCCTCTCTTTAGCGTGTTCCTAATTCTTGTGGGTGCTCTTAAAAACATCTAGTCATACATCCACACATACATGTTGTGTTTCATTAGGGGATGTACACAATACTTTCTCTTTGTCTTCCTTTTTGTAATAATAGACCAAACTAATCAAAGGCAGACTCTAAGTGGAAGTGACAACATTCTTTATTCTATGTATCACTCAGCAAAGGCACATTGACTCACCCCACAGAGCCTTACATGTTGTGACATTTTAACATGCAATAGTTACAAAATGTAGCTTGAAATTCCTCAGCGAGAATAAAATGAATGTTTATGACCTTTAAATGTATATTTATTTGCTCATTTAATTAATTTCAAAGCGTTTTATATCCAACCTCAAAGGTACGTGAGAAAGATTGTAACTTTTTCTGGATTAAAAATTAAGCGGAGTGTTTTTAGTGGATTTCTATCATGCTGGGATCATCTGCCTGAGGTGAAATGTTCATCAGGAAATGGTACAAATACATGCTGTTGCTGCATTTCAAAACTAATGTTTGATTTAGCAACATTGGACAGTGGAGAGGGTTGAACCCACTGAAATGGCTCTCCTTGTTAAAAGTATTATTATCCACTGATTTCTGTGTTACAGATGTAAATCCAGCTGTCTTAATTTTGCTTTTAGTACCATATCATCCAATCTGTGTTGTTTGTGTTGGGTGGATTACTAAAATGTTTGGAGGCCTCTCATGAATGGCATCTTTGAGAGTGAGCTTTTAGCAACTGGACTGTTTAGAAAGGTCATAAACAATCACACTGTACAGTATGTGCAGTGTAGTATGCAGCTGTGAGGAGGGGACCTCAACTGGGGAGCTCAGGGTGGGGAGGAAATATTAGGTCCTCTAATCTCTCCGGCTGCTCTTGTTGCTCCTCTGTTGCATTTAAAAACGCATTGTTTGGCATCCTTTTTGCTCTTTTCAACATTGTTTTTTTTAAAAGACATCTCAAGAAGAGATAATACATCATTTGGGGAATTTCTGCATCCTGGCTGCATCCCTCATTTGTATTTACCGTGCCTTCAATACATAGAGGCACTGCATCCTCTTAGATTCCCATTTCTCTCTTCTTCAGTCTCATCTCCCACAAGCATCGCCACCCCTGTCCCTCCCTCCCTTTTGCTCAGGCTCTCTCTGCCTCTCTCCAAAGCTGTTGTTACTGTGCGGCTCCAGCACACCATTCCACTGCGATGGAAATTAAATGAAGGTGGCTTAACGCAGCTAACAGAGGCATGCTTTGAAGGATGTTACCAAAGGAAGCTGCGCTGCCAGATCCTTTTCCATGGGCTGTGGATTTGTGCTGCTGAGGCGAGGACACAGCAATCACTCAGCCATGCAAAGGCTCAGACAACTGGACTAATCTCTCCACCTGACTTATGGAAGCTTCACTTTGTTTTTTCTAAATTATTTATTCCCCTTTGCCAAAGACGGAGCAGGACAATGGAGCCAGAGTGAAGTGGAATTCTAGTGTGCAGCCTTGACTGCGATCTGCGGTACACATGGATGTGTTCAGCTTTGTGAAGATGCCAAAGCTGTCAGGGTGAGTCTGATGGTCGCCACTAGATATTTGCCAGCCTGTGGATGTATCTGCTGTTTCAAATGTTTCAAGGTAGGATGTGGCGAATGACTCAGGAATCATCTGTGGAACGGTGGGATTAAAAATGCTGAGTTATTGATTGCTCAGGGAGCAAGTTGTGCAGTCATGTATGATGCCAAATGAATGAGCAAGTGAAGTGGATGGGAGTGGGGGTGGGAAAGCGGATGTGATTCATGGATCTAAACTGTCTATATCAAGTTCACATAGATTAAAGAGAGGCATTATGCCTAAGTATTTGTAGTATCGTAAAAATGAATATATGGATTGTATTATACATTTTTTAAACCTGCAGAGAGATTAGGACCGCAGATAGAGGTAAATGAGGCAAATGGCGTGATTTTGTGAGACTTTACAACAGTCAGAATAATTAAGCATATGCATATACTCTACATTGATAATCACACATGATCTGTTAACTATTGGCCATGTTTTCACTTCCATGTTCTGAACAGGACATATACCTACAGTTGACATAAAACCCTTATAACAGTTTGCAACACTATCACACTTTACCCGTTTCTATTGAAACTTTCAGGGTGAGTACAACTAAACTTAAGTAAAATATTATATTAATGTAGGTCCTAAAGAATTAATTCATTATTACAGCTGCCAACTCACTTCAAACACTTATAGATCTACAACGTAGACATTAATCCACCCAGGGGATTTGCTTTGGTCAGAAACAACAGGCTACTGCTGGTGGGGAGAACAGCTGATCAGAAACAGGATACACTGAATGTGACACATAAACTCTGTGTCATAAGAATGCCCATTCGGGACATGTAAGCTCAAATATGAGTCATCAACTCACTGCACTAGCAATTTTTTATGGTTTCTCAATCTTTTTTATGACAAGAAAACAGATCAGTGGAAAGCATTTAACATATTGTTGGAAACAAATAACAGATCAATCTTATAAAAAATCATAGAGAATTCAAACAGGTAGCAGTGTTTTTTTTTCCATTATGTAATAGCAACATTGTTTCCCAGTTAGTGCCCCTCCACAGCAGCATGTGTGATGTGGCTCCCAGTGGACTGCAAACGTCACTGCATCCTGTCACTAGTAATAAAGCCACACACTGCCGTCCCTGATTAGAAGTTGCACTGGGTTTTTTTTTGTTTGTTTTTTTGTTGCTTGTTCGGTTGTTTTTTTTTTCTGCTTTTCTTTTTTTGCTGTCAGCAAGAGTTAAAGTCAACGGGCTTGTGTTATGTTAAGCTTGGTAGAACATTCTCCAGAGGAACCCAGTCCATTTACAGAGAGCAACAATAAAAGGAATGTCTCCCTTCTCTGTGTCTCCCCCCTCCTTTGCATCCCCCCGGGTATGCTATCAGAAACCAAAGCTTTCTCTTTCTTTGATTTTATTCTTTTCTTTCTATCCAGTATTTTCATTTTTTGAAGTTTTATCAAAAGATAACAAATCCCTCCTTGTCTTCTTCTCTCCAGTTAGCTAATAAACTTCCTGATAAGTCTTTTTTTAAACAGCTTTGTATTTTTCCATGTAAAACTCAGCCGTAACTTACTTCTAAGTGCTGTAAGTCTTTTGATATATCTCCCAGTCATTGTAAAATGTAGCTTCAGCTGCAGTACAGAAAAATGAGTTTTACTCCCAGGCTTGAGAACTCAGTTAGATACAGAAATGTAAATGTGCTCTTGTGTTATTTCTAAGCCTGTGTGCTCTGTATAATAACAGTAAATAAATAAGTACATGAAAATAGTTATTTTTAGTGAGTCTTACATAAATAATAGCATTGCTCATTAAATATTTGGGGGAAAAAGTAGAAAAAGTGGTTTTCTAAGCCACAATGTAAAAGAAGTCTTAAAGCTACTCAAGCTGAACTGCATGAGTTTCTGCTGGTGCTGCTTGCTTACTTCATTTCTTCATTTAAAAAAAAAAGCTATTATCCAGCCCAATGTTTAATATATTTTGACAGCAATGTTTTCACACAGGAAATCCCTGATCTGGACAGACATTGATTAGCCTAAATGCTTCTCAGAGTACACACACATCAAACGTTCTGTCACACTAGATGTTGAAATCAGAAACTCTCAAGACAGAGAATCAGAAATGACTATGGGTCCATGACAGGAGCCAGCTGGCCATTGGATGAGGTTGCAATCATTAATTTTGTACATTCCTTTGAAGCATTTAGCATAAAAGCAACAGGGAGTATAAAGGGGTACAGAAAAATCCATGTCTGGTTCAGCGCTCAAAGGGTAAGTTTTATATATCTGGTCCATTTTCTGTGCTGAATGCTTGGGCAAAATGCTGTTCAATAATCAAATTACAAAGAAGACAGAAATCTTTTGTATGTGTTTACACATCATAACATTGCTTTATATACATAAATATATATATCAATATATCTATATATATATATATATATATATATATAAATACATATATACATATGCAACTTCTGAATTGAAAATCCCTTTTATTTGCCAAATAATCTCTCGTGTGATGGTTACAGCAGACTATACTGCACACTAAGGTTTCAAATAACTGTTTTGTTAGATAAAAGTATTTTTCTTCTTTGCCAGGTAAACTAGAGACAGCGGAGGCATTGAGGCTCCCTCGCTCATCATAAAATAGCAGGAGGATCATAGTGGGTGGGCTGCTTCCCAGATGCTGCTTTATTTCTACCCAAAAGAGATTAACTAACCAAAACCTTTATATAGAGGCACCAGAGAGCTGCTCAGGATAGTGCAGTTGCCCATGGCAACAATATCAGGGCTTACGAAGGCAAACACAGAAATACAATATTCTGTTGGAATAATAGAAAACACAGGCAATAAATGCGAAGAGAGTGCAAAAGATTTTAGTATAATTGTAAACTGATACTACGAGGAATGAAATACAGGTTCTAGTCATGCAGACGTCTGAAGTTGTGTGATTTGTGAGTTGTTGTGATTATATTTGCCTAATAAGAGAGGATCATTACCCTATCAGACAAAAAGAGGGTTTCTCTTCATCTTCTGAGCGGATATGATGCATATCAACAGCTGCATGAAATTGAGCAAACTAGTGTTGCTATTTGCCCTGTAGCATCCCTAAAATCTCTTTCAACCCTCACATTTACAGTGACATTTATCCAGCGACGCACAATGTAAATAACAGTTTTGGATTGCGTTCTGTGTTGCCGCTCTAATGACACAAGGCTTAGAGCAATGGTGGTTGGAGCAGAGGCCAGATGTTGATGTGCCTTCAACAGGATGGAGGGAGTCTATGAGAGCAGTAGAGGAAGAGAGCCTTTAATCAGAGAGGTTCCTCTATGTCTGAGCCACTTCTCTGCATCTCTCCCCATCCTCCTTCCAGGAGACAGTCGTTTCTGTCTCCCAGCAGATTTCATACTCAAATAGAATCACAGTAGCAGTCTGTCTCTGCATAAATGGCTGTTTATTCAAGAGTTCTTAGAAAGTAGCATCATAACCTCCTCACAATGCATCTCCAGTCATACTTGTAGCTTGTCTTGAAGCCTCTTTATAAACCAAAGTAATTGTGACAGTTTAATGGTAGAAAGTGCGGAAACATTTGTAAACGTTTAAACATGCAACCCTGTATTGAAAAAAGTTGCATCTGTTAAGAAAAATGGGATGCGTTATACATGATAGCATATGCAAAGGAACACTAAAATTGTAATGGCTTCTTGACCTGGGGTTATTCTCTTGTGTCTTGCCCAGTGCATGCTGGGAAAGCTGTAAAAACCAAAAAGGGAAAGAAGAGTTTGCTCCTCTGGCACTCAGCATATAAATGTCCCTTGCTGTCATGAGCAAGTAGTCACTGACAAAAATCACTGGCTAAGGAAGTAAATGGCTTTATAGCTCATGCATATCTTGGATTGTGTATGCATAATGACAGACACGTGGTACCACAATGTGGTTTCATATGGCCAACTCTCATGGAGATTGTCATTGTTAATTATTTAAACTATCCTGAGTGTCTGAGCTGGAATAGAGTCTTCTTAGCCGTGGCCTTGTCTATAATGCAGACACACTTCCTTCATTATCAGGATTTGAACCTTTGCAAGACAAGAACCAAATGCTTATTTACAAACATCTTCTCTATAGGAAGATGGAAGTAAAAGGGAACCTCTGTGATGAAGCTTTGGTCATGCAGATTTTATGAGGGACTAAAACTGTTTTTTTTAGCAGAGAGCACAATTAAATTCCTGACTGCAATATCTGTTCATTTTGATGATGATATGACAAGTGTAGAGATCTGCAGTTATCATCCAGTTAAGGTAATAAAGTACTGTTTGCTGCTGTGGTAGCAAAGGTAGAGTGCTAATGTGCTTTATTGATTGTTAATTTAACAAGGAAGGAGATTGTCTTCCTTCTCTTCTGTGTTGTTGTGTTTTAAAGATAACTTTGTGGTTCTTACTGCATCTAAATACAAGATAAATATAGAAATACCACAATGCATTTTGAGCTTTTAGGCAAATTTTGCATACAGTAAATGAATCTGTCAAGAACCTAGGCCACCCTCCATTTATTTTATTCTGACTCTTGGGTAACCTGTTCATGAATTGTGTAGCATGGCTTGCCCACTTGGCGCTTGATTACTTAGTCCGATGTGACCATGCAGGCATAATTTATTAATGCCTGATCAGGAGGAAGATCAGTTTCACTGTCCACCAGTGGGTGAAACCCTTTCAGTCTCTCCGTTGAACTGGAATGCTGCATCTCAGCAGCATAATCCCATCTGCAGACAGAAGAAATCAAAGATCACAGTATCTGTGACTGCTGGTAATACCGAGTCATTGAGGCTGATAGACAGAAAATGGGCTTTTTGGAACAGTTTGGAAGTTCAAATACATATCTTGAAGGCACTACAACTGAACCTGTAAGTAGGAAACACTCTAGGAGGTCAAGAATATCAGGTATAGTTTAGAAAAATCCTGTCATTATGACACTTTATTCCTATGCAGAGCTATGTGTTTGTGTTTGTCCTGAGTTGAATGTGAAAGATGGTCGTGTATATATTAAACCCTGTTTGCTTTAGCATTGCTGTCGGTTTAATGTTGGCACTCGTAAAAAAGATGAACATGGCTCCAACAGTGTCATACAGCATCAGATGAGCTGCAGGAAATGTTCTAAATATACAACATCGAAGCCTCTACCCAGTTAATGTACTGTAGGTCAGATAAATCCATATCTATGCGGAAACATTAATGCCCTTTAAACACATACAAAGAAAAAAATATAATTGTTTTCTGCATTCAGAGGCCTTAAAACGTGATACACATAGGAAAAACCAACATTTTTCACCACTGTTCTTATTCTTTCATGAATTAGTGATGTTTATTTGCACTCACTAGCATGCTAGTGTTTTTCCTATTAGTCTAGGTTGCTTTAACTTATGCTGCATTATTTTATTCTGACTGACAATCTAAAAGTAGTTTTAAAACCCTTTTTACTTTTTATAGTTTATGAATTGTGCTAATGAATTGGCAGCACTTTGTTCCTATCGCTCATGAGATAAAGACATGAGCCTAAGCAAACACACACTAAGAGATATTCCCATGCAGATATACAAGCATGGCGCGTACACTTTATTATCACCAGTACAGTAACTGGGGAAACATTTAGAAGGAATGAAAGAGGGACTCTGAATAATAAATGTGAAAAGCCCTGTTACACAGTAGACAAGCCTTTGAAGTGACATAATTCACTGCTGCTGCTTTCATAGCATCGCCTGTGTGGAAACACAGAGACAGAGATAAAGGGAACAAAAGAATTAGGGAGAAGGCATCAAGACATGAAAATGTTTTAACCAATCACAGTCTTCAAAAAAAACTTCATTCTTTCAACTTGTGGCTCAGGCCAAGGGACTGGGTAGGAGTGGGACTGGGATTTTTAATGTGGGACAGTTTAATGTGGGTGATATTTCTGGTTATATTGTCAAATAAAGTTTATCAGATTATCTTTGCATTGAGAAACCCAAATTAGTGCTTTATGAGAAACCTCCTCTGGGCTTCTTTTATAAAGAATGTGCTGACATCTAGCAATAAAACCAATTTCATGCCTCTCAAAGCACAAGAGTGAGGCACGACAACTCTGCTTGTGTGTATAGCTTACGTAATTAATTTGATTTGTATTCACTGAGTGAACTACGCCTATGGAACATTGTTTATCACGCTGGAATTGAACAATCTCTCATCACTTGACTTGATTCGGTTAGTATCAGTGCAATTTTTTTTTATGTAGCTGCTGTTTCAAAGATCTCTTGTGCACGTGATAATTTGGGGTTCTTATTTAGGCAAACCCCACAAAATAAAATAAAAAAAGCAAAACTTAGAAAATTTAATTAAATTAAATTCAACAAAAATTAAATTAAATTAAATTAAATTAAATTAAATTAAATTAAATTAAATTAAATT
>JBAMIG010000013.1:11117506-11158593 GCA_037177335.1 Kiunga ballochi | reverse complement strand
AATTCAATTCAATTCAATTCAATTCAATTCAATTCAATTCAATTCAACAAAAATTAAATTAAATTAAAATAAATTATATCAAATAAACTACCACCATTTGGAAAAAAAAAACAAAGGCCTTACATTTTTCTTTTATCTGCTTTAACAGCCACAGGACCAAATCCTCCGGCTGGCCGCCTCCTTCAGGGACCTGGAGTGCTTCACAGGGACCTCCAAATGGATGGGACATGGGCGCCAATAGAGAGGGGCGTGACTGCTACATCAAGTAAGTGCCCTGTGTTTAAAGCAACTGAGGGGGTGTGGTTCCTTCCATCCCAGATGTTTCAGATGCTTTGGCAACCTGTGATTATTCCAGCCACGTCACTGCTTGCACTGTATCCATCGGAGCATTCAGAATACTTATTTTCTGCTCCCTCCACTGCTGCGCACACTCTACCCCTGCCGACTCTTACTCTCGCTCACGCTCTCATACACCCACAGTGCTCCTCACGCAGTCGCCCAAATGCAGAAAAGGACTTTAGATAGTGTAAGTGTGTGATCTGCTGCAGCTGATGAATTTCACCTGCAGAGGGACATGTTTTTGATCCAAGACTCTTCATGTTCTTCAGAGAATGCCTGGGTCATTACATTATCATTGATCCTAATTGATCTATTTTAAGAGGCATTTTTTTGGAAATCATTGCAAACAGGTAAAATGACTACTGTATTTTTTTTCTATGTGTGTGTGCAGCAGTGTAACAAGTGGCTTTTTATGTACTCTGTTGATGTGGCTGGGCTTTCTAGTTATTTTTATTAGCACAAGTATAACGTGCAAAGTATTCCAGAGACTGTTGCTGTGCCAACAGCTTTCAGTATTAACAGCTTTCATTTATTCACAAGATTGCTGACTGTTTTTACTAGTTTGAATGCACCTAGAAAGCAGAGACTACTGCAGTCAGGTACAGGGTAATGCAGATTATTTGGCTGATGTACAGGACAGAAGGAGAGCACTTGTCACACATGGGTTATAGCATGAGCAGCGTGATGTCAGAGGAGTTATATAAGAAGTAGGGAGCGGTGAAAGTGCTGGATGCAGAGTGAGTCTGCATGAGGCAGATCATGAGGCTGCTTGGCTCCAGCTATTTCTTTCTAAATTTGAAAAAGACTCATGAATAATCAAATGTCTTTTCCTGTGACTGTCTGTGGTTGTCTGTGTTCTTGCTGTTTTGGCTTCACGGTGCAGATCCCCTGATGTTGTGTTTCACAAAGGAACACATGCCTAGTCTGCGTGACAGGAGCCCATGAATAAAGTAGAAGACATTTAATATTTACTGTTTGACAAACAAGTTTTGGGATTTTTAATGTGTTTTATGGTAAAATCATAATAGACAGGAGCCTAGCAGAGTGGTTTAATATCAGCCAAATGGAAAATGCAATGCAGACTTCTGGTCAAGTGATTCATTTGAACTAATTTTCAAAGCTTTCAGTGGGATAGAATCAGTTTCTGTGTACCAAAGGTCAGAACAAGAACTGAGTTTATCAAAATGTTTACAAGATTTTGGGAGATTCATGGGGTTTAATGTTTGTGATCTTAAAGGGACACATATAAACTCCTCACTACAACAAATGATGACCTTAATCAAAGCGGGCTTCTGGAACAGGAGTAACAGGATATTACTTTTTATAATAAGCTTACTCTACTTATCTAAAACATGCTGCAGGAAAGCTTCTCTACAATGAGAATCAGGCCAGCCATTCTTGCTGCCCATTGTCATTCCTTTTATTTGCTGTAAAGATCTCAGCCTGGCTCAGGCTTATATTGAGTCTTGCGGAGCTACGCTAGAAGCTAATGAGTATGATTAGGGAGCATAAGATACATGGCTGTCCGCATAATGGGAATCTTGCCATGTTTAGCAGGTGGCTGTGTCGGGGAGGGGACTCTTCCTGAACGCACAGCTCCATATGGTTTTGATTTGCGCACAATCTGTTTCTTTTATCACTTTACAACAAAAACTGACACACTAAAGCAAACTAACTGAGACTTAAGACTCTTCCAAAATCCAGATGGATATGAGATGGATTCACTGTTTCATAGTAGACAGGAAGACATAATATGTCATTTCAAAACAAATTACAGATGAGTGCATGTAAATGATAATAACTAAATTTGTGTTAATCTTAAGTGCATTCCTTCAGAACTTATGCTATTCTGGGCTCTGGTTTCAAGGCAAGAAACTAAAGGTTTTCATGTCCCAGTATGCTGTATCTTCTGCATACTGCAATAAAATGTATTAAATAAAGCATGGAGGCAACTTTTCATGTATTTAAAAAAATGTTATTTGACTACAACTTATATTATTTTCACATTTCTGTCCTAAAAATCATGGAGCGATTGTTTTTCTTACAATAATCTCAAAAAACAAAACAAGGCATGCTTGTGCAGATTGCACTTTATCTCAGTGAAAAGTGGAATGTGCGCTGAGGACAAAGCTGAAACCAGAACTGAATGACTGTGATCTTCAGGCCCTCGGGCAGCTGTGCAATAAAACCAGACATGGTTCTATGCTGGAAATTATTGCATGGGCTCAGCAACACCTCTGAAAGCCTTTGCTAGTGAGCACAGTTCACAATAATTCCATCCCATGATATAAAGCGACAAAACTAATACATATTAAAGGTTGATCTGGAAGATCCTAATTTTAAATGAAACCAGATGCTGCATCCTGCAGGCTAAAGAAGAGTGGGAGCATTGTAATCAGCACAGAGCGCAGAGGCCAGCATCCACTCATGCAGCATTAATGACTGCATTAATGGCGCGTTAGTGAATCAGAGAAACTGACCAAAAGGATAAAAATGGGTGGATGTATTGTGGGGACAGTTGAGCCAGTAAAAGCAGATTTTACACAAGTTTAACAACATATTAGATAACACTACACTTCCCCTTTTTTATATTCCTGTTTTTTAAGGGACAAAGCACATTAACCAATATTTCAGCCATAAATTTATATTATAAATGTACCAGAGTTGTCCTTGGTTGGAGTTTTTATTTTGGAAATATATATGATAAAACAAAAATAATAAAGTGACTTAACATTTACTCATACAGTAATAAAGCATATAAAGAGAGCAGCATACATAGAGATGTGTACATGTAAACATGAACCCACTTCACAATGTATAAAAATAAAACACTCAACAAAAAATAATTCAGATATACAGATCACAGTACAAACACATACCAGTGAGCTATATTGTAGTTACAGGCCAGTTTTTGAGATGGGATTGTTTTATAATATGTGCTGTGTTCTGTAAATGTCTGGTGGTTTGGGGTTCCACGTGTTGGCATGTTTGCACACTTCACTGACTGCACAGATTGTTCAAAACAGGTGTCAACATGGTGGTGCAGTGGTTAGCACTGTGGCCTCACAGCAGAGGTTGCTGGTTTGAGCCTAGGCTGGGGAAGTTTGTCCAGTCAAACATGTTCTCCCCATGAATACGTGGGTTCTCTCCAGGTACTCTGGGTTCTCCCACCCACAAAACCTGCATGTTAGGAAAATAACTAAATGATGCTTTGTAAGTCGCTTTGGATAAAAGCGTCTGCTAAATGACTGTATACTGTAGTATAGGTGTCGGTGGACCTCCCAGTCTCCTGTGGCTCTAGTTGTATTCCAGTAAGCAATTAGTTTGACACGTACATAGTGATGGTGCAGGTCTGTGTGGTATCTTGTGCATAAATTAGGACAACTTGTCCAAGAATTAAAAAAAAAAACAACATACTTGTTTCTAGCCAGGATAGGACAGCAGTGATATGAATAACTTCTAATTTCAAAGATTATTTGGGTGTTACTGAATAGCGATTCTACAGGTTTGATCATAGTTATACCTATGAGGGACTAACTTGTAAGGCAATAATCATTGTGAGAGAGATCATAAAACTCATTACAGCAGAATTCACCTCAGGTTTTAGATGTTTTCCTGCTGCACCACACGTATTATAAATGAATTAGTCCTTAAGCAGTTAGTGCAGAACTTGACAACACGAACTATTTCATGCAAAAGCAAAACCAGCACGACAGTGGCCCTCCAGGTTCAGATTTAGCGATTACTGCTCTACATCTTCTTTTTGTGTTGTTCCGCATGCAAAAAAGACCAGTATAAGGAACTATTCTAACAATTTGCATCTTGTTGCCATGGGGACTGACTAAATAAATAAATAAATATTTGACTAAATTACAGCAGAATGATGAACTACAAATCTAAGAGGCAACACTGATGAGGTTTATGATGCTGTAGGCTTTTGGAAGGCTTTGCTTAGTTCAGAAACACAATGTCAAACTAAATTCCACATGAAATAAAACCGAATAGGATCCATAAAAGAGTCATAAATGTGCTAACATGACCTAATATACAAACCTTTGTTTGATCTGCTAAACTACTATAAATATAAGCTATAAGGTTTATGATTTAAGGCTAAGCTTACCAACTGTCACTAAATCTGTTGGCTGGTATACGGTATCTGTCAACGGTATACTCATTCAACCAATATTAAATTGAGCATAAATGATGAGGTATTTTGAGTAGCACCTTGCCTTTGAGGCCTTTAATGAATGTCACAAATGCCTTCAATATTAAATGTTTTTTGTTTAAAAAAAAGCATAAATTCTGACCCACTGCTAGCATCAACAAGTACAATATAACAAATTCATATTCTTCACTGTGTACAATGATCTGGCTTTTCAGTTGAGCTTTAGTATATGAGCAGGGAGGCTGATGGATTTATAAAAAGCATCTTAATTATAAGAAGTGGTGGAAAGCTTTTTAAAATGAAAAAGTGCAGTAGCATGCAAAATGTCTTTGTTTTGCTCAGGTCACTTTAGCTCTGTTTATTTTATCAGGCCTGATTAAATTTGATCAGCTCAGTTTGCTGGATTTTGGGTAAAGGGCACCATATGGTTCAAGCATCTCTTTACTTCCATTGTCTGAAACTAAAACGGACTAAAAATGCATTTTTAGAAACAGCTCACATTTTTTTTTATGTTTCTTTGTATTTGTCATAGTCTGGCATTTGATTCCTATATCTTACAATCATCTGTTATCTAAATCCTGATGGTGGATGACATGGCTTTTGGTCTGAGAAGAAGCTGCTGAACTCTTCCCAAACTATTACCTGACAATCACTCAGCAGCTTTGAACTTGTTACCCTCGTATCAGCATTTTCATTGTGAACACATCTGACAGATCTAACTGTGTCTTTGTGCCATGAAACATTAATTGTTGGTATTTAGCGGTGAATAGAATGTGTTTCAAGAATAACTGTGAATTACACATTGTCTGCCCACAGCTTTAATTAACCAACACTGTTGGCACCATGCAGAGTTACCGCTGGTGGTGCTTTTACAGCCGAGCAAAGCAAAAAAAAAAATTCATATCACACAATAGGTACCAGTTGCATGCAGTTAGTGCATACCACTTAAATTAAATAATTAATTATGCAAGATAAAGAATGATTTATTATTTTTTGTATTTGTCTATATTTATTTATTTATCTATATGTCATCTTTATTGTTTAACTTTGGGTTCTCTGTGTAATTTATATAAGATTAGTAAGTTTATTAAAGTTTTATGTATAAAATTGTCCTAAACCTGGTAAATATATATATAAAAAAAAGGTCAATAATAAACACTGTCAGATATGGTACCTAAATTGAGACAAACAACAGAAATTTATGAACCTGACTTGTTGTAAAATGTAGAAAGTTTACTGAGGCAATTCAATATCAAACACTCCAGTTCCAGTTTTAATTAAATATGGATGCATAAAAAGGTTTATTTGATCTGTATAGCCAATTGATTTATTAAAATCTGGTCTAATAGCACCTGTACATTTAGCTTTAAAACACCACCTAAAAGCTTTTAATGGTGTAACAGATATGACAAGGAAGTCTTTTCCGTATCATTGCCACAGCCACGTCTCCCAGAGCAACTCCCTGGAGGAAGTTCGTCTGGAAGGAGACAAACTTGTGCCACCAACGCCCCGGAAGGTGGAGATGAGGCGGGACCCTGTGCTTGGCTTTGGATTTGTTGCAGGCAGTGAGAAACCTGTGGTGGTTCGTTCAGTCACACCAGGTAAGGTCACTCAGCAGCAACTTGAGCTCTACAGCTTGTGACTCATTCAATCCATAACTATTACTGTGTCAACATGTAGCAAAGAGGGAAAGAAATAACAACTAAGGCAGTAGTTTGCGTGGATGATTCACTGATTTTAACAGCCATGAATGAGTAAGCTTTCATCAGAGCTTTCAACCCCCAAGACCTAAAACAAATCAATCAGAGAAGTGCAGAGATGTACACAATATGTCATGTTTGTTTTGCATTGGCAGGGGGTCCATCAGAAGGCAAGCTGGTCCCAGGAGACGAGATCATCATGATTAATGATGAGCAAGTCAGTTCAGCACCCAGAGAGCGGGTTATTGACCTCGTCAGGTAAGACAGTTGCTTGATAACAAACCTGTTTAAATGAACTACAGAACAAGAATCATTTTTAAGCAACAGATTGTTGTTCATCCTAAAATTATCCGGTGTTGAATCCCCCAGTGAGAATTTGTGTGCTTCATAGCATTTTGGTTGAAATACTTTAGCATTAACTGAGATATTTCAGCTGGCTAGTTAAGACGTGCTACTTTAGTCACCTGCTCCATCCCCTGTGATTTAACTGTGTGCTGTTGGGGATGTTTTTCCGAGCATCTCATTGGATTAATTTCACAGCCACAGCTCAGCAGTGCACAGTGAGTGTTTGGTACTTGGATGACCGGTGCAGAGACTAATGCCCATGTTGCCTCTGCCTTTACAGCTCTCATGGCCTTGAATGGGCTCTGTCTCTGTAACGTAAATCACCACTATGATGGGAAAATAGGGTTGCCAGGTCCACCAAAGAAACACAATATTTTTTCTCTTTTTAGTTATTGTTATTTTTTATTATTTTAGTTTTGATAATATTATTAATAAATGTTCATTTAAAAAGTCCAACATTTTCTCATGTGTCCTGCAGGAGCTGCAAGGAGTCTATTCTACTGACTGTTGTTCAGCCGTATCCAGTAAGTTTCTCTGAAATAAATTAAATGAAGTTTTTTCTAATAGGCTGTTTCTGTTTAGAAGTAATCGTTTTGGTGATTCTCTCAAAGCAAGTTATCTATCATACCACGGATGTGCAGACCCCATATAAGTCATTTCTTAACATGGTATAAGAATCTGAGAAACCAAAAGGAGGTCTGGTTGAATTTGCACTCATTACTTCTCTAAAACTGGGGATTAACATCATCACAAGACCTAATATGAATCAGTCACATTAACATTTCCTCAAGCCACAGAGCATCAGATGGTGGAACATGAAGGCCAGAAGCAAATTTTCTATCAGGAATTTGTAGTTCACACAATAAGTCAGTGGGAATGGGATTATGCTTGAATTGCCACTTAAAAACGTGAATGGATGCTATCATAAAAGGAAAAAAATATCATCTAATTTTATGTGTGACAAGAACTCCTGTTAAAATCTCATTAAACAATCATCCAGTCGTTATGGATTTTAATTCATTCACTTTGTTCAGTGTAGTTAAAGATTTTCAGCATGATTATTTAAAGTCTTTAAAAACAACAGGTAAAAGCTGAATAAGATTTAGGAGCAAGATATTATATACTTCAGTGCAGAACACCAAGCTCTTATAATCCAGTCTGTAATTTTGTTTACAACGATTTTCTTTGCAGACTCTGAGACATAACAGCATGAGGGTTCATCCCCTCTCACACTCTTACAGAGTGCTACCTTAATTATATCACTAATAAATGGGGTAATGAAAGGCTGACATGAAAAAAAGAAGGCGACTGTTTTTTTTTACATGTTTTTTTTTCTTCTTCTTTCCTTTTAAAAAGTCACCAAAATCAGCATTCATCAGCGCAGCCAAAAAGGCCAAGTTAAAGACTAATCCTGTTAAAGTCCGCTTCGCTGAAGAGGTCATCATAAACGGGCAGGTTCCAGTAAGTAACACTGATTCGTTCTGTACACAGAGAGCTACTGAATGGAAAATTTCTGATGTGACGTTTAAATTAATGATGCTGGAAATTAGTGCGACCGCTAAAATCCTTATTGGTACAGAAAAGAAATACATGAGCAAAAATAAATCTTTACCAAAACTATCATTTAAATTGCATTTGCAAACAATGTGTGTGATTGATAGACAAAGCAAACACTTTTACAAAGAGCTACCCCAAACTACTGGGTGAAAAACACAGACGTTACTGCCTTAAAAAAAACAGACAACGAAAGGAAGCCACTGTGTGTTGGTTTACGTTACTGACAGTTTGATGGCTAACTGGTTGATGTCTTTCCAAGAGTAATGAGGCTAAAACAACAATCCTAGGAAGATCAGGGATGTTTTGGTTCCTATTTGTTTATCTACCTTTATTACTCAATATATAGAATCTCTTTTCGAATAGGCCAACATATAATGACTTAGCTTTACAGGAATAAAAATTATAGTAATTCTGACTGTTTTCAAAGATATAAAAACACTGAATATTAATTCAAGACTAGACAAGAATATTAATTATTTAAAATCGGCCATGTGGTAGTCACCTTTAATACCTTATGCATATCTTTAAAGCTGAGCTTATCTGAATGCTTTATTTCCTGAGTTCAGAGCATATAAAGGAAATTTAATGCCATTTGCGTCAAGCAATGCAAAATCCAAAATGAGAATAACATAAATCATCTCATTTTGACATAAAAATCACTGAATTGTTCTGTTAATTTTACATTATATATATAATTAAAGGATCAACACGTTTGATGCATGGCATGAAATAAATGACAACCAGTTTGAAAAAGTGAGATTTTCTGAGGATGGTATTCTCATTCTGTTCTCAGGAAACGGTGAAGGACAACTCCCTTCTTTTCATGCCAAATGTTCTGAAAGTATACCTGGAGAATGGGCAGACTAAATCATTTAAGTTTGACAGCAACACTTCCATTAAGGTAGGTGCCGGGAAGAATCTCCTATTGCTGGGAAACATGGTTATGTAATCTAATGTAATGTTCAGTTACTACATTATGAAGTGGAGCTTCTCTTTTCTATGCCTTTTTAACTTCTTTCTCATTGAAGTTGTGAATTTAAAAAAAGTAGTTGGATTATACCTTACTATTGAGCAGAGGGAAGATATTTCCATTTGCATGTTTTTTCTTATTGCAGTTTGTAAGCTACTGTAATTCCATGCTTAAAAATGCTCATGTTTTTGCTAGGCTGTAGAAACTATGTAAAGTTATGCCACTGAGCTGATCAGTGATGACTTGCTGCATCTGCACAGTTCTCATGTTGTATTAACCATGACATTGTCCATGTGAAAGGACGTTATCTTGACCCTGCAAGAAAAGCTCTCCATTAAGAGCATTGAGCACTTCTCTCTAATGCTTGAGCAAAGAGCTGAGGGATCTGCCAGCAAACTCATGCTCCTGCATGAGCAGGAGATGCTAACTCAGGTGAGACGTCCTTTGTTAGATGCTGTTAAACTCAGAAAAAACAGCATATACATGTTTGACCACAGAAACACTCCAAAGCATCTTTTTCAAGAGTGATATCAGAAGACATTAGCTTAGGTAAGCTTAGCATAAACATCTACTCCCAGTCTCCCAGTAGGATTCTACCTAAAATAATTATTTTTTTTACTTAAGAAGGGCTTCATTTAAATTAAACAAGATGTGTTTAAAAATTCATTGCGGTCATAAATTAATAACATTTTGGGAGATTTTATTTTAACGAAAGCTGGAAAACCTCATGTTTTCAGTCTCATGCAGAGCTAAAGTAAGCATCTCCTCGCTTCAGCTAGCTTCATGTACTCACTATGTATAAGTGCTTCTGTTCATAGTATCCCTCAAAGATTGAAAGATAACTTTTCCCAAAATGTCAAGTATTGCCTTGAATCACTATGAATTCTGAATTAATTCAGACAGACATCTTCTTTGAATCCTTGATACATGCCAGAGGTTAAACACTGTCCCTGTTCATCAGACCAAAGAAGCATGTTGTAATATACGTTACAAATGCTCTGACTAATGGACCTCCCTATCTTGTATTTATGCTCTAGGTGACACAGAGGCCAGGATCAAATAAGATGAAGTGCTTCTTTCGAATCACGTTTGTTCCAAAGGATCCCGTAGACCTGCTTAGGAGAGACGCAGTAGCTTTTGAGTACCTCTACGTTCAGGTGAATATATCAAAATTCTATATTTTGTGGTGCAATTAAACATTTATGTCATGTTAGCAGTATGGCACTTAGAATTCATCAGGGCTTGGAGGTAGGATTGGAAAACACTTACTCCAGGAGTGTATTTCTGACTGTTTTGCTTTTCATTAAAAGACGAGTGACAAAGTGTGACCTCTTCATGTCCTCTCCCTCTCTGCCTCACCCAGAGCTGCAATGATGTGGTATTGGAGAGATTTGGGTCAGAGTTGAAATATGACACAGCTTTGCGACTTGCTGCCCTGCAAATGTATATTCTAACCATCAATACCAAGCAGTCCCAGAAAGTTTCCCTGAAGTATATTGAGTAAGTAGATTGCATTTCACAGTATACTGTTTTGCTTAAATTCATGGCATGTCTTCAAACACTGAGACACTTAATTCTGTTTATTATCTTCCATTAGCCATAAAGAACACTGTTAAAGTCCAAAGATCTATAAAACAGATTATCTCACTTGCATTATTCTGCTTTAACACTTGGTCAAGCTATTATTCTGACTGTATGTAGTTCTAAGTGCTCTGTCTCTGGATAAAGTAAATCCAATACCAATCAAGAATGACTATTTAATGAAGAGACATGTTTATGAATTGTTTCTGCAGGAAGGAGTGGGGTCTGGCATTGTTTCTGCCTCCTGCAGTACTGTCAAGCATGAAAGAGAAGAATATAAAAAAAGCCCTCACCCACATCCTCAAAACTAACCAAAACCTGGTGCCACCTGGTAAAAAGGTACAGATGTGCTGTCTTGTCATCTCCATGTATTCTTGCTCTAATTTCTTTTTTCCACATGTGACTCTTGGCTGACCTCTTGTGGAGACTTTAGTTTTGTGGGGGTTGTGCAAAGTGACTAACAGCACATCTTTGTATAATTATTGTGAGCACCTTGTTTAAGTTTCCCTGCTTGATTCTCATCCATTTTTCCTTGTTTTTCCTTTACTTCCCAGCTAACTGCCTTGCAAGCAAAGGTCCATTATCTCAAGTATCTCAGTGACTTGAGGCTTTACGGAGGGCGTGTCTTTAAATCTACACTAATTGTAAGTAAACTATCTTGCTACCTCACAAGCATGCACTGAGGGTCACATGATGCTCACTTACACCCAGACTGTAAAGTACATGGTGTCTCTTCCTTTTTGCAGCAAGGCGAAAAGCACACAGAAGTGACACTTCTGGTTGGGCCCAAATATGGTATCAGTCATGTGATAAACACCAAAACAAACTTGGTAGCACTTCTGGCTGATTTCAGTCATGTCAACCGCATTGAGATGTACTCGGAAGATGAAAACAAAGTTAGGGTGGAGCTGCATGTTCTGGATGTTAAGGTTAACACACATTTCTATATTTTCTGTGCTTTTGTTCAACTCTTCCGATAACCTCACTGTGCATCTTCCCTTTTCCCATTTATTTTGTGCTCATCATCATCTCATTATCTGCCTCTTTCACAGCCCATCACACTCCTAATGGAGTCTGTTGATGCAATGAATCTAGCCTGTTTGACGGCTGGCTATTACAGATTACTCGTTGACTCCCGGCGCTCCATCTTCAATGTGGCCAAAAACACAGACAGTATGGAAATAAGTTTGCTTTAAATCATCGTGTCATGATCAAGTAGAATGTCTGTAAATATACTTGTTTACTTTTTTGTTCCTCATTTTAGGTCATATAGGAAGAATGAAGCAAAACTACCAGGCCACTGAGAGCGCATACAGCATACCACATAAAGGATGTGAGGACAGAAACAGTCAGAGGTGTAGCCAAGATTATTCCGACCAAGACTGTGAATACCTTGACCACAGCAGATGTGATGGACAACCTGTATATGTAACTGAGATCCACCAGCCTCAGCACACAGTTCATATGGCAGAGAGAGCAGAGTACTGCAGTATCCCTTGCACCCAAACTTACCTCAACATCCCAAGGCCCAAAACCCAAGACCCATCCAGAAATGCAAAAGTCTCCTTCATATTTGGGGACCCTCCTTTGGACAGTATAAACCCCCAAAATCTGGGTTACCAGAGACTGATGGATGACGGCCCAGAGAGTGCAGACAATCACAGCCACATGTACAGGCGCCTAGAGGAAGACTATAAAATGATGGATGCCATAGAGGAAGGATATCCATACTCCACCAAAATCTTTGGTCCTACGGAGTGCATCGAAGAGCCACTGTTACATGATATCTGCTACGCAGAGACAACCGATGATGCAGAAGATGAGGATGACATCAGCTGTGAGGAAGATGTTATGATGAGTGACATTGACAAGCCTACATTGCTCTCGCTCTCAGGGTCCAGTGATGACATCATTGATTTGACTTCCCTCCCTCCACCACCAGAAGTTACCGATGAGGAGGACAATGACGTGCTGCTGCACTCACTGAACATGGCCATTGCTGCTCCTCCTCCTGGTTTCAGGGACAGCTCTGATGAAGACGAACAACAGGGAGCTGGGATTCGAGCCCGCGGGGCCAGCAATGATGTCCCAGTGTCTCTAATAGATTCAGTGCCCACCCATGGAGCAGGAGGGCCCGGGGGGCCCGGGGAGCCTCTGGACAATGCAATGGTGTCCACCTTACAGGCACTCGAGGCCCTTGCTGCTTCTGAGGAACAGAGTCCAGCACAATCAGAGAGTAGCACAGGTTCTTCTTACACTATTGTAACATTCATCCATTAACATCACACATTTTCTTGCCATTTATATTTAATTTGCTGTTATTATTTTTTCAATAAAGCCCATTTCGTTCTATGTTTCCATTTGTGAGTACATTTGTGTTCATTATTGTGTTATTTATTTTGTTTGTGTTTCATTTGTCATCCCATTTTTCCAAACTTAAAAGAAATTAAAGAAACCAAAATTATTGGTACCCTTTTAAATATAAACTAAATTGCCAATTAATCTGGATTTGCAGGGACTTTTTGTAGCCCAGTTCTAAAACCAACCTTTCCCAGTGTCTCCTAAGATTATGACCTTTTTCTCTCTCTAACATGTTGCTATTCATTTTGTGAGCTCCACAGCAGCAGAGCACATCCCAACAAGTGATGCCCTTTTTTTACTGTCATACAATCTTTACTTTTTTTTTTAAACTTCCTCTGCATGTTTAGTGTGGAGCAAGCAGTCACAAGAAACAAGTAAAAGATCACATCTCTGTTTCAACAAGTTAACTGAATAATAAACTGACAGCTCATTTTACTGTAACTCATAAAAGACAAGTCTTATATTTATAGACGTCTCTAAAGGGGTATCAATAACTTTGCCCAAATGTATATATATATTTTATTTTAAAAAAGCACTGCCTTATCCTGTTTTAATAATAAATCAAAGGCATGAAAATTTGCATGTCAGATAAAAAAAATTCAGCACTTAAAGAATTGTGTGTTTCAATAAGGTGCAAGGTTCCCAAAGGAGGCCTTTGACTTACTATAAATCTCCAGTTTAAGCTGGAGTCATACTATATAATAGTTAATTTATTTGTTATTTTCAATGTCATTACATGTCAACAAACCTTGTCATTGTCATTAATTACAGCTCATACACTGACTTCTCATGTGATGAGATGTTTAATCAATTGTTGTCTTTCTGTGGTACACAGGTGTCGAAATGTTACGAGCATTTAGTCCAGATTCTTCTGATTCTGGCAATGAGACGAATTCTTCTGAGATGACGGAGAGCTCTGAACTGGCCACTGCTCAGAGACAATCTGAGAACCACCTGAGAATGCATGTAGCCATAGCTGAAGGACACCATGCCATGATTGAGGAGAAGACAGAGGTGAGCACTCCTAGTGATGAGCATCAGGAGGAGGAAGCTAAATCTTCTGCTGTCGCCTCCTCACCAATGTTCCACTCAGATGCCGGCGAGATGGAGCCAGAGACTATGGAAATAAAGTCAGTTAGTGAATACTTTACTAAGATGCACATGGGCTCCATGATGAGCAGACACAGAGGGAAACAAAAAGAGACAGAGAAAAGAATCCAAGAAGATTCATTTGATTCTTCCAATAAATCACTCTTGACTTCTCAAGACTCAACTAAAGAGGAGCCCCCTCATCTTGTCGGGAAGTATAACGCATTCACTGTGAGAGATTCCTACTACATGAACCAACTTGATCTGGGACGAACTCACTGTAAAGAACGGCATCAAAAATGGCAGCAGAGAGCACCAGGAAACAAAATGGCAGAGAGTCTCACTCCAGAATGTGTGAATGACTCACAGGCTTCCCACGCAGACAGGCTCACAGCGAAGGGAGAGAAACAAGACTTGAATGAAAGAAGCCAACAGTTAAATGCCCATCTCCTCTCTCCATCCAAAAGGCCCATCCCTGCAGAGAATGATGCCACATTGCCGAATAATGAGCAGCAGCAGATAAAGCTTCCACAGTCAGAACAAGATGTCACGCGCTTATATGAATACCATGTGAGCAAACGAATGGCATCAATACAAAGTGAAGGAGTTCACTCACTCCTAAGCTCCCAGTGTTCCTCTATAGATGCTGGTTGCAGCACCGGAAGCAGCAGCTGTGTCACCCCGATGGACTCTCCTCTTTGTGCCACAGACAACATGCATGTACTGTCAGAGTCCTCGCTTAAGGGGTTGAGTTATGTTTCTGCTGAAGACAAGGCATATGGGGCCCCGCTGCAGGGAAAAGTTGGTCATCCAATAGACCCCACCCTGCTGAGGAAGATACATGCAGCTACCAGTGCTGAACATGGGTTTGGGGGCCAACGGGACAGCGGTCACAGAGTACCCAAGATAAAGGAAACCACAGGTAAGATATATTACTGTATAAATAAACATTGTTCATCATTACTTGTAAAGAAGCCTCAAACATGCTTCTGGTTTATGGTTTTTTATCTCTGTTTTAAGATATTTGTTTTGATGAAAGCCAATGATTTTTGATAACGTGTGCTGACCTACCAATGAGCTTTCAAGGTGCTTGAGGGCAGATTTAGGCCCAGTTGCTTGAAGAAATTGTTGCAATACTGCACTTCTAAAAAAAAACAAATGGAGCTATCTCAGTATTTCAGAAATGGATGTTATTCCCACTTTGTGACAAACTGACATCTGAAAAACAAGAGTATTGAATGTCCATGATCTTTGCTTGCACCATTTCTATGTGGATGGATTTATGGTTGTTTGTTTGTTTGTTTTTACCCATTATTAAAGCTAGGTTAGCTCTGAGGTAATCAAATCAAGTGCAGCCTTGCTTAATATATTTGAATGAGGTTGATATTTTCATTGTTTCCATGAAATTATCAGCATGTGGATGCTTTTTTCACTTATAACAAGCTTTAAAATATCTGGATAAGACATAAAAGAAAAGCTATCAGTAAAATGCTTAACAGTTCTCTCTGTTTTCCTACTACCCCTAGTGTAGCTTGCACACAGCTGAAGAAGACTGGGAAAGACTCATCTTTAGCTCTCTGTAATGAGACTGGAACCACCACCACAATCATGTCACCATCATCATTACGAAGTAGCACAGAGCCCAGCGGGCTAACACTGGCTAGCCCTGAGCCCGATCCAAAGGTTCTGGCTTTCCCTTCAGGTGGATCTTCATGTGATGCAACAACAGACAGCCTCAGGAAGCCACGTAGGGTTCAAAAGCTCAGGAGGAGCTGGAGCACCTTAATGCCAGGTTCCAGGAGTTTAGAAGCACTGATAGAAAAGACCAAAGCCACACTTACTGGGAAGAATGATAATCAAAATATGCAGTCTCAAGATTCTCCAAAAGTGCAGAGAACAGTCTCTGCCAAAACCCTACCCAAAAGCACTTCCCAGGGTTCAGTCGCCTCTAATTCATCTGGTAGATGGCAGCTAACAGATACAAAACAGTTGCAGGCGGAGTCAACAGCTCCAAAGTCGGATGGAGGAACATGGAGGTGCCGCACACCCCTCAGTCACTGTTTCTTTAAGAGAAAGTCAAACACGCATGGTAGTGAGGAAGATAGAGAGGTGCTGTCCCATGCTTTGCTCTCTGACAGCTCTGTTTCTTTCAGCAAAAAAGACAAGCTGGTCCTCAAAGCAGAACATAAAGCTAAGCACAGCAGTACGCCTATGTCTGTGAATGACATGAGCCTCAAAGAAAGACTAGCTCATATAAATTCAATGAAGGGAAAAACCTACAGCCTTCATACAGGGTTTGCACTTGCACAGAAGGATGCCTTAGAGATGATCAGTGTGTTGCAAAGCAGTGTAAGACATAAGTCCAGAGGTGATGTACCTAAGGTCAATGAGGCTGACATGGAAACATTCTCCCAGTTGCTTTTCATGCAGGCCAAAATCCTGAATGGCTCCTGCAGTCAGATGGCCACAGAATACAGCCGCCCAGAGGAGTTGCTGCTCACTCTTACACACAGCTTCCACACACTGTGCTGCTTAACCCAAGCCTGCATGTCGATAGTGGAAGGCCTGAGTGCCGAGAGTGAACGGCGTGAAGTGGTAGCCAAGGTGGAGGACGTCGTGATGAACTACGCAAATTTGCTTTCAGCTGCGGAGGGGGCTGCAGGAGGTTCCCCCGGTGACCAAAGTGTGAATGCATTGACACATTACTCAGCCACAATGTCTGCTAATATAAACACACTAACTCACTCACTGAAAACACTGCTCAACAACAAACTGTCATTTTGTTCTGATTATTGATTTTTAAAGCCATACATGAGAGACATGGGTTTAACAACCAATGTAAACTGCTGTGAAAAAATCTTGCCTTGTGTATACAATATTTTATTATGTAAAGAAAATATAAAGATATATGAATTAAAGTTTTAAAAATATTATATTAGGCCTCTACAAAAAGAATATATGACCCCCCCCACCCCCCCACCCACCCAACCCATAAAATACATGATCTATTATTACATAATGAAGATAATTTAATGATTTATTGCTTTTATTAATAGTTTAATTTGTAAATAATAACAATCACATATGCTTTATATATAAATTGTACAAATATTACACTCGGGGGAATGAATTCATTATATGAGACTTTTTAAAAAATAATTTCACCTGATGTTACAAAAAAATTAACTCATAGCTTTTTCATTTGTTGATTCACTTGATTTAATGAATACTTTACACATGAACACTGAGTACTTTCCTGCTATTTTTGTCAACATCATTAAAAAAATTAAAACTTCTAAAGAGGCTTTTCTACTTATTTTGTCAGTTTCTGCTTCAAGCAACTTGCAGTCTCTTAAATTCTCTTGATTATACAAGCTTGTTTCAAAAGCTGCAAAAAGTCCCTTGGCTAAAGTTTGTTTCTATGTTTATTAATTCATGATTTCAGCATTCCCACACATCTGAGTCATGGTAAGGATTTATGCATTAATGATGATGGTCTGTTTCACTGTTTTGCATGGTGCAGTGTATCAGAGTGGCGAAAGGATTTGCCCTGCTGAGTAAAACATGGCATGCTAGCAACTTGGTGAGGCTAATAAGCACAGAGCTAAATCCTAACTTTAGCATATAAGCATACTATGCCAGGATATAACATAGCATATAACATTATATGTTGGAAGTGTTGAACATAATTATTCCCATTGATTGTTATGAAAATCTTGGTAAGTAAAACTATAACTTATGCCAAAATACTAAATAAATTGTCTTGAAATAACAGAATTAGCCTTTCGGGTCTGGTGTGCATTATTGCCAGTGCAGATAAAAAATTTACAAAAGAAAAACCTCAAATGAAAGTGGTATTCATTCATAGGAAGATTATGTACCAGAAGAGTTGATGGATTTACTTATGGGATGTGGAAGCAGGATCCATGTAAGTCTGGAAAATACTGGTTTACTCAACAAAGTAGCTGTCTCAGGCAGCCAAGAAGACAGAGTGAAAGTAACACATCACTTGGTCTATTTTAAAAAATAATACTATAAAAAAAAAGTGATTTAGTTTTTTAAGAAAAACAAAACGCAGTAAAATGCACAACTTATAAATTAACCTCACTAAGGATTTGGCCTAGCTGGTGCACTGACAGACAGACAAGCATAAAGTGAGCATACATTGAAAGGACAATTTCTGACCATGTCTTTTTATGATAGAATCGGATGATGTCAGTGGTTGAAAGTACCTGTAAAGCACTAGACATGCATGGTGTGTGAACAGGTGAGAGTGACTCAGCAGATAGCCGCAAAGAGGCAGTTTCCAAAAGAGGGTCGTAAGCTTAAACGCTGCTCATAGGTTTCCCTTTCCCTTGTGATTTAAACAGAAATGAAACCAATCTTTTCACATGTGCTGGCTAACAAATAACAAAAAATTCTATAAGAGCATGATTATTGTATGGCTGGAATAACATTTCCAATTATTATTATTTATAACACAGCTGAAACATCTTCTTTTTTAACTCAGCATACAGCAAATGCATCAAGCAGAACTCAGTCAATCATTAAATATATTTATACAGACAGACTACAGACACATACAGGTAATGACCTTCTGAGGGGCTGCTAGCCTAAAGTGATACACCTTTACAAAATGGGGCGACAGGGTACATACATGGGTAGGAAGAGGAGAAAAAAAGTGTAGTATCCCTGGTCTGCACCAGTGGGAGTGCAGTGCAGCAATGCTTAAAAAACACAAATGTATGGATTATATGGTTTGTAACATTAAGGAAGTGAGTCTGGCTAATTATACTTATTTTGTGGTCACACTGCCACCTGTTACTTTCGTCTCATCACACTCAAACTCATTGTCAGAGCTTTGAGACAACACAACCTGAAGCAGGAACTCTATCCACACACCAGAAAAAAATGCCACTCCACCTGGTGAGTATAAAACAATCTTACTTAATATACGATACAATATTATTATACGTATATGCTTAAATTAGGGGTGGTTTGGTCAGAAAAAGTGCTGCAAACTATAGGATGTTGACATTGTAATGTTAGCCTGTGCTGTTTTCTTGTTAGCATCCTGAATGTTTCTTTCTAAAACATTGACTTTAATGTCTCAGTTTGCCTTGTGTGTTCCACATTATCTTATATTATTTCTCAAAGCAGCATCTATGTTTCTATACAGATGTGCGTGGTATTTCTGGGGCTATGGTGTCATATCGTTATATCAACAACCTCTTACCCAAAAACCCTGCCATGTGATGTTAGTGGGGCCAACAACGAGAGTGAAGTGAACGTGGACTGTACTGAGAGAAGCCTCAAGGAAATCCCCCCTGGCATCCCAAGAGACACGACCAATCTGACTCTCACAATCAACCACATCCCCAGTTTAAACTCAACCTCCTTCCACGATCTGGAGAACTTGACAGAGATTGACATGAGGTGCAACTGTGTGCCTATCAAAATCGGCCCCAAGGACCGCATGTGCACAAAGAGTCTTACGATTGCAAATGACACTTTCAGTACACTGAAGAATCTGCGAGCGCTCTATTTAGATGGAAATCAGCTCGACGGTATACCTAAAGGCTTGCCTTCAAATCTCATCCTGTTAAGTTTGGAAGTGAATCATATTTGCTCTATCGCTAAAGCCAACCTGTCTGAGATCAGAAATATCCAGGTGCTTTACCTGGGTCAAAACTGCTACTATCGCAACCCTTGTAATGTTTCCTATAGCATAGAGGAAGCTGCATTTTTACAGCTGAACAACTTAACATTGCTATCTCTTAAGTCAAACAATTTATCCTTTATTCCGCATCAGCTCCCCGAAAGTTTAAAAGAGTTGTATCTTTACAACAACAACATTGAAGAAGTGACGAATGAGGATTTCAAAAACTTGACAAACCTTGAGATTCTTGACATTAGTGGAAACTGTCCTCGATGTTACAATGCCCCTTTCCCATGCAGCCCGTGCCCAAATAATGCACCGCTTAATATCAGCAAGGACGCTTTTAAAACGTTGACTAAACTGAAAACCTTACGCATGCACAGTAACTCCCTTACATATGTTCAGTCTGACTGGTTTCACAGCACAAAAGATCTCAGAGTTCTTGATCTGTCTTCAAACTTTCTCGCAAGAGAGATAGTATCCACTGACTTTCCTCCATTTCTCAACAAATTGGAAGAACTGGACTTATCATTTAACTATGAGCTTCAGAGGTATCCTCAAACACTGATTCTGAGCCACAGATTTTCTGCACTCACGTCTCTTAAAATTCTCAGACTAAAGGGCTTCGTGTTTCAGCAGCTTAAGCCAGAAAGCATTGCTCCTTTAAAATACCTTGAAAATCTAGAAGTTTTAGATCTTGGGACAAATTTTATTAAAATGGCAAACCTTAGCATTTTAATGGAATTAAAAAGCTTTAAAATAATCAGTCTGTCTGACAACAAAATATCCTCTCCCTCCGATGGACAAGACACTGTGGGTTTCACTGGAGAAAGGCCTCTGTTGTGGTCTCCCATGTCAGCTGCTAATCAGCACCAAAATAAAGAAGTGAGAGAGATCCATTATTTCAGATATGATGAATATGCACGTAGCTGCAAGTACAAAGATAAGGAACTTGGAGTAATTACATCCTTTGTCAATAAAGAATGCAGTAAGTTTGGTAAAACACTGGATGTGAGCAGAAACAATATCTTCTTCTTGCATTGGAGATTTTTAAATTTGAATGAGCTTAGGTGCCTCAATCTGTCCGGAAACGCTATGAGCCAAAGCCTGAATGGTTCTGAGTTTAGTAATCTGACACATTTACAGTACCTGGACTTCTCATGGAACCGCCTGGATCTACTCTATGCCACTGCATTTCAAGAGCTGAAAAAGTTGGTTATTTTGGATATAAGTAACAACAACCATTATTTTGAGTCAGAAGGCCTGACTCACATGCTTAATTTCACCAAGAACTTAAAAAATCTCAAGGTACTGCTAATGAACCACAACAAAATCTCCACTTCCACCAACACAGAGCTGGAGAGTGAATCCCTTGAAAGGTTAGAGTTCAGAGACAACCGCTTAGATATGTTATGGAGAGACGGGGATACTAGATATATCAACTATTTCAAAAAGTTAATTAATTTGACTGTCCTTGACATCTCCCACAACAACCTCAATGTTATCCTACCAGATGTCTTCAGTGGTCTACCAGACAAGCTGTCTGAGCTCTACATCAGAAACAACAAACTAAAATCATTTGATTGGGGCAAATTGCACCTTCTCCGTTTTTTAAAAGTCCTTGATCTGAGCGGAAACTCTCTAACAGCTGTTCCACGCATGCTGTCAAACTGCACAACGTCGCTCGAGAAGCTTGTTTTACACAAAAACAAAATCTTTAAACTCACACCAGATTTCCTAACGGATGCTTTTAGTTTGAAATATCTGGATCTTAGCACTAATATAATTCACTACATTGAAAAATCCAGCTTTCCAGATGATGTTGTTCAGCTGATGCACATGTTGCTCCTCCACCAAAACAGATTTCTGTGCACGTGTAATGCCACATGGTTTGTTAAATGGCTGAATAAGACCACAGTGACCATTCCTCGACTGGGCACGGACGTTACCTGTGCTGCTCCAGGTGCACAAAAAGGTCATCCAGTTGTTTCAGTGGACTTGCTGGCTTGCCAACACTCCTTTCTGTCAATCATCCTCTACTCCCTCATGACTTCTCTAATCCTCAGCTTCCTCACCCTGTCCATTTCCAGCCACCTCTTCCTATGGGATGTCTGGTATATCTACCACTTCTGCAGGGCTAAACTCAAAGGCTATGGCCGCCTGTATTCCCAGGGTGCCATTTATGATGCCTTTGTGATGTACGACAAGGATGATCCTGCAGTGTCAGAGTGGGTGATGAAGGAGATGTGCACTCATCTGGAGGATCGAGGAGACCGCCGCCTGACACTGTGTCTGGAGGAGCGAGACTGGGTCCCCGGATGCCCCCTGATTGACAACCTTTCCCAGAGCATCCACAGGAGCAAGAGGACTGTGTTCATTCTCACCAAGAAATATATGAAAGGAGGAAATTTTAGGACAGCTTTCTACATGGCCAACCAAAGACTGATGGATGATAAAAAAGATGTCATAGTACTGATTTTCTTGGAGAAGGTGCCTTGCAATTCAAAGTATTTAAGATTAAGGAAGAGGCTGTATAAGAGGTCAGTGCTCGAATGGCCAACCAATCCTCAGGCTCAACCATACTTCTGGTTCAGTTTGAGGAGTGTATTAGCCACAGAGAGTCACAAACAATACAACAATCTCTTTAAAGAAACGTTGTAAATAGAGCAATCTGCTGAAATACTTCTGTCATTGTGGATATTCAGTATGAAATTCAGTGTGAACTATAGAGCTAAACCACTGCACAAGGAAATGGAACTAATTTGCATATGTACTTCTGCAATTCACACGCCACTTCTCTCGTGCAGCCAGTCTCATTATTTTTATGATTTTATGAGTGACTTCATTCACTTTGAGATGTCTTTTATTTTTGTTTTACTTGTAGATATAAATAAGAAGAAAAACATTTAACTTGCACAGCAAAAGCATTTTTTCCATTGAGAGGTTTGAAATGAGAAAAGTGAACTGCTTTACGAGGTTTGAGAGATCACATGGGAATTGATACAGATCACACACAATGGTGAGTTATCCAAGCAGGTCTTTCTGTGCTCAGACTTAGAAAATCAACATGGATGTTCTGCTAAGTTAATGTTTTAAATGTATATATGTAATTATGTTTTGTCTGTGTAATTTGAGTGGTTTATACCCTTATTCAAATAGAGAAACTTATCTGAATAATTTGTTTGTTCAATTCTTTTTTTCCTCATTGAAATATGTCCTGCTGTATATAATCCATACTAAAATGGGTTCATGACTGTGTTTCATTTTGTCTTTATTTTACTGGTTTACTTTAAGTTTAGACAGCAAACCTAAAACCTGAGAGATTACTAGCTATATGGTCAATACCTGTACTCGGGAGCCACTGTGTTATAGTTTAATGATGCTTCAAAAAACCTGATTCAGATTAAAAGGATTAAATATTTTGCTGCCAAGATTAGCTAAATATGTGTCTGTGTATTAAAGCAGGGAAACATGGTAAACATGCACGACTATGGTTTCCTTGCAGCCTGCAGATTTTCTGATGTTTCTGCAGTTTATCATTGCTATCATTTCTACTTTTTTAATTTGTTATTTAGTTTTCAACCAAAATAAATATAATGAACCTAAAGATGAACAGACAAATAAGTTATTTGTTCTGAATGTCATTGGATTTGTAGACTATATTTTACTGCCATCTGCTGGTGATATATTAGACATGTTGGGATTTTGTATTTCCTTTAAAAACAATATATATATATATATATATATATATATATATAGGTAAATAAAATAACAACATTGAGGGAGCTACTGTCTTATGTGCTTCCTGTACAGTTTAATGGAGCAGAGCATTATTCATTCTGAGCCATGCTGATGATAAGTATCGTCTGGGTTTACTCGCTATGATCACTTCTTCATTCTTCATTTTGTTCAGCCCTCGAGCTGAAGTCTCTTCACAATTTTTGGAATAAACTTTCAGAGTAAAATAAGCCTGTAGGCTTTGTTCCCTTTTATGCTATTAAAAAAATTTAAAAGAAACTTATAATAACTTAAACCAAGGATGTTATGTTTTTGACCATATTTATCTACCAGGCCTATTTTACTTTTATCCGAGAATAGCTCATTAAATTTTGGGGGTGATCTGGAAAAAAACTGGGAATAGGAAATATTTCAAATGATTACCACTGCCAGTCCTTATGATGGGTATTGGGGGGTTGGGCCAGTGCTAGACTTCAGTCATTTATTTTTTATTCAGCTTAATCCACATCACATAGTGGTGGAGAATATCCCAGAGTTTCCATCTTCTATTAAACCTGTCTATCCTAATTTGTCAAACCTACACTACAGTTCAACCGGTGCACAAAGGCAACGTTTAAGCCAATTACAGATAAAGGAGGGCAGGTCACTTAATAAAACATTATGATGCTTATGTACTAAAGAGAAGTGAAACTATTTGGTTTTGCTCGCTGTACATTTGGCTTGAATAAATGGACACAGCATGACAGAGAGAGAGAAAGAGAGAGAGAGAGAAAGTGAGGGAGAGTTGGGATGAACAGGTTTATAATGACCATACTCACTAAACTTGAAAAAGATGAAATGTAGGTTGGAAAAGTAAATCTCAAACAGTGTAATGCCGTAATACTTTACAGGTAGGTAATACCTCTTGTATAGAATAATATAATACAATAAATCCAGATTTAGAGAAACAAATAAAAAAGAATATTGGACAATTGTTTTTGGTATTTGTCATAATATGAAAGGAACTAGGCTGCTGGTTATATTTTATTTTATTTAAAAGCTAGATTAAAAAATACTTGTTTGGTAACATAAAAAAACTTAAATAAATAGATATTGTGTTATCTTGCATGTGTTGAATTTACAGCTAGGAGTCTGCATTGATAACTCTAGTTTGTAAATATATATATTTATGTTGTTTGTTTTATTGTTGAAATAAATAAAAACTACAACAAAGTAATTATGTTTTAGTAAACATTTGAATGTTATTATTATTTATTTAAAATTCTAAAGACGTTTTGATCATTGAATAATCCAACTGTGCATAAAAAGTAATATAGGACTGTAACAGGGTGCAACAGCCTCAGTTAAATAAGGGAAGCCTATGTGAAAGTGCCAAAAATGACAGTTTACATCAACTAGAGGCTCCAAAACATAATTCTTTAGGCTCCCGTGTAAAAAAGGTCAACTTTACAACAGTTTACAGCTAAGTACAAAAAACATTTTAGGTTCTTTTGACTGACAAGTATTTATATCTGCTGCATGAGGGGTGTAGCAGTTTTAAGCTGGCTAACAGCACGCCATAACTTTGGCCCACTTACCTCTATTATCCGGTTAGCTCTTATTAGATAAGAGTTAGCCCAGTTAACTCTTAGTTACAGGAATAAACTGGGTAAATAAGGCAGATTTTGATCAACCCTATGCTCTCTGCCCACTCACAGCATCAGCTCTTTGCCTTATTTTTATTTTCTGGGAATGACGGCACACGTGACGCTATCAAGATGGTAGGAACCGTCAAACAAGCTTCACTTTTGCTCCTCAGAAATCTACTGGGAGGCTCCGTCCATGTTTTTAAATACAGTCATGGATAGGAATCACAGTATGTAGTTCGGGCGGAAATGAATTCCTTGGCAGGGAAATCAGCAAGCACAACTGAGCTCAGGATTAATGGGACTTCTTCAACATACTCTTTTAACTTCAAGATAAATGATCATAATAATTGCATATTCAGGTTATTTAATTTGGTTGTGCCTTTTGTTTGTTTGTCTTTACAGACTTTTTCTTGTTGGATTCACCTGCTGCTTCTCTGTTTGTGTTGCCATCACGACATCAAACCAGCTGCGTGCCTACCTGTTTGGATGTCACGAAAGTTTCCCTGTGATGTCACAGCCAATAATTATTCTGAGGTCCAGTTTGACTGTAAAGGTCGTCACCTACATCAAGTACCTAATGGAATTACATGTAATGCAACTGTTCTTGACTTGTCAGAAAACTTTATTGAGAACATTACTGTCAGTGCATTTTCCGACCTGCTGAATCTGACTTGGATCAACCTCGACTGGGCGAACAAGAAAAAAGGGCTGAACATAAAAAGCAGTGCATTCAAAAACCTAACAAAACTGCATGAGCTGAAACTGAGTGGCAACAATCTGAAGAGAATCCCTGGTAATCTCCCTGTCAATGTGGAAATAGTCTATCTAAATTATAACAACATTGTGTACCTGGATGGGACCCACTTCACTGACTTAACAAACTTGACACAACTGTGGTTATCCAAAAACTGCTTCACGTGGAATCCATGTAACAAAACTGTCCAAATAATGGATGGCACTTTCACTGGCATGACCAAACTGCAGATTCTGGACTTGTCGTTTAACAATTTAAGCCAAGTTCCCCTAGGATTACCCAGATCATTAACCGCTCTGAATCTTAGTTCGAACCAAATACAACATATTTATAAAGGTTACTTCCAAGAGCTGCAAAACTTAATAGTACTAAACATACAAGGGAACTGTCCAAGATGTCACAATGCTCCACATCCCTGTGTACCTTGCCCCAACGTTTCACTGGCAATTGATAATGATGCGTTTAAATATTTAACACAACTTGAGCAACTGAACCTGGGAGGAAACTCGCTGCAGTTCCTGAATCCGTTTTGGTTTGAGAAGCTAAAAAAACTTAAAAAACTATCATTGGCATTTAACTTTTTACTAAAAGCAATTACCGATACTGAGGCCAAGTTTCTAGGAAACCTTCCCAGATTAGAGGTAATTAATTTGTCTTTCAATTATGCAATCAGTCTTTACCCTATAACAATCAAGCTTTCAGAATACTTTTCAAAGCTTATATCATTAAGAACTTTTCACATGGAGGGTTTGGTGTTCCAGACTTTAGGACCAGAAACACTAAAACCTCTGTATGAGCTTAAAAATCTATCTACATTGAACTTGGGGACAAATTTTATTATTCATTCTGATTCCACAATATTTAGTAAATTCCATAATTTGAAAACAATATACCTTGCAGAAAACCGGCTGTATCCAACTCCAGAGAATTCCCCTCAATGTTCAAATAATGGACTCTATCAAACATCTGACTTTTTAATGTCACCAATCGCAAAAAGTCCTCCAAAAGACTTTGTTTATGACATTACACATGGATTAATAAAGGATGAGTGCTATAACTCGGGCAGGGTTCTCATCCTAAGTGAAAATAACTTGTTTTTCATTTCTCCAAACCAGTTTAAGGGATATGGAAATATTGCATGTCTCAACCTTTCAGGAAATGGATTTTCAGCAGCACTTAATGGCACTGAGTTCTCTTTGCTGCCTAACCTGACATACCTAGACCTGTCCTATAATAAGATTGATCTAGCATATGACAATGCTTTCAAAGAACTGCAGAAGCTACAAGTGCTGGACCTCAGTCACAATGCGCACTACTTTCAAGCATTTGGGATAACACACAATTTGAATTTTATGACCAACCTGCCTGTTCTGAGAGTGCTGAATATGAGTCATAACTCAATTTCTACATTGACAACAAAACATATGGAAAGCAGCTCTTTAGCAGAGCTTGACTTCACATATAATGTTCTTGGAACTCTTTGGAAAGTAAGGGATGGCACATATGAGAAACTGTTCTATAATCTCACTAATTTAACTAACTTAGATATATCTCACAACCGTATTGACAAGATCCCACCAAGTGTGTACAAATATTTACCTCGTAGCCTCATCCATCTATGCATCAGTCATAACTTACTGACCGATTTTTCATGGAAATCCCTTCAGCTTTTTGACCAACTTCAAATTTTAGACCTGAGCTTTAACTCTTTGTCACACGTGGCAGGTATTAGCTCAAACATCACCAACACTTTGACTTTCCTAGATCTAAGTCATAACCACATTTCTCACTTAGAATCTGGATTTTTTACCGGGCCAAAAAGCCTTCAGACTCTCAGCCTGAGCTACAACAAGCTAACTACCATTAACCCATCTAGCTTCCAGCCAGGGCCTGAGAATCAGCTGAAAACGTTGCTTCTGCAGAAAAACCCATTCCAATGTACTTGTGATTCATTTGACTTCATTTTATGGATTGACAGTAGTAATGTGAAGATACCAAGGTTAACAACCGCAGTTACATGTGACACACCAGTAAACCAAAGAAATAACGCACTGATAAACTTTGACATTCAGGAGTGTGTCAATGACAGTGAGGCATTCCAGATGTACATTGTAATGACTACTTTCCTGATTGTTTTTATGTTTGTGGCAATGGCTTCTCACTTATTCTATTGGGATGCTTCATATGTGCTGCACTACGTGAAAGCTAAACTGAAGGGATATAGGTCCTTGCATTCACCTCATAATGTTTACGATGTATTTGTCACATATGATACCAAAGATCCACGTGTTTCTGAGTGGGTGATGAAAAATCTTCGTGTGAAACTGGAAGAAGAAGGAGAGAAGCATCTTCCTTTGTGTCTAGAAGAGAGGGACTGGCCCCCAGGGGTTCCACTAGTGGACAATCTCACACAGAGCATCCAATACAGTCGCAAGACAATGTTTGTCTTGACAGAGAGCTACGTTAAGACTGGTGCATTCAAGATGGCAATATACCTGGCCCATCAAAGACTGCTGGATGAAAATATGGATGTGATTGTGTTGCTGATGCTGGAGCCTGTACTGCAGCATTCCCACTTCCTGCGGCTGAGGAGGCGGCTGTGCGGGAAAAGTGTGGTAGAGTGGCCAAGAACAGCAGCTGCAGAGCCCTGGTTTTGGCTAAACCTGAGGAATGTCATTAGAGTGGACAATCAATTGATGTACAACAAAACTTATTCAAATTATTTCACTAGCAAGTGAGGCCAGATGCCAATCTGCAAACTGATTCAGGGAAATTCCAATTTTTGCGTTGAACATATCTGTCTTTAAAACTATTGACTTCAGCAACGCTTGTGGTACAAAATAATACTGAAACCTTACATATTGTGTGCAAAAAATACTTTATATAAATAAATGTGTTTTCTTTTATTTTTGTGCTGTTTTTGTGGATTTACACTGATCACCGGGTATCCCTCCAACCAACATAATGCATTTTGTTTATAGGTACCTTTCTAGACACTCACATTCACTATACAAATAAAATATGGTGTAAAAATACAGTAAAAAGATGAAGAGAAAACTTTAAATAACAGTAAAGCAAAAAAATGTTTCAAAAAAGGGAATAAAGCATCAAAACAAATGACCAGGTCTGTCTATTCATGAAGAGAATGCAAGCCTGAACAAGCAGGTTTTAGCCTTGACCTAAAATGTGAGTGAAGTAAAATTGCAAAGATCAAGGGGTAATAAGTTCCACAGCTGGGGGGCAGAGCAGCTACCCAATGCTAAGGCAAACAGAAAGAGCAGTGAGATGGATTGATGAAGAGGATCTGATTGTAAGGACAGGAAAACAAAATGGAGAAGGTCAGAGATGTATAAAGGTGCTAGAGGTGCCTTGCATGTTAGAAGTATTCAATTTTTACTGAGTGTTGTAAGTGATGGGGAGCCAGTGCAGCATCTGTAACACAGATGTGATGTGGGTGGTAGATGAGGTCTTTGTAATGATACAAGCTACTGTATAATCATTTATCTGTTTTTTGCATAAAAAAAAGAGCAAGAAACGTTTTGCACACTGACCACCAAATCTACACCATTTGATCTCACTTCCTCTGTTTGCTATGCTTTGCAGTTACTTCACTCCCCCGCACGGGGTCTCTGCAGATACACCTTAAGCATACCGATTAGTTTCAATTTTAACCAAGCACAACCGCATTCTTCTAAAACATCTTGAAAGTAGCCTACATCAGGCTTTTCACTCTATGGTGTGAAGAAATATTTAGAACCACTGCTGCGAAAAGAAGCACAAGTTACTCATGCAACGTCAGAATAAAATGAACGACTAATTTCATCCTAATGAGACGCAGCTGCTGACGCTGACTCATTTCAGCTGTTTGTTCAAAAATAACAATAAATGTGCGAATACTTTTCTCAACACGTGTTTTTATTCTATTTTATTCTAAATGTGTTCAGCAGTGTTTGCTTCCTACCCCGCTTAAGATAAATTTAAGTTAAATGAATTCAGTGCAAACTTAACCCGCGCGTGACGTCAGAGGGTCATTAACATAATATGAGGTATTTATGGGATGGTTGCAGCACAAGACGACACTCTGCTCCTGGGCTCACGGGACTTTGAGCTGGTCTGATATTGTTCTTTGAAGCAAAAGACAGAAATTATTGGTTTGTATGCATTTTCCTTCTATATTATTTGGGAATGACTTTAATCATGGTTTGATGGTTTAGTTTATTATCCTGGTGTATTGTTTGTGTAGTCCCTTACCTGCATAAACTAGCCTATACACGCTTGCAAAACTTAAGTCGGTTGTAGGCTACTTGCATGTCGACATATCTTAAACGGATAGATGAGTTTTAGGATGCTGATTTTCTTCTTTTTTTTTCTTTCTTTTTTTATTTTATTTAACTTGTGCTGGCCTGACGTTAATGCTCACCCTCCTCGTTTAAAGCGTTAGGCATGGCTGATAAACCGGACATCTCTGAGGTGAACAACTTCGACAAAAACAAGCTGAAGAAGACTGAGACGCAGGAGAAAAACACACTGCCAACCAAAGAAAGTATGTAAACTACTGCCCGCTGAGTTAATGTGTTGTGGGATGGAAATAAATCTTAAGTTTCTTTTCTTTAGCCATCGAACAGGAGAAGGCGGAGTCATCATGAAGACCACTCTTCCCATGCTCTGTACATTCAGCGAGCTTGACCTTCACTCTACACTTTCCAACATGCAGCCATATACTAGATCCTGTAAATGTCCCATTACTCAACTTTTGTATGATGGCTTAATCTAGTCATGGGATGCTGGTCACTTGGGTTTGGGTCCCCCCCCTCCCTGTAGCATGGTGTGCCATCTCAAACACCTGATGGACTTTCATTTAAACTACTGAAGCCCTGTGCTGTGGCCACTTGTGTCCTCACAAACCTGTCTTGTATATTTGGAATGCACAAGTTCATTTGCATATGCAAAAATAAAAAGTTGAAAATGTGAGTTTGCTGTGATTATGACTTGTTACTCAGTTCAGTTTTACAGACTTGTAATGCTGCAAATTCCTAGCTGACTACATGGTGGGGCTTGGTGCAGACTTTTCTGGTTCCACTGACTGTAATGTGAAACTTGGTGGATGCATTAGTGTGGAGGTGTGTGGTTTTTTTTTTTTTTTAAAAAAGGGCAATCCAGGCCTTTGGGACGCTGACTTTGCATGTCTCAAGTGAAATGTGCTATGCTGTAAATTTGCTTCACTAAAAATTTTCCAGTATAAATGCTTTGTGTGACTCTACTTGCCCCACACCTATATGCTGGACAAATTTGCTTCAGTGCCATGTCTGCTCTTCTGGGAGGACATTGGTGCATGTGAAAGCAGTCTCTTGCCTGTTAAAACTACCCAAGAACCTTTTTTTAAACTGGTTTTAGCAAAGACTGACCTTGTTGAACCAATTACCCTAAGGTATTCACGGTTTTGTAAAGATAAATTTGCAGTGAAGGCTTTTCTTAATGTGGAAATGAACCTTCTGGAGAATTTCCTAATTGCTTTGGGAATGTAAAACCTTTCAACAATTTGCCATTGGCCTAAACGGTCATTTCCTTGTGGTTTGGAAAGTGCTAACTTTTCTCTGGTCTTAGATTAGTGTTGGCTTTTAACAAATTGTTCACTAATGGTTGTGAACACTGTGCATCCATGATGTCATGAACTTTGATGAAAAGGAAAACTTATTGAGATGGACTTGGTATCTGACACTAAGAAGCCATCTGTTATTGGCTGTGGCTTGGACTGACTACAGTCACTACCATGGACAAAGATGTGTCTGAGGCTGTGTCTGCAAACTGTACGTAATGTGCTCTGAGCATGAGACCACACTGGCACCGATGCTGCCCTAAAGAGAGCTTACACATTACATCAACAAGTGCATTGTTAGTTTAGCTGGACTCAGAAGCTAAATATGACCATCAAGATGGCACAGCCTGAACATAAAACCAATGCTTTAACCTACATAGATTTAAAGGGTTTGACAAGAAAGCACTTTAATAAAATTAACCTGTTCTAAGTTTAGTTTTGTGTAGCATTCAAGGCTGTCTTTGCATAATTTGTTATGTAACTTCTTGTGTTTAGGAAACCAACATGCAAATAAATTATTGCATGTTTATTTACCTGTATGAAATGCTGAGTGAAAAATATGTGTTCCAATTATTTCTACACGTCGGAGGAAGTGACATGTTCTTATATCATTTAGTGGAAGCAGTATGACACTTAACTCTGAATCTTATACTCAGCTTAATGCCTGAAAGCTCAGGCCGTGTATCTTATGTTTCCATGTAAGGAGAGGAAAACTTTTCCAATTTCCTCTTGATAATAAACTGCTTTTCAGAGCAAACAACAATAGAGACAAGCTAAGTAGCCTACCAGGATTCCCAGTACACAGATTTTAGATCCTAGAAAGAAGCTTAGATCTTCTATTTTCTTCTCTTCTTTTTTTAAGGGTTTTCAATCTAGTTGAACATGAAATGTGTTGCATCAGATTTAAAGATATAGTGGAGATTAAATATCCATTAAAATAAATTCTTTTAACCCCATAATGGGTTAATGACCTTATTTGATCACTTCATTGAACATACATAATGCCTCTCCATGCTTGTCAGTTAAATATGAGAACTACATTGAGTTTTTCACACCAGTCATCAATGATCCGGTTACATCACAGCTACATCCTTCAGATCAGTATCCAGCATTTGAATTAAAAAAAATAAACTGGTATTACTGACCACTAATTAAAATTTCTGTAGTTAAAAAATATATATATATACATTTCTGGGATTGGCTTCAGCTTCCCACAATTATGAATTGGATGAAGTGGTATGAAAAATTAATAAAGAAACATATACTCTGATATCATGTTAACACTCTTTTCTATTATTGAAATTTGACATTTCCAAGTATTTCAATGATTACCCCATAAACCTTTAAACAACTGAAATATTTTATTCTCAACCTGCTGGGCTGCAATTTCTTTGTTCAGGATTTGTTTCTTGCACATTTTTTAAATGTGACACATTGCCAGTATTGTCACTATACACAATAAATTGTGTCTCATTGTGTGAATGACTACTGTAGAAACATTGCAACCAGCAGATACTTCACTCTATCTGTAACTCAGCTTTGTTTGTGTCATACCAATTCTCAACAAAGTGACCTCATGCCATGGTTCTTTTAAAGATACAGTCTACAACAAAATCAGTCTTTCTAATAAAGAAAATCCATTATACCATCCACATTAGTCTAATTTAGCCTTGACACAAACTTTGTCTCACATTAGAAAACTCAGACCAGATTAAGTTCTGGGATTTGTTTTACTGTAAACAAAACAACAAACAAAGCAACAATGGAGCCTGGTGTGCTTATGCACTTCCCCTAAAGGTTTCTTGCAAATTGCAGCTTGTGATATGTTATGTTTTATCATACTTTTTTGGACATATTGTTAGTTTCTGAAAAATTTTACAAACTAGACACAAACAAGTGTAAAACACTCAATAAGCCATGATAACCATGTACATTTCATCCAAAAGTATTTAATCTTAAAACTGACTTTTTCAACTGACTTTCCATTGATCTATTGATCATAAAACTGCACAAATGTAACAAATCATCATTTCTGAGTATAAAAAAATAATTGTTTTTGTTTTACTTCGGTTTTAACAAAAAGAAATTAGATTGAATCTGTAGAAGAACAAAGGATTATGATACTAAAGTGATTTGAACACAATACAGTTTTTATTACAGTAAAATAAAAACTATCTGACATTATTATGTGTTGTTTAATATGAATTTGGGTAAATTTGGGGATTTATAAGTAATTTAGGACTGTAAAATCTGTCTGGTTAAATGATTTCTACTAAAAAAAGTCTTGCTTCTTTTTCACCATTAACTATAAAAAGCAGAAGCTGGGACAAAAGGGTTCATTCTCTTTGTGCTCATAAGTCAGAGTGCACACAATTCATCTTTGTTTTCTTTTTTATAGCTGTGGTGGGAAAAAGCAGCTCGTGAAAGGTAGTCACAAAGGCTTAGGGTGTGATCTGGTCAAGCCAATGCCACAAAGAACGCCCCACAAAAAAACATTTTGTGCAATGTTTCAGGTTTATAATTAGGGTTTTTTGTCCAACAGCATATTAAAAAAATTAAATAAAATGGCTGAGATGAGGAAATTTCTGTATGTAGAGAGGAATCTCCGAGAAACAGCAGAGTTGTTTAGAAAAAAAATGGTAATTTAAAACCTTTTTAGCACAGGGAATAAAAGAACATTTGCTTTACCTGTTTGCTACTCTCAGAACAATGCTGAATGCTAAAGTTGGATGACTAAAGCTTGCTGAGTAAATATTGTATTCTGCAATTCTAAAGGAAATTTTGAAGACTAACAATCCCTTCAGTTGAATATATGGCTCATTATGGAGATAATAAGGCCACCTAAATATGCAACCTAAATTAATTAGAGGATGATTCATTTTGGAACAGAAACACGATGCAATGTGAGAAAACTAGTAGCTATTCAGATGACGTGAAAACAAACAATCAAAAAGTCTGTTGCTCACATGGACATCCTTCTTCAAGTCATCACACACATTTCCTGATTCGAGTCTGGCTTCTGGTTTTGTAGTTAGGGATTATTCTTTTGGTGAAACCATTCTTTGGTTGAAATGATTGTTTGCTTTGTGTCACACACGCACAACTCTTTATCCCCAGATTCCTACCAGACGGCATTGTGTTGAAGGTGGTATTTCTAGCTATTTAGTTCCAACTGATGACAGCTAAACCTTGTAACTCTCATCATTGAACTTAGACTTTATCAAAGACATTAGAGTTTTCAGTAGCTTATAAATAAAAACTTCTCAATCAAAAGAAACAGCAACAAAATAAATAAAATAAAATGTGAGTACAATAAAAAAAAAATTAAGAACTATATATGACTTACGGTTAACTTACAACATTGAAGTCTGGGTAAGTTATTAAACATTACCAGATAATTACTACCAGTCCTCTCCTTTGTACTTGCTCTATCTCCTCCTCTTCCCAAGTGAGGAATTGTAGAGGGAGATTACATAGTGCACAGTTGATGTCCTACACCTGGGCCCAGGTATTAGTAAGAGTCCACAGTCTCCACCTTCGCTCCTTCTGGCAGGACTGGTCTTGACCACCCAAAGTTAATGACCAGCTCCTTTGTCTTAGAAGCATTGAGCTGATGGTGATTAGTGTGGCACCATGCAGCAAAGTCCTCCCACCAGTCTCTAATACTCTACATACTTCTGTATGTGACACAGCAGTTTTATATAATGCATATATTATATAAATATGACAACATTATGCATGTATGTTTGTCTGGCTTAATTTTTATTCATCAGTGTTTTTGTTGATGGACAGCATCTAAAGCCTTACATATGTTTGTAAGTCTCCGGGTCAGTACTTTTTTAAATGCTCTTCTTCATTTAATTATTGGCAAACTAAAGTCTGAGGGCTACCACAATATCCTGCAGGATATCTCAGCTTTGCTCATTGTGAATTGGTTACTTAAATCAATAGCATGAGTACACTAGCTGCCATGTAACGTGACCATGGAGTTAACATTCACAGTCACGCCACCAAACATTTGACAGATTTTGATTGATGTTTTCCTTCCAAAGAGTTTTTGAATTCCTCTTCACATGAAACATAAGTTTACAGTTTATGTGAAACAAGTCTAAACATGATTGAATATCTCCAGCAGTTTCAAAGGTAATCTGCAGCTTTATAATTACATGAAACACACAGCCGGAATTACAACAAACTTACTATAAAGAACAAACATCCTGAGCCCTGATATCAGCGTTAGCTACCTACCAAAACTGGAATTTCAAACCCTAACTGTGTAATAAACCTGATTTTATTTATTACATTTTAATGCTTTCTTACTTTGAGGATCCTAACAGAAGTCTAGAAAAACCATGACAGCACATGTGAAACAGATAAACTGCAATGAAGAAAAGGAACAGGAAGTTGATACTAAAACTAACCAAGCTAGAACTAGTTCACCAGTTTATCGTGAGATTGAGAATATTTATTCTCAATAAATGTCTGTTTTGTAGGTTTTATTGTGACCATAATATAATGTCAAAGATTTCTATGCATTCAATGGACAAGCTATTTGCAAAGTCCTTAGCGAGGCAGATGTGCCTCAGAGCAGAGATGATGTTTGATTCAGAGTGACATGTGCATGCAACCATTCACCTGAAAGGAAAGCCACCCTGGCGTGCACCGTGGCTCACCAGCTGTGAGTCTAGAAGCTTCAGCTTTAATGTCCACATGTGAATTCATAACTCGCGACATCACACATGCAAAACATAGAGGACAAGGCGAAAATTTGCAAGATAACAGTGATCACACCGAGGTTGAAATCATGTGTGGCATCGGAGACAGGAAGTGAGAGGAGTGAGCATTAAGTGAAATGTTGGGTTGTGTTGCATTTAAAGAAGGAGACTGTGTTCGTGTAGCTGTAATTAATGGGGTGTGTGTTTCTGTCAAAGGATAGATGTAGGAAGAGAACAAGGGTGTAGTGCAGATGTCTGTTCAAAGGTATTTTTACACTAACAAACTGTTTACCACATAAGTTCATGTGGTTTGTCACAGTTGCATATTTAGTCTGAGAAATGCTTTGGCTCATATGCACAACATGCAAATTTCCTTCCTTATTATTATAGAACTAAATGTCTGTTCGTGTTTCAGACTATGGTTAGCGGTGATCAAAATACATATTCTGCATCTCTTGTATAAAGAAAGCACTGGTGTATAAGATGAGCTTGAGAGCCAAAGCTACACTAAAGCTACCATAGGACCTTTTGCTGTGATTGCATCATGTTCCTAATGCTGTCAAGTCAGGTCAAGCCATCTTTATGGTCAGGTGAGCATATATGTGACATGTAGCATAGATGAAATTTCTTTCTTCTCCCGTGCACAAAAACAGCAACAAGTTGAGGATAAAGGGAAAATACTGTTAAAAGGTATAAGGGAAATTCCCCCACAGTGTAATTTGCATAAAGAAATTAATAATAAATCAACAATAAAAAGAACTGCACAACACAATGGTAAGAAACAACAGCATAAAGAGAGGTAAAGAGTTGTGGTGCAACCTCTCCAAAAGTTGCAGTATTAGTGCAAATTGCAGTGAGAGTGTGATATTGATATGCAGGCTGCTGGTTTGAGCGCTTGAGGTGAATGACTTATTGACTGAATGAGTAGCAGAAGGACGAGATGACAAGGGGATAAGGTAGGAAGTGGGGGATGGGCAGGGAGGGAGTTGCGTCTCCTGTCAGCTTGGTGAAGGAAACTGTTCTTTAGTTTCCTGGTTCTGGAGACTATCCAGAGCTCCACCTCACAGCTTTTCTCTCTTACATACTAAGAATGATGTTTTTGCAACTAACCCTGTGTCTGGATTTATTCCTTGTAAGTCATAAAAGCTTCTCTGAGGGTAAATTTTATGCCATTTGAGCATTTTCATGACATAATTTATAAATATAAATAGTTTATTTTTGGGCCTGAAGTGTTTAATAGTAATGAAAATAACTCCATCTTAGATAATGAAGAAAAGATTATCATACCGTGATGGTTGGATCTGCTTTACATCTCATTTTGGACAATGTGTGGTGTCACTGAATGCTAGAGAAACTTCTTTGCAAATTTGCGCAAGCTCAAATGTTTCAAAGGTGAGCAACAGGATGTGGTTAGAGTTTCATTACAGCACAAAACTCCACACTTAAATTAACTACACTGATAAACTTACAGCACTAAACATAAAACAATGTTAGAACAAGACAAGATTTTGCAAATATGGCGCCTAATTTTAAAACATAGTATTTTCTTTTTGGTAATAGGACAGTAATCAAAAGGGCTCAATAGGTCCTCAAGAGTGTGAATGTTTTAAGGTTGCATGTTAGACAATGTCAGTGGGGGTCATGCAGCAATGAGAAACATTACATAAGCATCAAAAAAGTGATCTTGTAATTTGAATTTCAATGCAAATTTCAGTTTATACAACGTCAGAGTGAATGACATGGTCAAGTCACTCTTTTCCTTTGCATGAAACATGTTGAGAAGTGTATTGTTTTGTTTATGCACAATGCCAGCACGCTTGTCCAACATAAACCGAGAGTTGACAGAAATACATAAAGCCCGCAGGTGGACTCAGGCAGCGTGATGAAAACTGTCTGAGGAATGAGCTAAGCTATGAGTGGTCTTATAGGCATGATTACACACAACATGTTTCCACACAGCATGTCTCCACAGGTTGTGCATTATATTGTGCAAATGCAGGGATTTGTGTGTTGATCCATCACAAAACATTGCAGTTATATTTAAATCTTTACACATAAACTCTTATTAAAGTCAATATGTTTTTGAAACCATGTTTACAACATTTGAAAAAGATTTTTGCAAAGTTATGAAGCTAAAGCTGCAGCACAGACACGGTTTTGTTAAATTTCCTCCTCGGGAAAATGAATTAGATTGGATGATGTGCACCTCTAAAAGCGAGTTGGTGTTTACCATCAGGACATAGCACAGTTTAAGTTTTCAACTGTATCTTTTGACTTCTGCTATATGTGACATTTTCTCTCTTCCCTTTGTTGTGGGCTGTTTCCACTTCATGCAGTGCATCAATGCACAGGAGATGCACTTGTAACTTACAAGCTCCGCTTCTATCAAATGCATATCCCTGCAGCAACATCTACAGAGCTCATTTCAACTAGAAACAGGAAATGAAATCTGGTTGTTTTTCATTTTCATAGACTCATGTTGGTAAAAACATAAGTCTAGAATAACAGCACATATATTTTTATGCAGAAGCCTTTAATCCCCACAGCAGAGCAGAGAGCCTTTCTACTCAGACACAAAAGATAAAAGTAATACTGCAGCATGTCCCATCCTGTTAGGCATGCTCTTTACATGACCGACAGTCTTTTAATACAAATAGGAAAATTGTGGAAATTGTTCATTTACACATATATGCATAGAATAGCATTAAATGACATGTTATTGCATGTGTGGAGGAAACACAGGAGGGCTGTAAAGCTTTTGTTCCAGATGTTTGCATGTTTAAAACATCAAACAGAGTAACATGCAGGCGCAGCAGAGAAAAAAGAAAAAAAAATGTGAAAACGAGAATTAGAAAGATGAGAAACGGGGGTCCAGCTGAGGCCAGATGATAAATTTTGCTCATCACACTCATCATGTTGGGGCAAAGTGTTTGCATGAATGATTTGAGTCTGTTGAGGTCTGTACCATGTTAAACATTTCTTTATAGCAGCCCAACTTGGTGTATTCAGCTGCAGACAATCTGCACCTACAGTAATATCGTCTGTATTGAGTCTCCGTTGACCACCTGTTGACCATAAGCAACTATAAAGTTACAATGAAGGGGAGGAAAATGGAATTTATGACATTTTATTTGTGAACATTTCCCTGTCTTCACCTACACTTGAGGCTGACCGACTCCTCAAATAATATAACGTTTCTCCTCCATGTAGAAAAAGACTATTTTATTCACTTCTTGAAGAGGAAAATGAAAGCGCTTTGCATCAAACCATTGCAGAACTTCTAAGTGTAATATACTTTTAGAAAGACTACAAAATTATGCAACATTTTTCTGGAACTAAAAAAGCCAATCAAACAGGAAGCGCATAGATTAAAGTGGAACGCAACTTTTTCAAACACAGACTATGCTTAAATCTAGACAGTAGACAGAATATTTCCTCATACATTGTACTAAACTACCTTTTGATGAGCAGTGGCCCATTTTCAAAGCAGCTAGTATAGTCTGTGTTGCATTCATTGCACATGGCATCCCCGCCTGACAGGGCAGGATGTGGTTGTGAACACACATCACTTTCAAAATAACTCTTCAACAGACGTCTCTCTCCTTTTATAGTAAAGGTTTTGCCTAAAGCCCCCACAGTGAATGACTGAGTGTATGAGTATGAACACTCTTCTAGACACAAATATTCATCCACCAATCCATTATCAGTACGACTCATTCCAATGAGGGATCATGGGTAGCTGGAGCAATCATAGGACAACCAGCAGGGTAAAGCCTGGACAGGTTGCCAGTCCATCACAGAGAGACAAACAACTAGTCACACACACACATTCACTTATAAGAACAAATTCAAATGATCAATTAACCTAACATGCATGCAAAGTGATACCCAGTGAGAACCCACAGTAACACTGGGAGAACATGCAAATTCTACACAGAAAGGCCACTGTCCATGCCGAGGATTGAACCAACAACCATCTCACTGTGAGGCTATAGTATTAACCACCAAACCATCATGCCTCCCCTAATATGCTAACAAAAATAAAGAATAAAAATGGCATTATGCAGAAAGGGTTTGAGTGAAGATCAATGAGCATCACGTTTGATATAAAGTAAATGCTGTGTTATGAAATGACATATTTAAAGTAAGAGGAAAGTATAAGCTTGAATGAGCTGTAGGAAATGGTCCTGCAACAGACTCAGCTACGTTACAGTTAGCTGCTGACAAATTAAGCTTCCTTTTCACCATTTATGACAAGATGTACATTCATTCAGAATATGATGAAGCCAACTTCATGTACATGCAGACAGAGACCTCTGGTGACAGATATAAACATTGCAGCTCAATAAATCAGGAATCTCAGCTGTTTAAATAATGTGGGAGATTCCCCAGCTTGACTAGCTTTGATAAGGCGGTGTATTTTTCCACAGTGTTTTGTCTTTTTTTGTGTCGCCTTTTAGTATTGTAAGCTTTTTCTGTCGCCATACCTCAGGAGAGAAAAATAGGTGAGCTTGAGGAAGACGTTATTAATACCACAGTTTTTCCATAATAGAAAGGAACAATAATATGGACATGAAAAATGTATTATCTAGCCTTGTAACTAAACAAAGGTCCCTGTCTTACAGTGCTGTCAAACAGTAAATCTACATTCTTATTAATAATTATATAATTAACTTAATTTTTTTGTATGAAAACTGAGATAAGACAGGAAGCAATAAAATAAAACTCAATGGGATTACCATTTATATCATTCCCACCTATTTCATTGTATAAGTCAACAAAACTGCACTGTGGGTCCAGTAGCCCATGTTAATGTTCTCCAGGACAGTCGAGGGCGCTGTTGTTACTGTGTTTTCTCAGCAGATTGACCAGCACAGCATTGACATTAAG
>JBAMIG010000013.1:11072915-11100059 GCA_037177335.1 Kiunga ballochi | reverse complement strand
ATGGCGGTTTTATGGTGATTTAATGGTTTTGATGGTGGTTTTATGGTGTTTTAATGGTTTGGGTGGTGCTTTTATTGAAGCTACAACATTTTAAAGACGTTGAGATTGCTAAAGTGAGAGCAGAAGAAAAATCCAAGTTTTCTAAAGAGCTTGATAAGCTGAAGCAAGAACTGGAGAGGACTTATGAAATGAAGACAAAAGCACTGATGCAGCGAGAGAAAAATGCATTTGAAATGTTAGAAAAACAGCAAGAGGTAAAATATTATTATATTTTGTTCTTAGTTTTTTCTGGGTCTAACTCAAGTTGTAAAGATGTTTTTTCTGCTTGTTTTAAATTAAGTGTAAGCCTATGCCATGTCTTTTTCATTGTTCCTATGACTGATGACTTTATTTATCCCAGAGTTTTTTTTTCTTTTTTGTTTTTGTTGGGTTGTTTTTTTTTTGCATATTTTATTGCAGACCCAGAAATAAACCTGAACTTTTAATGCTCCCATAAGGAATTTTAAAATTTCACAACCTCTGGCGTTGTTTCTTTTTTTTGTATTGACATGAAAACGGGTAGATTCCTTAAACTGATGTTTTTCATTTCTCTTCTGAGATTGAAGAAAAAAACGTCTACATGCAGAGGCAGTCAGTGCTGAAAGAAATTGAAACGCTACGTAATCGAGAAAGCGAGCTGAGGATAAGAACGGAGGCTTTTGAGAAGTAAGATCTGTTTAAAAGCTTTTTTATTTTCTCTTATTGTAGCTTGTAGCTCATAGTAAATGCATCTGTGTGTTCGGAGACAGGACCTGTCAAATTCACAAGGAGAAGGTGAAGACCACCGAAGAGCTGCTGAGGAGCAGAGAGCTGGCTGTGAGGACTATGGAGGAAACGTATGAACAGAAACTGAAGAATGAACTTTCAAGGTACTTTTTTTTATATCGGGCTCAAAATGTCTCGTTTGTTCAGTTTTGTTTCCACCCACACAAAATATTCCTTTGGTCTCACACACACTGCTTTTTTCCCTTTCTATTTGGTTTATTCTGTTTACATCTGATGTTTTTAAAGATGGTTTCTGTGACCAGAGGGTGTCAAATATAGTAGTTAAAAAATATATATATATTTATATTTATATATATATAGTCGCTAAGTACAATGTACATTATATCTGTAACAAACAAAACCCACAAAATTCATTCTTCTCAGATTTTTTTCAAATATTATCTTACAGAATAAAGATTAGTGGACATTTTCAAATTCATAAATGAATAGACGTCCTCATCGGTAAAACACACAATTGGAGCTCTGATCAAATGTTGTTTTTACAAATTGCTTGAATTTACTGATGTTTTTTTTTTAATAAGGTATCAGCTTGAGTTAAAAGAGGATTATGTCAAAAGAACTGAAAACCTTACAGAGAGTGAAAAGAGAAACGAAGGTGGGTATTTATTAAATGCAATTTGGGTTACTGGTTTGCTGGTTTTTCATCATATTTTTTATTTTTTTATCTGTAGTCGAAACAGCTCAAATCCAAAAGGAGGCAGCTGTGCTTAATGCCCAACTAGAAGAACATAATAAAGCTTGCCGAGAGCTGAAGCGGTTGCAGGTTAGCATCACAACTCTTTTTTTTTTTTCTGCCCCTGTTTTTAATAATGGGAATGAAGCGTACAGAGCTGTAGCTCAGGTGGAAGAGCAGTTGTCCTTCAGCCGGAAGGTTAGGAGTTCAATTCCTGGCTTCCCCTGACTATATGCTGAAGTGTCCTTGGGCAAGACATTGAACCCCAACTAGCCCCCCGATGTGCCTATCGGGGTGTGAATGTGTGTGTGAATGGGTGGATGTGGCTACATAGTGTGAATTGCTTTGAGTGGTCGCTAAGACTGGAAAAGCGCTATATAAGTATAATTCCATTTACCATTTACAGAGGGGCAATACTATTGCTGTCATTTTAATTTTTTTTCACACTTGATGCATCATTTTCTGACTCCGGTAAGCCCCAGTGACAGTTTCTCCCTCCACTTTCTTCCATCCAGGTTGAGCTAGACACAGCACAGCAGCAGATTTCATTGCTTACTCAGCAGAAAGAGCTATTAAGGGAACAATTGGAGAGCACAAGTGACTACCCCATAATGAAGAGACAGAAAACAGAGCTGCAAGGGCATCTGCAGCTGCTACAGAAACAGCTGCAGGAAGCCCAAGAGCAGAACCACCGTCTCCATGCAGGTGAGGAGCGAATGCAACACTCCTTCAGGAATCAGCTTTGTTCCCCATATTCTTTACATCAATAAAGGTATCAATAGGGATGTTTTTACTCCTTTAAAATGCAAGCAGTCTGTCTCCAGTCCCCTTGTTGCATTCTGAGTGCTGGAGTCTAGGTCCATTGTGGATGTGAGGCTCAGTGTACCGTGAGATATTCATGCTTCACCATCTCTTTGAATCTATTTTATGTGTGTCTTGCCTGCCAATGTAGGTCCTCTGTGCCTTTATTGTAGCTTTGTAGACAGCCAGTGAGGGAAGGCAGAAGTGGAGAGAGTGAGCAGAGACGGAGGGCTCCCTTTGCTGAAAGCAAAAGCAAAAAAAGCACCTCTCTCTAATGGATACAGTATTCCTCCTGTTTCAGGCAGAAATAAGGGCTTGGTGCCCCTCTGCCTTCATCTCTAACAAAAGAGAGGAACATGATAATAAGCTGCTTGTTGATAAACCCAGTGATGTAAAGTAAATACCCAAAAATGGTCAAATTAGAGCATTTATTATATCTTTTAATAAATAAAGAAAGTAAACGTTAGATACAATCAATTGTAGCTTAAATTTATGTTCAGATTATGATCTCCTTCTCAGAACTGCTCAAGCCATCCAAGGAGCAAATGGCCTTGCAGGCGGAGCTTCAGAGGCTGCAGAACACTCGCAGAATGGATGAGGAAGAGTTTGACAGCCAGAAGCAGGTGCTGCAGGCACAGCTCCAGAATGAGGTCAGTCCCATCACATCAGATGACTGTGGGAAAGTATGTGATCTGCTCTGTGGAATGAAACGTGTTGGTAAACGGACATTCCTGGTGATCCAGACGTGACCTAAGCTTTTCACTTCCTGTGTGTGTGAATGGCCTCACCTGCTTCCTGCAGGTGGAGCGCTGTGCTCAGCTCAAGGCTCAGCTGATTGACAGCGAAGAGAGGTCGCAGTGGATGATAAAGCATGTTGAGGACATTAGGATACAGCTTCGCCAAACTCATCAAGGTATGTCCTCTGCGGTGTGGCGTGCATGAAGCCCATGTCTTAGTGTGGATAGTTTCTACAAATCATGCTTAAGTTATGCCTCTTACAGCTGGGAACGCATAACTTGAATTGTAAACTTTATTTAATCTCTTGTCAAAGGAGCTTTCTTTCTACCATAATATTGTTTTATAAACCATTAAATTAAATATGAGGAAGAATATGTTTTAATTTTCAAGCATTATTCCCTTTTTTTTAATTACTATAGTAAGTTTTTTGTAAAGACTAGAAAGAAAACTGCATGCCGGTCGTTTCAAATGGGTTTTAGATGTAGCTGCATGTTGTATTCTTAGACATTAGTTACTATATAAGCTTTATCTAGGATCTTTCATAGTAGTTCATCTGTATTGGTACTAAACAGTCCTCTTGTTTGCTTTTCTTCTTTCTCTTTCCTCTTTGTGATTCAATCAATGATGGCAGCCCTTGAAAATGAAGTGCTGCGTAACCCCAAGCCCTCTGTGGTTAATCGCTCAGTACTGGAGCTATGCACTGACAAGCTGCTTCCTCCTGACACCTATACAGACAGTGCTCTGCTGAAGGCCAGTGTGGGTTATGTTGATGTTTATGAAGCAGGTGGGCCTTCACGGGGACATGCATCACCGTGGGTAGTTTCTCCTGACTCTGACTTGGAGCTGGTGGCAGAAGCCAAGGCTCGCATCCAGAAACTACAAGAGGAGGCTGAAACCCTGGAGGAAGCCTATAGACGGTACCAGCAGAGGGCAGTGCACTCCACCATCTCACTCATGCTTCCTACAAGACCCATTTCCCCACATCAAGCCTATCCTCCACATCAGCCCAACTCCCCTCTTAGAAAACAGAACCGGGACTCTCACCATTCACAGATCCATTCAAGCCACAAATCAAAAACATCACTCGGACCACTCTCTCCTCAAAGAGTCCGATCCCCCATCTCGGTTTCCCACGACACCAGAAACACCTCGACAACACAACACAGAGTTACTTTCTCTGAAGACCAGCTCCCACCATGCATTGGCACTGACCACACACAGCATCTGGAGACTGAATCTTTACTTTTGAGAAAGGAACCACCTCAGGACCAAAGGTTTACTCTGTCCAACCATCCATCCCACACACCAAAGAACCTTTCCAAGATGATACTTCAAGGAGAAAGCACAAAAGGTACCTGTTTATATTATGCTTTGTCCTGTCAAACACTTCAGAAAGGAGGAGATAATGTAAACATGTATGACAAAAAATACTTTGATATTTCAGCTCTGATACAATTCACACTATTTTCTCATTTCTTGCTCAAACCACAAAACGTGTTAAGATATTTAAAACAATATGTATAAAAACCTCATGTTAGTCTTGGAAAAGGCTGTCTATCCAACTGGATTTGACTAATAATAGTCTATTCCCCCTGTTAGAGACAGTTGCGTCTCCGGTCACATTCCCTCAGCTGCCATCTGACAGACGGCCTTCTTGTGGCCCCTTCAGTCAGGGGGCAACCACAGCTGACTTTTCTCCTGAGCTCAGTCCACCTCGCAGCCCTCAGCTCCAGAGCACGGCACGAGATCAGTCCAGGTACCATCTGGCACAGCTTTGACAGGAGCAGTTTAACATGCATTGTACATTCTGCATAAAGCCAGTGAATATTAATGCACACACTCATGTTTTTCTATTTCCCCTCAGTCCACCAAAGTTACAGCCTGTGTTCTCCAGCTCAGAGTCCTCCCCGCAGCCTGAGAAGATAAATCTAGAGGATCTCACAGTGATATCAGGTACCTGGAGCTAGTACAGCCCTGTCATCATACAGTGCTTTAATCCTGTTTTCACTGTAACTTTCTGATTAGTGTGTATTTTAGTGTATTTTATCTCTGTATAGGCAAATAAAATGCAGTCTAACTGTGCATAGAGTGGTGCAGAAGTGCTATGATGTTAATTTGCTGTATTTTCCAGGCCTTATTATTTTAAGCATATGTTTTAAATGTTTTTGTTTATTATCAGTTATAATAAATTCAATATATCCAGTATGGAGAGAATAGATTTTGAATGGGCGTTTTTTTTCTCTCTCTCTCAAATGAGTGTGTGACTGGCCTCCAAAGTGTCTTTTCAGCGGTCTTTCACAATGGTGAAGATGAAGGACAGCTGATTATGTATTCTGTGCTGGTCCTCTGGCCCTGTTGCATTATGGTGGGACACAAAAGCTCTCTTTGTGCACGTCTCCCTCCAGAACCCGGCCACATTCCACAGCTTCTCCTGGACACTGCTGTCCCTCTCTCTGAGGAGGCCCCTGATGGCCCCACCGTCCCCCACCCCCAGGACCTCCCAGAAGACCCAACAGAATTGCACGGTCAACCGGGTTAGTCGTTAGTCCTTCCAGTACCAACCCATGATTTTGATTGACCCAAAATGTCATGGCTGCACCAGTCTGTCATATTATAGCCATTATATTTGCTTAATCTAACCTGAGGATTGTTCAATCTGTAGGTTGTCTGAAAGTTGCACAGATTTCAAGAGAATCTGTCAGTGCAGAAGAGGAGGATGATGAGCAAAGATGGGAAAGAGAGCGAAAAGAAAGACAAGAGCGAAGGCAAAAGGAGTTAGAAGAAGCAAAGGCGCGAGAACGAAAAGTACTGGAGGAACTGGAGAAAGAGATGGTACTTATCTTACATCTTGCACAATTCTATCAATATGTTGACTCAATGTAAACGCTATCTGTGTGTAAACAGCTTTTGCAAGAGGTGGAGCAACCAAAACAGGAAGAAAAAGAGACTGAGGTTAGGAGAACAGAGGAGGAGGAGGAAAAGAAGGAAGAAGCAGATAATGAAATAAAAGATAAAAATCCACTGGAGAAATACATGAAGATGGTCCTGGAAGCAAGAGACAAGCAACATGTTCAGGCAAGTTGTACCCACGTTTGTCTTTAGAGGCTTCAGACTGGCTGATGCTCTGAGTTAATTTCTTTGTTTTTCTCAGAGCCCTGCGAGAGACGAGGCAGGACAAACAAGCCCAGAGGACAAGAGTTTGTCTGAGGAAAGAGAAGAAAGGTAACTTCTACTGTTTACTCGGCCCAATAGAATACTAGTAAATGTATGACTTCTTTATGACTCAAACATCTTGTTTCCTAATTAAAAAGTCATGTAATTACTTTGGGAAAGTTTAATAAAAGCATAAGGCCACATAATCCTCTTTCAATAACAGTTAATTGCTTTGTCGTTTTTCATCTCCTGGTATCTTTAATGTTATTTTCTTAGGAATTACATTGAGTTAATTTAAAAATACCTTTCTATTTTGGTTTTGTTTCTCTCTGGAGGCTTTTTCTAATTGACTATTTGTTTTCACAGTATTGCAGCGTTTTCACCTAAAGAAGATGAGGATGATTTCTGGTGAGCCGACTGCTCCCGAGTCATGCGCAGAGTTTTTACAAGCCTCTGTGTACCCGTCAAATATAAAGGACAGTTTTGTTTGTAATGTTTTGCTTTTTAATGTGTTTATGTATTTATTGCATACATTGGTTTGTAAACTTAACTGTCAAATAATAAAAAACACACATTTTAACAAGAACTCTGTTTATTTCAATAAAAACAGTCATCAGGCGAGTTGGGTGTCATAAAAAGGTTTCCAGTCAGATCGTGTGCTTGTTGGTTGATGTCTTCTTGATGATTGATAAAACATTAGTTTTTTTTGGTTCATTTGGGTGGAAACATAAGATGTGACATCACATACAGCATCAACATGTACATGTCATATCTGTGTTTAACACCAGTGTCCTGTTACACATGCAACAATGTGGGTTCTGTACCGGAGCATCACATACAGTTTAAAACACTGGGCAACACAGACGTTCATACTTTGGCTCATTTCTTTTTCTTCATATATTTTTGTAGGACTGATTGATGTTGTGTAAAATTATTACTGGAAAATGAAATAAAGTATATTAGGGAAATTATTGGGATGCCCTTGACATTCATAGAAAACACAAGCAGACTATCAGGCAACAAAATAAGTTTTAAAAAAAATCTAAAACCTGACAGCTAATCGGCTACATTTAGGGTTAATTTGTATTCAGTTAGAAAAAAAGGAAAAGGGCAAACACTGCCTACTACTGATGTCAGTAATACATACCTGTACATCGCATGTGTCTCTGCAGAAACAGTTGTCTTCATGCAACAATAAAACAAGTTATCTCTGTAACTTGGCTAACAGAAATAAGATTACATGAGTAATTATTTTAACAATATAACTGCACTGAAAAAATGCAATTATAAAACAATATAAGTGTTTCTTTAACATGACATCTCTAAAATGTTATACATTTAAACTCACTTTGTTTCAAATGAAATGAACATGGAACATAATTATGCTTTTTATTTTTAAAAAGAGCCAAATCACCAAAATCATGATTGTGTTCAAATACAAACACAAAACTGCAGAGAACCATATTCACAATCAGAATGGTCTCTGCTTCATTGGCAAGTTAATATTCCTCTTCTGTTTTTATTATACAGGTGAACATAAATGGACCAACATTTAAACATCGTGTCTCATTATTGGCAGAATCCACCTTCAATAAGCAAGTAATGCTCTAACAGTACACTTCTATAATATTGAACTGCAGAGAAGCTCCTGATGTGTGCTTGCATTTTCTTATCACTACCCTAACATGTGTCTGAGAAATGTTGGTCAAATTTTTAACAAGGGAGAAGTGTTTGTCCTACACTGCCCATAAACACTCGTGCACACCTGAGGTAGTGTTAACATAGGCCATAAAATCTGAGTCGCTGTGTCAGCTGTACACTGGTTTTGGAATTAAAGTCCAAAACCCAAATCAACAACACTTAATATGAGAAACAGATAGTTGTGCAGTCAAATTCGTGTATTAAGTACACTAGTTATATAAAGCAAACAGAATTAACTCTTACTGGTTATACATTTTTAATTTGACCAGTTTTCTTTCTGCAAAATTAGTAAACATTTTGTTGACATTTGTCTAGTGTTAATATAGGGAAGACATGCCATCTCAGATTGGACATAAGGCCTTCCACATTGGGGAAAAAGGGGTAAAATACAAGACGTGTCTTCCTTATTTAAATCCCAGCCACAGATGTTCAGCTAAAGACTAAAGCAAATTGGTATGTGCTGCATAAGAATAGTGCAATGTCTCAATATTCACCAGTAAAAACTGGCTGCAAAAAGGGCTAGAGATGTAGCATGAGTTTCTATTTCCTACAACATGGCAGAGTAAAAATCAGAACATTTGTGTAGCCGTTCTAAAACACTTCTTGGTGAGTTAGTGCAGAAAGCAGCACTGGTGCATTAGTTTGTTAGGAGCTAGGTTAGTAGTGCAGTGTACACAGTTGGCAGGTTATCAGAGCGGAGTGTTGCCTTGATCCAAAGGGGCCACAGAGATTGGCTTCGGTGTCCATGTATGTTGATGTGTGTGTGTGAGATTGGGTCACAAGTGTGAAATAGCCTTATGTGTAGGAATTGAGGCATTCCTTTGAGCGTGAAGTGATGTCCTGCAGCTCCCGTTCTTCCTTCATTTTGATGTCTTGATAGGTATGCATTTGACTGGCATCCTTAAGGTAGGCCCAGTTTGCTGAGAGAATCATGAGGAAGTGGATCTGGAAGAGAAGGGTGAGGTGGATGGCTTGTGAGCATGTCAGAGATGCAAAGCAAGCTACAGAAGTCAGAACTACATTACGTAAATCACAGACACCCAGGAACGCACAGTTAGGCTGTAAAAATGTAGCATCACATGAAGAAGACAAACATGTTAGGAGTTATTGTAACTTCACAGTTACAGTTATTATTGGAATTACTTGATTGTTACTTAGAGTACTACAGAAATTACTTAGGAGGACAAATGATGGAGAAGAGCCAGAGGTGGAGCATGCAAGCTGTAGGTTAGTGCCAAGCATGAGGTTCAGCATTTTGTAAATCTGACCGTTCTATACATTACCCATTTCATAATTTACTGAAAGCTTAAGAAATAGACCAAGTAGAGATACTTTTGTAAACAAAGATTGTTTATTTTATAAAGAAAGTAAAAGCTACAGTCTTGTAAAATTTTAAAGGAAATTAAATATGAAATACTGAATATAAGTAACTATAAACAGATCACATAATCAGAAACTTGCAAGCATGCAGGCTCAGGGTTCAAATTAACAAATGGCTCTTTAATGGCACTTTGAGAAAGAATAGAAAGGAAAATTTGATTAAATTAAATTCTTTGCTGATGCTACTAAAGTATCAGCTGTCATAGGAAAAAAAGTACATTTATGCTGCAGAAGATTGTACTGGCCTAAACTTTTGTATTTGCTATGCTATTTTGGGAGGTGCAGTTATTTGCCAATCTACAATATATAAGCGATCAACATAATACTGAGCATAATACAGACATGTAAAAGCATTTTAATGAGTTTAGAGTCTAACTTTAAAGAAAGTATAATACTGAAGGTTTCCTGTACCAAATGACTGTGCAATAGATCAAAGAAGTATAGGAAGGATTATGCATTGACAACTTCTAATTTACCACTGATGTAAGTCCTTTCAAACATGTATCAGCAGAATTAATGAAATACTAAACTGGCTATCAGAAACGGTACGCCTGGGAACACCTTCAATATTTATCATCAGATGTCCACAAGGATTCAAATCAGAGCATCTATATGAGCTTGGTGCAACTGACATTGCCAATAGAGATGTTTAAAACGGGATGTTAAAAAAACAACAAGTATGTTACAAGTTACATGCACAAATTTACATTTCAGCTCTGACTGCAGTTCTCTCGCAGCAAGCGTAGCACTGCATGCTTAATACTGCCGTTTTTATTTTTCTCATCTAAAATCCTTATTAAGTCAATGCCTGTCTGCAGGCCACAATGGGTTTCACACATTACAAATATAAATAACACTATTGTGGAGTTTTTAGCAGTGCACATATCTATAAAATGCGATGATGACATATCTAAAAGGCGCCTTTAAAGAAAAAACAAAAACAAACTTAAGCACCACCTTCGCTCTGAGAATGACTTTCATCCGGTGTTCTCAGATAAGCAAAACCCCCGCATAGCAAATACCAAAAGAAGCATATAATCATCTATTTACAAGTCATGTGATTACTAATGAAGAGATGTTGACTTTTCTATTCAGTTTTTCTTTTTAGTTTGTTGTCAGTGGTAACTGTCTCTACCCAGCACAGTCATATGGTGTGCTGCACTCATAAACCAGTTTAAAACTTAGTGCAGCAGTCTTCCCGACTCTTAAACTTCAAAACAGCAAAGTTATAAGTGGTAGCCATCATGTAGATCAGCTGGTGGAAGAAAACAGAAAATGTGGTAAGAGCACATGCTGGCGACCTCCTAGTCAATATTGTGACAAGTTAGTAAAATGGCCAATCGGTTTTTAGCTGCAAAATGTTCATTAGTAACCTTCACAATGTCATACTTGTGGAAATATGGTGGTAAAATAAAAAGGAATGTTATTTCTAAAAATGGTTAAAAAAAACACACACAGCAAAGCCACACTGCACACTGTCCCACCCATCCTGAAATACAACCAGAGCCATGTGCATCTAAGCAGATGGTAAACAGCAAATGGAAGCGGAGCTGAGGAGGAGCCATTGTGTAAACATCTTTTGTGTGGTTACATAAACATTTCAAGAATGAGAAGAGGAGCACTTGACACATGATCTGCTGATACAAACCGTGCAAAGACGGGCTAAAGGGATAGGATGGAGAGACTTGGAGGGAAGCTTACCAGAGCAATCACGGTGGCTCCTGCTCCAGCGCACGCTACGATGTACAGGTGGTAAGACAGATAGAACTGGGGAGGAAAATACGGTTATTGTTTTTCTTCAGATAATATAGTTATATGCACCATCCAGTGCTGGCTGCCACTGCTGCCATGCATTTAGAAAAACATGCGTGTAGAGAGAATGTCATCTTACCTCACTGGTGTTACAAATGTCACCTAGCGTGGATCCACAGGCCTTGCCCGGAGTGGCGTTCCACGGGATGATTCCTGCAGAGATTATATCAAAATGTTACTGCTTGCCCCAAATACTTTCCGTTCAGTTTGCCAATCATGACTATCATAAACTAAACCTACAAGTCCTAAGCTAAAATCTTTCTAAATTCATGCAGTAAAAGGCTCTACATTATAAAATTTTAAAGATTGAACGAGGCATTCTGCCGATTTCCCACATGACAAAACCTTTATCTGCACAGTTTGCACATTGAAGCCTTACAAATATAGTTGTATAATGTCAATAGGATTATTTCAGCTTTGCCTCAAGAACTCAAATTATTATGAAGCGCGTGTGTTGTCAACACGGGAATGTAAAAAAAGGATCGCATTTACCATCCTGGCAGGATGTAATGAAAGATTAAAAGCATGGGAAGCAGCATCCAACAAATTGGATTGTCAACATACTGAGACTAAAAGTACTGATGTTTTAGTTTGTTCAGCATCAGTGTTTACATGTTGTCTCCAGCTGGCATGTTCTACATTACCAAAATCACCCCAAGTGTCAGAGTTATTTGGATATTTCTCTAAAAGTTCATGTAGCATTAAATTTCCAGAAAACTTTCTGCTTGTTTATCCTTACAGAAAAACAATTTGTGCTTTTACTGCTCAAAACAAACACGTTTAGTTTCAGATGTCCTGTCAAATCATTGTCTTCATATATTTAAGAATATGCCGCAGGGCTTCAAGGCACATTTACATTTAATTTGTTAGTTCCAATAGCATATTAAAAAGTTCCATTTATTCACCACACAGGGTTACGCTCATTCTTCCCAAAGATCTGAAAAAGTATGAGAGCCAAATTAAACAGTAAAGTTTTTTTTTCAGTACATCCCAAAGATCTGAAATCTCAGGTGAGAAAATGACATTTCATGCTGCCTGAACTACTCTTCTTTTGACTGAGCCTGAAGAAATGCGGCATTATCTTGGAAGAGGCTTGTGCCATCAGCAAAGGAAAAATTAACCAATGGAGAGAACTGGCAGTAAATCAGCTGAACTCATTTTTTTTGTCCTCATAAACCTAGAACAACCCCTGATCATTTTCTTACTTAAATCCAGATGGTGATGTTTTCCTAAAGCCAGACAGTGTTCATATCTTTTCCTTTTGGACCTTCAGTGATCCCAATGCCAAACACTTGACTGAAATAACAGAATATATACTACTAATGCTAAATGAGGCATTCTTGGAAAGACTTCTACCATATTGACGAACATCCACGCAGATGGAGTCTATGTTAGTGAGGTTGGCCATAGGTGACCTCAAGGCGTTGCAGGTAGACCACATGTTGTAGAAAAGGAAGACGGGCACAGCAGAAAAGCCAAACACACCAAGCCAGGCCACACCCAGGATGTATGTAAGGAACACAAACTGAGGACACACAAACAAAATAGCCATCAAACTCATGAGCTTTATTCATATTAGGATTCATGTTTTTCCATTTTCCTGAGAAAAATATATATATATAAAAAAAGAATCAGGTGTGATGCAGCAACGTGGTTTTGTTAACATACCATTCCACTGATGCAGCGTCCACAAATGGTGGTCTTGAACTCACTGTGCAGTTCCTTGACGGCACTGGTTGTGTAGAAGCCTTCGGCAAGCAGAATGATTCCATACAGGAAGAAAAACGATGCAATACCATAGATGACATACTGCATCAGCTGTATTCTGTTAAGGAGCAATGTCACAGTTAGGCTTTTGTTGTGCAGGCGAAGCTGCCAGAGACATTTTCAGCGAGACACCTGGGAAGAGCCTCTACAAATGTCAGGTATACTGCCTCAGAGTACTACTGTTTGCGGTGGGAAAAGGAGGAATACTTCATTTTCCAAAACAAAAAAAATGGCTTGTTTAATCAGAAACAGATGACTGGATTATGGTTGATGTCAACACTTCTCAAAAGAGTCAAGAGGGATTCAAACCCTAATGTGGAGATAACAGGTGATGCATGTTTCTGGAAGTCATCCACCAAAAGACAAACTGTGGACAACTTAAATTAAACAGAGCACTTAAAATCCATCTCGACATAAAACACATGTGCAGGTCTGACTGAAGTCATTCCTCTTTCGTTGTTTGGACTAATGGGTTGCTGCAAAAGATAAACCAACCATATTAGGTCTGTTCTAAGGAATAAGATGAACATAAGAAACCCTTCCAGCTAAAAATAACCAACATAAAGTCAACCTATCAGGAGTCAACTTTTTAAAGTCTAGACTTATCTTCATTGTGATTGCTACCTTGGAGCACATTTTCCATAGAGTACATTGGCTAATGGATCCTATTATGCAATTAAAGAGTATACCATGATCTCTTTATTAGCTCCTGTATTCGTTTCTCAGTCTCAGACGACCCTTAAAGCAAGCAATGTGAAATTTATGTGGAGCACTTACACGTCAGTAAGCATGGCGTGATCAGTCGTGACCCTGGAGAAGTGGGCTTCCAGGATGGTCACAGTGCCGGTGAGAGCCACATGACCACATCCACAAAAAAGGGCAACGCCAGAGAAACAGAGGATGGTAGCCACCAGTGATGCATAGGGTACTCCGCCTAAACACTTGATGCAGCACTCAAAGCAACCTGTGTGGTTAAAAACAAAGAACAAAAGCATCATGTTTCTATTACATTAATTGACTTTGAAAAGCACCAGGCTTCAAAATAAAAGCATGTCTGCAATCACAAATGATGAAGAGTTCTTTCTCTCAAAACTTCTCCAACATAAAATACTAGAAGCAGCTTCCTGTATAGACTAAAATCTACCTTTATGTTTCAGCTGACAATTTACTACCACACTTAAAGGCCACTAATGGCTGTCTAGCTCTAGCATGCCAGAGCAGTGGGTTTAAGCCAAACTGCAATGGAAATCTATGGCAGCATACCATGAGGGGAAGGAAGTGACCCAGATGAGTTTGTCTCATCCAATAAGCTCTTTTGGCTTCAAAATGGAATCATTCACCACAATGCAGTGTTGTGAGCACAAGTAAACAAGCAGCAGTATGTTTCCAATCAGACCCACATGTGTCTGACAGGATCTCATTGGACAACCAGGTCAATGCCCGTTGCTGCTTTAAGTCTACCACACTCCTGCTGATGTAGCATTTGAAGTAGTAATAGGCCATATTTTTACATTCATAATGGAACAAGTGACTGTGTAAAGAGAAATGTCTCAACCAATATACAAATAGCTAAATGTTCATTTCTAAAAGCTTCACAGTGAATTTTAGGCAGCTTAAGATCATTGTTTTGATTCATTAAATGCTAAAATATAGTGTCACACTTGCAATTCACAGCAAATCAGGATGTGCTGGTCTAAGTTCATTAGCATTATAATATTTTCTTATTTGTAGAAATTGAAAAAACTAAACAAAAACAGCATTGCTTGAAATCATTTATTGTACCACATTTTGATACTTGTGCGTAATCAGGTCAAGCCATTTCATTTCAGCGTGATTAAATATGGATACCAAGTCTTTGTCAAATCCGTTTCCTGCTCGCGTAACATCTTCTGTATCAGTAATGCTCGCTTTGATGAAGAACAGCTGAAGCACGCAGCAAATCCTCACAACACCCCAGTTCACCACAAACACACCTCACCTCACGTTTCAAGCACCAGCTGACACCAACCTCATGTAAAAGGTCATTATATAGTTTGTTTTCCAGACTGTGACTTGCTTCCTATATTATCTTAAAATTTTATCTCACTCCATTTCATAGCAGCAGCTTTGGACACCATATTTTAATCTTTGCCATTCAGAATGTTATAAGAAGGAGGAGGAAGACGGTAAGAGTCCATAAGGAATTCACTGCAAACCTACAAATCTGCTTCACTCACTTGCCTTTTCAATGAGGTTGAATCTTTTAAAGTTTATCTGCATTTGTGCTTTTTTCCCCCTGGATAAAAGAAAATCAAAACAGATATACTACCCCAGGACCAAATGCATTTAGAGATAGAGGCCTCATCCTATCTGTTTGTGCTGGACGGGGAGATAAAAAGATTTCTATCCCACGGTTTGTGAATAAAAGTTGCCATGGTAGCATGTTAACCACAACTCAATGAGTGTGCCTACAGCAGAGTTGCTAACTTCAGCCACAGCCCATATTTCCCCACATCAGGGAGAGAGAAAGAGATTGCAGTGTTTCACAGGATATTGAGCCTGGCTGTAAAGTAAATACAGTCCATTTAAAGTAAAAGCTGCTCTTGTTGTAGATGGCGTTGTCAGGCAGCTCTGATCCAGTCAGAGATATTAGCTCTAAGTCAGCTCACTTTCATCATTCAAGACTGCCATGGACCGTTTACATAACCATACAGCATTCTTCCTTAGCAATAAGTGCAGCAATGTTTCCATGTGGTAAGTGTGGGTAGACTTAATATTTATAGTTGTGTTAAATCAAAGATGTTGCAACAGCTGCATTAGTTATTGGGAAACGGAGGAATCATTGCAATGTCCATTTTAGAAATAGCATCTAAATGATTTTAAACTACTTATAAATCTGACAAAATCCCATCACAGCAAATATTTGAAACCTTAAATCATCATGGTGAATGCCAGATATTATTCACTGTCTGAACATTACAAGATCTAAAATTGTGAAATAGATTAAATAAATAGAAACAGTAGACTGGTATCCAGTCTTTCTGTATGGAAAAACTGAATCATGTTTGTTGGGTACTATGGTTCACAAGTCAATAAATCCAGGGTGGTCTTCTCACAGCTGGTCTAGCCGTGTTGTCGGGTTAGTATAACTGTTCCAGCTGATCAATTTCTGACCTACTGACATGTTTTTGTAATATGGACTGCAGCTGTTTACAAAAGAGGTTCAATGGAAACCCTTTGCCCTAAGACAAGACAGGGGGACCACTGAGACACAGATAAAAATCCTGCACATTAGTCAGGATCAGTAATCTCCAGCAAAGCAAACAAAGACTTTATCAATGGAGAGCTGAGATTTCAAGTAACTGCAGTCTGTGCAATATTACGTGTCATTTTCCAAGTCAATTCCTGATTCCAGGTGGAACAACTGCTGATTTATTTTCACAAATAAGTGATAAACCTAGGTATGAAGGTCGATCTGAGAGCAAAAATGTCTCTTTGACAGGTTGCACACACCTGTTGTGAAGCATATGCGCAGTAGACAAACATTCAGTCATCCTTACCATTTCATAAATAACTCATGTGGCTTATTGATATTGGTGCACACAACATTAAATATTTATAAAAACCAGCCCTCGTTGGCATAGTGAAACATCTGTAAATACTGCTCAAATGAAAGCTTAATAAAATTAGGATGTTACTTAAGGATTATCATGATTCCATTCTTGCACTATACTAATAAATATTCAGTGTAAGCTGCTAAATTCAGGTAAATTATAAAGGGCTGTATTTCCTCTTCTCCATATGTGTACTGGATGGTAGTAGAACATGTAAAAATGGACGTTTATCTATTTCTATGTGGATTGTATCCTACATTCTTATACCTGCCATTGACCCATTTTCAAGTCAACACCCCGTCATTAAAGCAATATTTTGCATTATTCATATTGTACATTTAGTTTTTTTTGTGCAGCTCAGTTACACCATTTGTCATTTGCAAATTCTGTTTCCTGATGTTTGTTTCTACTTTCTTAATGCAAACTTTACACCAATTATTTTGATGGAAATGAATCTCCAAGGGAGCAATCAAGATGGGAGAAGATTCTTTCTGCAATCTGATGCTTCACTTTACACCAACTTTATAAATAAATCAAATCTACTTCACAGAACATGTCTGACTTCAACGTAATATCTAATACTGATCATTTCCATCTTGTCCGAAGTGTCTATGACTACATCATATTTAGTATGCGCGCTGTGTTTGCATGGTTAAACAGAATTTTAATACAGAAGCTGCTTAGAAAAAGGTAACTAGTGGTTATGCAGTTGAGAGCATATAAATATAAAGATCTACCTTGCTCACAGTTGACCAGTGACTGGATATGCAAGTGCTGTTTTATACATGATCTGAAGAGTGGTTCATATCACTGAGACACAGGTGGTAACATCACGTCGCCTTGAAAAGTCTTTACAATGCGCTAAGGTTACCAACATTCAAGAGGGAAAAACAATAAAAAGTATCTCACAGTAAATAAATAACTTTATCCATATAAAAATGGAAGCTGAAGTTTAACAGGTGTGCCATTAGAAATCATCTAATTTCACCTAAATGCTCTAAAAAGCAGCTCTGTGTTTGTCCAAACAGGCACAGGTTTTCCACTGAGTAAGTATAAAATATGACAGTTTCCTAATTTGATTTTTATTCAAAACACTTTAACAAGAACAACTTTGTATTGCTAATATAATCTACAGTTTCTTCTTTAACATTTTTCTTTTAAGTTGTGCCTTGCCTCCAAAAAGGTTGGAAAACACTGCTCTAAAGTGCAAAATACTTTTAAGTTACTTCCCAAAATATCCAAACAGAACCCCAGTAATATCCAGTTTGTATTAAGAATATCACCAAGTGTCACCGTAAGCTATAAAAGAGACAGCCGTTGGAGCAAAATGTCACTTCACATTACAGACTACACTCTGTGGGAGCTGTTGAATCCAATTAAACAAGAGGCTTACGGTACGCTGACCTTGCAGAAAAATTTACTCATTTGTTTCCATAAAAATCAGGGATTAAAAAATTACACAAAGAACAAGGTGTAAATGTTCTTATTAATTTATAAATCCAACAAAAAAATAGACATTTTTTTCCTTTGCAAAAGCAAATTCTCTTTCCATTTTCTGATAGTTTTTTTTAAAATCCCCAGATGAATATGAAAAGAATGAACCTCTTGCTTATTTATCTGAACAGAGCACCATAAATGAAAATCACACTGGGTGCTCTGATGACTTTCACATGCTCCCACTCCCTCACTAATGCTCCACGGTCAGACCTCTGGCCACTTCAAGAGACCTCGTGCCATCTCCTCATAACAGCACATGGATGAAAAGAGAACCGATAGAACGAGGAACAGAGAGAACACAAGGAACACAGACAAGTCACTAAGTGTTTGACATGACAATATCAGGCATTAATGCAGAAACGGGAGTTGCCACATTGGCATCAAGGGGAGGGAGAAAGGGAAAAATAGATACTTGTGTGAAAGAAAAAAGTGTGTAAAAGAGAGAGAGAGGAAAAAACTAAATCAGAAAAACAGTCCAAGAAGGCTTGACACAAAAGAGCCAGTGTGTGCAGCTCCAGAATGTCCATCACACTGGACTCTCAGGGGCCAGTCAGAATAGCAGTGAGCCACGACTTCCGGCCCACAAGCTGGAGGCCCAGGACGAGCCCACCACTGAGCTCCATCCTGTGTGCCCCTCCAGCACTGCACACTGTGTAGCCACAATGCTCCATAACAGCCTTTTAAAACTCCAGGAGGATCCTGTTTGTCAAATCTGCCTGAGGGTTTGACGAGACCGTCCATGAAGAGCCATACGAGACGAAGGCAAGCTCAAGCGGACAACCAAAGCAGACATGGGCACGAGAAGAAAAATGGCTGAAAAGACTGAAAAAAAGTGGAGTAAAAAAAAAAAAAAAAAAACAACTATAAAGAACAAAGGGTGCAAGTTTAAAATAGAAAATAACTTTGATTAAAAGGGTTTTTTTTATACTTTTTTATGATATTTGTTCAAATGTAAAATGTTATCAGCTGCAAATGTTTGTCCCCATCCCTCTAAATGGGTTAAGATAGCCATCCATCACAACTCGCTCAGTATCCTCACCAATCCCTGCAAGTGGCCACGCTTGCTCGAACGTCACAAAAATGCAGCCTATCAGCACAATTACAGTACTTGATTGCCCAACTGCAATCCAGAAAATGGAAAATGTCTCTGCTTTTCCATAACTGCTGTGGGTTTTTTGCATCCGGTCCACACAAACTGTTGAATCTGGCGTTTATCGCAGACAAAAACACAAACACACCTTTCCAAACAACCACACGTAGCAAACACAAGTTTGAGAAACGGAGAAGAGCATTCATGACTGCCAAACGATCAACACACGGTTTCAGATGAGAGGCTGCAGTTCAGCAGAGGTTGCAGCTCGCTTTCTTCTTGCTGCTCAACAACAATCTGTCCTCCAGCTTCGTTCAAACACTGTCCAGCTCCAAACTGAATTTCCAAGCTCATTGATAACAGATGTTCCTATTTACCTCCAACGCCAAGTGTTGTTGTTTGCTGCTCCATTGAGGCAAGCAGCCAGTGTGTTTATGAGATCGATTTTCCACACTTTGTCGAGAGAAAAGATATTTAAATATGCTATAAAGGCTGTAATGGCAGGTCTCATGGGTCAGGGGAAATCTGAGTCGGCAAAGCTTATCAAAGTAAATTCTAACTCTGACTGTGGCTAATTGAGGCCGAGTACATTAGTTACTGGTCTGAGGGAGGCATGCATAATGCACATTTAGGATCATTTAGATAAGAGGCAGTAATATGTTTAATGGCATATGATTTCATGTGTCTCCAGGGTCAAAAATATAAAAAAAGAGATAACAATGGTGATGTTAAGCAAAGAATAAATGAAGGGTTTTGTCTGTGTGACCATTTAGACATTACATTCTGACCACTTACTAAACTTTTATTTTGTTAAAATGCACATGGTAATGGATGGAAATTCCTTTAGGTTGATGCAGAAAGAATTGGCAGGTTTAAGGTGTAAACAGGGGCCAAACTTTCATGGCTAGGTGTCCAAAAAAAGACTAACTAGTGAACTGGTGACAGAGCATGAGTGTCCAAATCTCACCAGAGATGGGAATGAAAACTTACTTTGATGAAAACCAACTAGCCTAAGTATCCATGCAGAATGAGCAAAGCCATTGGGGGAAAAGTTTTTTCCTGATGGTTGTCTCTTCCACCAGCACAGCTCGTCCTGTTCAGGAATGGTTGTTGGAACAGAACCTCGAACGCTAAAGTTTTCCAAAATCTCCAGATTTTTATCCAATCAAGCATTTTAAAGGCTTTGAAGGATCTTCTGCTGATAGTTTCATACCAGCTGATACCCCAGCATATCTGTAGGAGTCTAGTGAAATTCACGTTGCAACAGGTTTTGTGGCAAAAGCTACAACAAATCAACATTATGTACAAATGTGTTTGAAAGTTGCTGAGGGTCAGACTGGTTGCTGTGTTTAAATCAGTTTGCTACAGGGCAGCTGTGGCTACACAAGAAGCTTACCATCACTAATTATGAATGACAAGAGAATAATTGAGAAGAGTCTTCTTTTTTTTCAAAGGCTCTTTTAAGATAACCATCTATAAGATGGTGCAATTCCCCGATGCTACCTGTTGCTGGAGAGTGTTAGAAATGCATTGTGTCTTCTTGACCAATGACATTTTTAATCAAAACTATCAGAAAAGTATGTAGATAACACCCTGAAGTAGCACTGATGACACCGTTTTAGTACTTTAACATAATTTGAAAACAAATCCTGCCTCATAGTGGTTATATTTTAATACGGGTGATGCCTGTTCATTTGTCCTTGCTCTTCTTATTCTCCTCATTTATGTTCGGCCTGCTCTGAAAGATTAGCTAAAATCCAGAACTTTGTTTGACTGATCTAGCGTTGCATCTGGAAAAGACTTGTCCTTAGAAGGGACACTTGCATGATGACGACCAACAGCATAATACAACATGTACATCTGTCAGCAGCATTGCATCAATTATATATAAAAACAGTTTGTCAGAGGTGAATTTGCACAAACTGAGAAGGAGATGAAAACATAAGTGAATAAGAATAGCAAAACCTCTGATTGTGACATTCAAAATGCACACACTTAGGGACATCTGGCAAACTAAATCTATCAGCTCGAATATGCTAACTATTTGGTAAAACACTATGTTAAAAAGAACAAAATCTCCTCTTTGTAAGTGCTCATTGGTACACCTTTTGTCCTATCTCTAATCTCAGATTTCCACTGATGGAGTTTCCATGGCTGTTTCTTTTTCTATCAAGCAAAATGTTTTCTTTTAGCAAATTCTCCCACACAAAATTGTCCTCGTTTAGCTTTCTCTCCTTCCCACGTGTCTGCACTCTCCTGCCTAATCTTACCTTCCAGTGCAATCTTATTATGTTGCGTGCTAAAGGAAGCACTACAGTATATCACAGTTCTTTTCCAAGAAACTAAAATCTCGTTAGGTGATTTTGTTGAACTATGCGAGTTACCAGACTAAAACGTTAACTTAATCCATTTAAACTGAGGTTTTGGGTTTAAGTTTTACCCGATTGTCCCCTTAAGAGTCTTAAAAATCTCAAAAGCTCCAGAAATACAAAATCCATGGAAAGATGTCGAGTCAGAGCAGGAAATTCTGTATCTCTGGTTCACTTGTGACAAGAAAAAAACGTATGTAGAAGCATATAGAATAATTGCTTTTGTTGATCAAAATCAGGGGAGAATGTGGTTGAAGTTGAGCTCTTTATCTTTTGATTTACAACTTTTGTCCTCTGCTCTCACAACATACATTAGCATGCAATGACCGCTGTCTTCCTTCCATCTGGTGACTTCTAAATCATGCAGATGGTACATGACAAAAAATGGCAACTCTACATTTCCTCAACAAGGAAGCGGCGCATCCTCTGAGATGGTACAAGCAACAGAGGAAACATAATGTTAAAATGTTAAAAACAGAACCACACAGGCAAGGAAAGTCCAAGAGAGGGGGATGAGTTGATAAGGGGAATATGAGAGCCAAAGGAAGGACAGAATGAGAAACAACTTGTTATGAAAAACAGAGACAGCAAAGATGGATGATGAGAGATGACAGGACAAAAGATAGCGAGGGAGAAGGGGAAGAAGAACTTGGCTTGGTTTGTTTGGCAACAACAGACCAAGGAGCCCCATGGGGCATGCTAATGAGAGAAAGGCCTTATAGCAGAGGGGGGCACCACTAGAACTGAGCTGGAGTGGGCTCTTCTCACGAATACTAGACCTCAGACATGAGGGGGATCAGCAGGGGAGGGGAGCCTCAGGGGTCAGGGAAGTGAACTTAACAGGGATCCCACAACAACAATTGCCACACGCATCTTTAAGGGTCTCAGCAACAAGCCCTGCAAAAGCCGGGAGGACGGACATCTTCCTGATGGGGTTGCATCAATATGTCGCAGTACCAGCTGATCAAACTCAGTACCTATATGTGTGTTCGTTTAGTCATAGCTGGGCTTCAAAGCTTTGGCGTCAAACAAGGAAGCCTTTGAACAGGACTTTGTGTCATGCATGCTATAAAAATTATAACAGTTCCAGCAAACCATCCATCTGAATGTCGTAAAGAGTACACAAAATGTTTGTTGCTCTCATGTGAAAGGAATTTCCAATAAACAGACTTGGTCAAAATGTCTTTTATATGTTCCCAGTTTAAGCACTAAGATTGATAAAAATCTGGCCTTTTATTGATTTTTATAAAAAAAAAAAACTACAAACAAACTTTGTGAATCAACAAACCTTTATTTATTGTACTTTTAACTGTAATCTAAAGACAAAAGTCCAAAACAATCATCTGCCTTGAGAAAAAAAATATTCTGCAGCTAAAATTAAACAATGTGAGCGTGTAGTTTCATCAACACACATGCATTTTTTCAGGTTTTCCGTCACTAATAAACTTAGCAGCAAAACTGATAAGCTGTACAGAAAAGCAGTATGACTAGTCACTATGGCAACTGATGCAATGTATCATCAATGTATCATATAAATATTAGATAAAAGATAAAAGAAATTCAACAGATGTGACACAGCATAGTTTCCTCTTATTCCATCTTCAACGACATGGTACAAGAAAAGCCTAGAACACAGTCACGCCAGGAGTTTACATCCATTTGTGTGTTTTTGAGCTTTAAAACAATTACAAAAAAGACATGCATGCTGGCAAACTTTCCATAATTTCCATTGAAATGACACTAAAAGTCTTTTGCTGAGCTTGTTAATTGCAATTTATAATTTATACACATATAAACGAGCATGTACACTAGAATCATTTATCCAAGACACTTACAAAAATAAAGTTTGACAGGCTGCAAACATGAAGGACTGTCAAAGTTCATCCAGGATCTTGTGTGTAAAATGGAATGTGTGTCTAATGGTCAAAAACAAAGCATTTCATACTTCAACAAGAGTCATTAGCCAAGTTTCTCTGGTTGAAAGCAATTGGATGACAAATGATTATGTAAAGTGAAACTTAATGATGAAAGGCGAAAAGAAGGACTGGTCTCAGTTTCACTTCTGACAGGCTCCGTGGTTGTGGGAATAATCACATGAATGTGGGAATCCTAAGTGCTGCATCAGGACTCCGCGCCGAGTTGGGCCACTCCCCTACTTGAGGACTCGATCTGAATGAAGATGGAGCTCATACAAACGAGGCAAGCTTCATTGTGGGTCAACCTTTCATGCTGTCAGACTGGGGGCTCTGAATGCTCCTCAGTGTTCAGTCACCCATAAAGACCCGCAGCCTGCCTGGCTTACTCTGACGAAGGAGTTCTCAGGGAACCAGGTCTGCAACCCAGTCCAAGCACCACTTGCTCCCACTAACAGCCTGAGAACAGCTCACGACACAAGAGAAGACAGACTGAGCCAAATGGGTGTGTGGAGTGCAGCATATGAGGGATGAATCATTATGAAGGTCAATGTCTGTTGGAAATATAAAGAAAGCCAAAACACAAGAGCAAACTGATGGCCTGCGTATGATGGAACATTTTGCAGTGTTCACGGAAAAAAAACATTCCCCGTCTTGGGACTTGAGATTCTTGTAAACATTGTTTTGGCAATTTATTGCAGTCAGTGAGTTTCATTCCTGAGCACTGTTACTGACCTAGTTTTAAACCCAGACCCACTGCATGGGTCGATCTGCTGCATGTCCTCCTACATGTTTGGCATGAATCTGACTTATTGACTGGCTTACAGCAACTCTGCACAGCACACCCATTACACAGATCTATTCATTTGTTTGTTGACCTGTTTTTTCTCCCCCAGCAAGTCCACCGTAAAACAGAAAGCTTACAAATCCCGTCAAACAACTTAGAATACAATTTGCTGAAAAAGGCAACAAATACAGGCAGTCACTCCAGGTCATCCTAAAAGTAAAGTTACTATAAGCTGCATAATGGCTGAACAAACCATACCAACCTATGTCAGACTGAAAATGTATGAGTTATTATTCATTATAGTCAGACAAATGGAGAGTGAGAGGAAAACCTCAGTGGTCTGATTAATAATGAGCCTCGTATTTCCTCTTTGCTCTGTCCAAAAGCTATGAGTAAAGAAAAAAATCACCTCTTTTTTTTTTTTACTCCAGACTTACTGTGTGCAAAGCAGTAAAAAGAAATCACAGGAAATATTCTCAGACTTTCACCAGAGTAAAGGTTAAAGGCTAAGTAGGAGCTTTTTGAGCTTCTACTTTATCTGCAACAACTTCCTCAGAAGTCATTCATCGCAGAAGCTTGTAACTTTCAAATACGCACCATGTACACAACTCCATTCATTTCTTTTTCAGTTGGTAAGTATCATTTTCCTGATCCTGGGGAGTGCAAATGCCAAAAAGCACTTGTAAAAATTAACCAACGATTCTATACAATGTCAAGCAACGCTTGGAAAAACTCTAACCAGATGTTTCTGAAGTTTACATGTAAATCATGCCCCCTAAAAACCTGACACCAAGTCTCTATACCTGACCATTACCAAACCTCAAAAATACCAGCCCCTATTCATCTGTGGTGCGATGCATGAAGCAACACGTTGTTCTTCATGCTAGTGACCCCTGCAACAAGAAGAACACTACTCAAATAGACCTAACTATTACAGTATAGCTAGAAAAATCTGTATCTGCTACTCAGTTTTCATCCCTTTAAACCAGATTTTCACTTTATCTTCTGGCGTCTCTTCTATTGTATAAGTTTTCCCCTCAGTGTTTGACCAAACAATGGCCAACGTCTGACTCAGCACTTCTAAATTACATGTTAGTATTTTTATTGCGTTAGATCTGGAAAGGAAGGACACTCACAAGATGCCTGGCATCCATGTTTCTACTAAAAACAACTTAACAACCCTTGACTCTCTGGCACCTCTGCAGCAACTTTGGTTTTGGCCGGTGTGCATTGCAAGCAAGACACACATGCTTCCTATTATCCAGCCCTCTTCTAACTTACAAGACTGTGGGTACTGCCATTGTGGCTTGGCTGGACAGAAACAGTCATATCAAAACTTAAAAGTTAAACATGAGAAGAAAAATCTAGTCATTTGAGTCTGAAATCAAAGGAGTCAACCAGGGCAAAGAAAGAAAGACGTAAATCTAGACTTCTGGAAATATACCCACCCTTCCAAAACACGTTCCCCAAACTGCCATTTTAGAGAAAAGTAAAAGGTCTTCAAGCAAGTTTGTTTTTCTTGCAGTTTGCACGGAATATTTCATTGATGCCCCTGGTCTAAAAGGGTTTTGAGCACACTCAGATTAATAAGTCCACCAACCAGCAGGAGGTCATGCTGGAAAACATTTCTCCTTTAGAGAAAGGAGAAGTGTAACAGATGTGTTGTTATTCTAGAAAGGAAATGAATAAATAATAATAATACCCAGCATTTATTGATAAAACAATCCATCTTTATCTAATTATTACACCGTTACCACCCAGATCAGAGATATTATAAAAGGTTATTTTTTAAAAGTAAAGCAAAGTAGATAAATGCTAAATGAACTTGTACTTATACAGCACTTTTCCAGTCATGTTTACCAGTCAAAGCACTTTACACTGCATAGATTGTTCACCCAGTCACACACATTCATACCCTGACAGGCACATCAGGGCAACTTGGGGTTCAGTGTTTTTACCGAGGACACTTCGGCATGTTGGTGGGGATACTTAACATCACCAACTCACTGGAAAGAGTTTGAGTGGAACCTCGCTGGAACCAGCGGGGAGGATCAATGTAAATTATGAATCCAATCATCCGATTCATTTAAGTGTAACAATTGAAATATTGTAAAGTTTAACTTTGTAATCTCTTCTTTTGATCAAGGTGCATCATTCCTCTTGCTGCGCTCATTTTTTACGACACAACATATGAAACCACTGACTGGCCAAAAACGATGCATGACTTAACTTTACATCGTTTCAAGTGGAAATGGTTTTACTTTCACTAAAAATGCCCTGCAGTCTGCTGCCGTTTCATCAACCAACATCATTCAAGGTATTTTTCTAAACAATTTTCTTCCTGGAAGATGAAGGTTCCCCCAATATGTTTCCAGTTTAAGCGTTCACATTTTTACCCAGTTTTAGTAGTTTCTGCAATCTCCTAAAGGAAGTTTTCTCAGCTTGATGCTTGCCAATGATTAGACCCTTCTTAAACAGACTCTTCTCAGGAGATGCACTTCTTGTTACATCAGTTTGGGGTTAAATAATTTGACGCCATTTGAACTATAATCCCCTATTATGCAGATAATTATTCAAGAGGAGTCGTGTGTCTGTTTGCCTGGCTAAATCCAAGTGCAATCTCCTTTAATTTGAACAGGCAGTGTCTACAAAAGCATGTGTTTTAAAATGCATTTTAGAGATGACATTTTTTATCTTTTTGTCCATTAGATATGCTTTAAATAGCAACTTGTTGACAGGGTATCACTACTTGGTATCCCGACATAAAAAGGTTTTCAGTCAATCATAAAAAACTCTTAAAATGGAAGATTAATAACAAATAAAACCATAAGTAGATGTTTAAATGGGTCCAATAGGTGAATGAAACTGTTTTGAAAACTAATGCACTGAATCGAGCCCACAGACTTAAATTCTTCTCTTTCTTTAAGCAGTGCGGAATGGCAACCAGTGAAACCAACCATTATCCGCAGGTTTTCCCCTACGGGTGGAAAGCTTTGAGAATATCATTCATCACTGGAAGAGTTTCTGCTGCAGCTGACAGTAACA
>JBAMIG010000013.1:11059442-11072815 GCA_037177335.1 Kiunga ballochi | reverse complement strand
TGGTTTAAAATGCATTTTAGAGATGACATTTTTTATCTTTTTGTCCATTATATATGCTTTAAATAGCAACTTGTTCACAGGGTATCACTACTTAGTATCCCGACATAAAAAGGTCTTCAGTCAATCATAAAAAACTCTTAAAATGGAAGATCAATAACAAATATAACCATAAGTAGATGTTTAAATGGGTCCAATAGGTGAATGAAACTGTTTTGAAAACTAATGCACTGAATCAAGCCCACAGACTTAAATTCTTCTCTTTCTTTAAGCAGTGCGGAATGGCAACCAGTGAAACCAACCATTATCCACAGGTTTTCCCCTACTGGTGGAAAGCTTTGAGAATATCATTCATCACTGGAAGAGTTTCTGCTGCAGCTGACAGTAACAAACTCAGATTATCATGTCTAATCAGATAATAAAATAGGATAAGGCTAATAAAACGATAAAGCTTCGGAAAAATTTGTTGAGACAAATGTATTTTAAGAAATATGCAAAAGTTTCTGAAGTACAGAAAAAAAGGCAGAATTTATCAAGTAGGAACAAAGCAGCTTAAAATATGCATTTCAATATATCCACCCTGCAATGATGTCACAAACCAGTTCAACCATTTTCACACTTCAGCTGACTGAACAGCAAATAACGCACTAGCTGGAGACCTTTATTCCTCCACTTGTTGCACCAGTGCATGAGCATGTGAACACACACACACATACAATAGAGACATAATGAAGCACAGAGACATAGAGACAGCAGACGAGACTCTCTGGCTTACCTCTGGGGTTTCTTCCCACGAGAAGCCCCCACCCTCCCCCGTGTCTCCCCCAGTTAGTGAGGATCTCTTTCTCTGTGTTGCTCCCGTTTGTCCTATTGCCCCCCGCCTCACGCTCCCAACCTCTCACCCTTGACCCTGGACTTTAACCCTTTAGAAAACCCCCTAGCACTGTTCCCCCACCTTTATTAAATGGAGCCCCCTATCCTCTCAAGCAGCCAGGCCATTCCCTGTCAGCACTATGACAACAGAGCAGCCAACACATAGATCGCTTTAATGCCGTTATTACACAAGACTCATCTGGCCTTTAAAAGCTTCACATCACAGCTTTGGATCCTGAGAGCTTGAGAGCTGCCTGAAACATAAACATGACACCCCCACAGAAATGTGTCGGTGAATGCACAACCAAGTGCCTAATAAGTAGCAAATATAGGAAAAGGATGGAAGCTAGTGGTATTGTTTTACAACCAGTCCTGTTTGGCCTCTGCAAGAGTGGAACATTTTATCGCTTTATTGCTTTAAACACCAAAAGGCAATGCTCCAGCATAGCAGACTTTCATATCCTGTCCATCATATTCAACATTAAAAACCATTTGTGGCACTATTTGATGTGGTAGTTTCTACATGAATGTCCATGTCTAGATGTTCACACTGTCAGTGATGTGTTTTGTGCATGGGCCATCGCTCAAACAGTGAGAATTAAAACTTTTCACTGCTGAAAATCATGTATGAAAAATTGCATGTAAGAGACTCTCTTATAACTCTGCATGCAACCTCTTTTCTCACCATTCAGCCCAGATAAGAGGATAAAGATAAAGATTTTAGGGATTCAGATGAAATGACTTCGATAAAAAATTTTATTCTGAAAAGTTTATTTTTCCTATGGATGTGATTTTTGCATCTCATATGTATAAGTTTTTCTCATGCCTTGCTTTAAGCGTTGTTCTTGAACACTGAAGTGAGTAAAGTGAGAATTCCTCAAAGTTAGACATATAAGGAAGGAGTCAGACCCACACAGGAGCATGTTTTCTGCTGCAGAAAGCGTATTCTTTTCTCCAGATGCTCTGCTCTTATTTTACTTGTCTTTTAAGCCGGGGCTACTCCACTGTTACAGTATTGTTTTCCCATACTGAAGAGGTCAAAAGCTAAGATGACTTATGAGGCCTGTTGATGGTGCAGCTACAACATCCATACTGACTGATCTGTCCTCTGGTCTGTGTGTGGTTACAGGGCCAAGCTGTTTTTCAGACAGAAACATCTGGATTTCCTCTCCCCTAAAGCTGCTGTTAGCTGGTATTTTTCCTTGTAGCAAACCAACACTGAATGACAAAAAAATTTAAGAAAAAGCATGAAATGCATGCACGACAAAATCATATCAGTGCTGAACTGAATAGATCTAATTAAATGGACTTTTTAAAAATTAAGGAAAATGAAAACTCTCTCATAAAACCTCCAAACTGTTTGAGTCTGAAGAAAACAACCTCCCCTGATATTCTCCCTGAGATATTGGGTTTCCTGCAGCTGTCGCCTTAGAAAAGCTCAGCTAGCGCAGATTTTCATCTGCTTGGCAGAAGTGTCTCTTCCTGTCTATCAAGCTATTCTCTGGAGGATAATAAGCAGATAATGCAAACTTTCACTTGGAAAGCGTTCCTCTTGGCCAGGAAAAGGACTCCTGGCAAGAGAGGGTGACTCCTCAAACTATTAAAATGTCCCACCACATACAACAACAAAAACATCAATGAGTCATGTGCATTTTCTGCATCACAAGAAAGACAAACAACAAGCTTGGAGGAGAAATCTTCACAAGATTTGTGACAAAATTATGATTGAAGCTCAACTTATCTACAAAGGGATTGTGCACACTAACATAAAGAGTTTCATGCGTATTCATTTAAACTGCTGCTTAATTCATCCCAAGTGTTGTGTTTGGCTGCATCCCAGTGGTCCCAGGCAGTCTGGCACAGCTCTTCATATGAAGACCATTTTTCATTGGGGATCTAGGGTACCCCAGATGCTTTTGTCTTACGGTTGTTTAGCAGCTGCGTTAAAGGGCTGAGGACAAAGACCTATCTGTGGAGGATTGAATACACTCAGTGGGCACATGGCCAACAGCTCAAACCTATAGGCTCCCACCGTTGAAAAGCAGACTAATACATTCTGCTCTCAGTCCTGACAGGGAACCTTACAGGGAGGTAGGTTTAGGAGGCCCTCTATTTCTTCTCAGATCACCTCATTTTGCATGTGCTGCAGTTGTTTAAAGCTCCCAAATCATTTTCTGCACTCCAAAATTAAACCCCATTCTTTCAAATCATGGACTGATGTAATCTGTGTGAATGCTAAATACATTGTGAGAGTAAGACTACGGGTTTTTTTTGTTTCACACTGAGTAAACAACCATTACGCCTGCTTTTATCTGACTTTTAGATGCATTTATAAGTAGCAATGATCAAATGACTGCAATAGAAGTAGGAAGGCTGTCTAAAGGCTGATTTGAGCACTGGTGAGAATGCAACCTTGGTTGCAAATACCAACTTTCAATGAGCTTGCCGAGGCACACATGCAAGAATAAGCATAGTTCATTTTCTCCTCGTAGAAACACATGTGGCAACTGAAACAGCGACATGGAGGCGTTGAAAGTGATTGCTGTAATTGTGTACAAAAGATGATGAGACTGGCCAGTTCTACCTTCCTGCAAGACAGAAAGCAGCTTGTTCCACAGGCCGATTCCTGTGGTATAGTTTAAAAAGAAAGAAAAACTAAATAAAAAAAGTTTCCAATTAACTAAGCAATCCATGAAATTACACTGTAACCTACACACTGCATTGGACAAGCATAGACCATATGACACAATGTAATGTTGTCATACTGTCAAAGTTACAGGTTTGTCTACTACTGATTCTTACTGGACTGGTTCTAAATGCACAATAGTTTCCAGAACAATGAGACTGGCACAATTATAAGCATTTAAGAAGGATTTTATCAGCTTCTTAAAACGTGATTCAAGGCACTACTTGTGGTTTCAACACAGCATAATAGAGGACAAGACATGGAACATATTACTTAGCTGTAACATCCTTTAATCAACCAAACATGTCCAGCTATAGCCTGGTTGTCAGTTTAAGGGTTTTCTAAGAGGGTTGGAGATATTTAATGGTCTCCATGGCTGATGTGCTCAAAATAAACTCATGTGATGAGTCATCGAACAGCAATCTGACAGAACTGAATCACTTCAAAACTGTTCCACATGTTCACGCTCACTGGCAGACCTGCAGTAAAGCATTAAAGCATCACAAACCCACTTATTTTGGCAGTCGAAACAAAACTAGGACTGTATTTGCTTTTGTGTTGTTGTTGTCTTATGGGGCCTACAGTCCACTTTAGTCCACAGATTTATACGTTTGATAACTTTGATCTGTAAAAAGTTGATTTATTTTACTGAGGAGCCTTGCATCTTCTTCCCTGCCTTTCACAACTAAAAAAGGCAAAGTGAGCCCCCCTGAAATAACTCCAGACTTTACATTGTAATTTCTTCAACTAGCCATGCTTTGCATGCACACTATGGTGACAGGATATGAGTTTTTAATCTCTAGGACCATATCTTGTCCATCAGAGCGAAAGCATTAGATACTGAGAGTTTCTCACAGATGTCTGACCAGCCGTTGTGTCCAGCACTGATCAATAACTCTTCAACACTACATGCATTATGATCTATGCATTTATTTACTTCAGACAAATAAGGACAGATAGCCGTTCTGGAAAATATTATTGTTATTTCAGACAATGAAAGAGAAAGTATATGAAAGCATTTTAATCTGGTTATTTCTGGTCTGTGGAGAATGTGGTTGTCTAAAGACACAGATAGCAGAAAACACTGCAGCCGGCCTATGTGCCTGTTGGATCGACTCGTAAATGCTCATCAGCTGCAGCAACTCTTTGCTCACCCTGACCTATTATTTCCCCCACGAGCCTTCTGGAACAATCATATGACTGTGAACAAAACACTGAAGCAAAGAGACACTCCACTATAAATGATCCCCATTTTTCTCTGCAAACATGAACTCATGTCGGGCTCAAGAGGAAATTGCACATGTCACTTTAATGATGTTGACACGTGCTCTCTCCAGTCTGCAGTAAGATAAAGGCAAGATATTATCTTAACCTTATTTGATCCAAAACAAGGGTTCAACTGCTAAAGCATACCATAAAAGCAGTGTTTTTCCTTTACACAGGGACTATTTTTTACATGCAGTTCTCTTTTTAAGCATAGCAAAGTGACTGCCTTAATTCTAACAAAGTGGAACTCGCACAGACCTCCTTGTGCTGCTCAGTACTTTTACTAAAACTGACAGCACACATCCCAACGCAGAAACTTCGGTGTCATTCTTGTCGCAATACTCAAAGGATCCCTTTGTCGTCGGAGGCGTTATTAGCTCAGTAAATTACCATTAGCATCTGGCAGACCTGCAGAGCTGGAGGAACGTAGAAGAAATTAAAGCCCAGAGAGGAATAAAGGAGATTTAAAGAGAAAAAGTGGAGCAGGAAGAGAAGATGAATACGGTCTTAAATGAGCTACAGAAGGACTTTTTCAGAGCCTGCATAGTTGCAGTAAGTACTATATGCGCCTCATCTGTTGTACAATCACCAAAGATGCTCAGTCTTTAGCAACGCCAAATGGACAGAAGCCCAGAAATCATCAAACTATGAAAGAAACTACCTCATTATGGAGGATCTTTGCTGCAATTAATGATAGCAAATCAAAAGCAATTTAGGGATTTTTGATGAGGACAAAAAATGTGAGTTGAGTCTTAAAGGGTTGGCACACATTTCATATGGACTGAACTGCATTACAAATTGGAAATTCCAAGAAGACTTTCTTTATTAAGTTATTAAGAAAAAGTCATTAAAGCAGACAGCAATAACTTCTGCTTTAGGACATCCCTAAGTGATATTTTCTGCAATCCTGTGTTCCTTTGCTAATCTTGGGAGCAGCAGTGTGTGTTTGTGACCTCCGATTTGCCTCGCAGCAGTAAAATCACAAATTAGCGAAAAGTAGGAAGAAATTATCCGTCTGTTGTTGCTCTGCTCATCAGCTGTCAAGCTGTTGATTCCATGAGAGCCAGATTGTCCTCAGTGGTCAGGCTTTGGCTGCTAGGGGTCTTTCCTCTCCTCTGACTCAGGATGCAGGGTCACAGCACATAGAGTTCACCACATGAGTCTGCTACAGTTGTCACTGATGTTACAGTTTCCAGACATCCTATTTTACACAGAGCAGGAATGTGTATCACTAACACACAGCTGACAACAGCTCAGAAACACTTTGAATGACCCGAAGGTCATGAATGTATTTCTTTCCTCTTAAAACTAACACAAACACACCTTGAGTTCAGCTAAAGAACTACAGCAACATCTTAAGTTAAATGCAATTTCTTCCACTTTTAATTTTATTTAAAAAAAAAACATTATGCAGCATTTGGAGCTGGTTTGAACCCAAGCTTGATGTTCAATAAGAACACAAAAGTGAATACAAAACCAGCAAGTAAATCTTCCTATGTTGCAAACACTATATCTACAAGCTAGCATTCTCCGATTGCTCTTAGTCAGATTACAAATATTTAGGAGCTCTAATGTGACAATTTCAGCAAATACTGCCAACTGTCCCCAAAAGAACCAACACCAAATGAGTTTTCTGAAAATAGATGGATGCCAACTTATCTTTCCACAGTTTTCTCTCAAAGCCAACATGCAGTTAAATCATTCAGAGCGCGGATGGAGAAGAATCTCTCAGATATGTGGGCTCTATAGCTGAAGGTTGCCATTAACTCAAATAAAACATGAATTCTTCATTAAATGAACCATGTCTTCACTTCACAGCTCCACGCAACAATCACATCCTGTTTATTTTGGGTTAGACTACGTCTCAAACACCAGTTAATGTGTCTCTTTTTGCAGCTATTTCACATAAAACACAGCACTGTGTCCAGACTGAGCTTTAAAAGCGACAAGTCTCCTCATGTGCACAACAGGCTACACTTTTTTTTATGAGAGGGGCTTTGGAGAATATTTGGATACAAAATGGGAGCTTTAGTGAGCAGACAATACACAAAGGTTGATTGCTATGCACAGTAATATCCTCTATGAGACAGTCAGTAAGGGTCTGTGGGGAATTAGTTCACAGGGCATCCGCTATGAAACTTACAATTCAGTGAACTTCTCTTTCTACGTTGAGAGCCGCTGAAGTTGCACAAAGGAACAGCTCCAAATTAGGAGCACAAAGACGCTTCTGTGAAGGTTTCAGAGTGAATTAATGAGCACCGATACACTTTCTCACAATGTTCTTCCCTATATTCTCAGCTCCACTGTGGCAAACAGCACAAACTATTAAAAGCTTTCCCAGTTCAGCAGCTCATATCTATTGAATCACCATCACTGCAGTTTTATTGTTTGACTCAAGTGTTGATCCTTTCACAGAAAAATTGAAAGATCAGGCTCTAAACCTATTAAATAAGAGGTAACAGAATATCCAAAGACAGCATCTCAGCCTTCCCATGAACCCCACACTCCCAAGTTGGGAGCACAGATGGCCAACACTTGTAACTCATTTAAAGATGGAACAGGCTCACTCAGCAATTCAGTTTGCATGTGTAAGCTCTGGCATGACAAATTCACAACATGCATGCTTTTCAGCTTCATAGCATGTTGCTTCCAGAAACTTTTAATCACCATTTATCAGCAAATCACAATGCGTTATTCATTTCAGAACAATGTAGATTGTAACCTTTCACCATAAAGGAAATCATTGCGGAGCACTCAGTCAGTTCTGACCACAAATGATCAATAGAGACTGATAATGAAGGGCGTGGCCAACTTTGAACTAAACTTTTAAAAAATATTAATAGGAATATTAGAAGCCCTTTGGAGATACAATGAAAGACAAGCTGACATGGACTTAACGCATCCGCAGGCTCGCTGAGAGTGGACTGAAGGAATCCCCATAATCTCCCTAATCGCTTTCTTCAGGTTGCTTCAGCAGGCTGCTCTAATACCGATTCATACGAAACCGGGTCAGGTAGACAGACTGCTTCCACAATCCCACAAGCAGTCAAACTTCCGTACGGTTTGAAACAATCTACGCGCCCCGAAAGTTGGTGCGCCAAAACGTTCCGTGAAGCGCGCCGTTTTGTTGAAAAGTGTGACCAATGTCTGTCAGGTTTTTAGGTTAAAAACTTACCCATCTTATTCGCAAGTTTCCGAAAGCGCACCGAGTTCAGAGCGATGAGCTGAAAAAGTTTGAACCCCAGCTACACTGATGCCGCGTCCAGAGATGCACACTGGCTTTGGCTGCTCCAACGCTCAATGCTGTGTCCCTTTGGAGAAAGGCAAACTGGCTGACGTCACCGCAGTGGGGATTACTGATGGGAGGACGGCGCTCGCGCAGCCTGCCCCTTCCTCACCTCCTCAAGAAGTTCAGCTCGTCTCTTCCGTCATGTGCGCAAAGTGCGCAAAGTCCAGTAAACATCCAGCAGACACAGCGGGGTTATCGCAAACGTTGCTCCCATGGCTTTTTGATAAACAACGAAATGAAATAATCTTATTGAAGGTCAAAGGCCACCATAGCACAGTTGCAAAAAGCTTAATAAATTGGTAACAAATTTGCGCCGTTTGTGTTACTCACAGACAAAAATAAGTCATTTGTGGGTATGCCTTCATAATGAAATGTGTAGCAGCATTCTTAAAATAATACAGAAATATTACATATAGAGTATAAACAAACATATTCTGAAAAGAGGCATAATGATTTCACTGCAAAGAGACAAAATATTCTAATGAACAAAAGAAACATCTCATAAGATTAAAATATTATGAAATATTGACACCACTTATTAGTCATTTCAGTAAAACCTATATATCATATAGATCCATTACACATTTAGTGAAACATTTCAACCATTCATTCTTTGAAATTTGGATATTGAAAACCCAAAATGCAGTCGCATTTGTCCCAAACTTCAGTCTTGGAAAGCCATGCTGTCAGACCCTCATCAACTAATTAACTCAAAACACCTGCAAAGGTATCCTGAGCCTTTAAATGCTCTCTCAGTCTGGGTCAGATGACTACACAATCACGAGGAAGACTGCTGACTTGACAAATATCCAGAAGACGATTATTGACACCCTCCATAAGGAGGGAAAGCCACAAACATCCATCCATCCATTTTCAGCTGCTTATCTGAGGTCGGGTTGGGGGGGCAGCAGCCTAAGGAGGGAAGCCCAGACTTCTCTCTCCCCAGCCACATTCACCAGCTCATCTGAGGGGACCCCGAGGCGTTCCCAGGCCAGCCTGTCCTGGGTCTCCCCCAGGGCCTCCTTCCACAGGGACGTTCCTGGAACACCTCACCTGGGAGGCGTCCAGGAGGCATCCTACCCAGATGCGTGGGCCGCCTCATCTGGCACATCTCAATGTGGAGGAGCAGCAGCTCTACTCTGAGTCCCTCCCAGATGGCCGAGCTCCTCACCCTATCTCTAAGGGAGAAAAAGCCACCATGCAGAGGAAGCTCATTTAGGCCGCCTGTACCCGGGATCTCATTCTTTCGGTCACAAGCAATAGGTGAGAGTGGGGACATAAAGTGACCAGGAAATCAAGAGCTGAGCCTCCCAATTTACCACGTCAGACCAGTGCAGTGTCCTCATTACTGCAGACGCAGCACCAATCTGCCTGTCGATCCATTCCCCCCCACTTGTAAACAAGACCCCCGAGATACTTAAACTCCTCCACTTGGGGAAGGACCCCATCCCCCACTCACACAAGGAGGGAGAGCTACAAACAGTCATTGTTAAAGATGCTGGTTGTTTAGAGTGTAGTATCCAAGCATATTAATGAAAGGTTGAGTAAAAGGAAAAAGTGTGGTAGGAAAATGTGCACCAGTAAAAGGGATTACCGCGGCCTGAGAGGAATGTCAATTCAATTCAATTCAACTTTATTTATATAGCACCACTTCATGATAGTGTCATCTCAGGATGCTTCCCATCATATTCAGTCAATTCAACAAATAGCCTAGAGATAAGGGAAACCATAAGATGGCATCGAATCTTGACTTTGATCTAATCCCCAGCCTGAGCAAGCATGAGGCAACAGTAGGAAGGAAAACTCCCTTTTAACAGGAAGTCAAAACCTCCAGCTGAACCCGGCTCAGGGAGGGCAGCCATCTGCCTCGACTGACTGGTGTGGAAAGACTGAATAACATTGAAACAACATTAACACTGCAGCTTTTATCCAACAAGACCAAGCAGAAAGAGAAGAAATAGGTTAATGATGTCATATGTCAATCCAAGGAAGATAGCAGAGAATGTAAAAAAAGCTCTAATGTCAGGCAACATCCTTTCAAGAATTTGGGAGAGCTTCACAAGGAGTGAACTGAAGCTGGACTCAGCATATTAGGAGCCACCATGCACATCGAATTCTAGACATGCGCTACAAATGTTGCCTTCCTCGTGTCACCAAATTAACCAAATGAGGACAAATTACTTAAATGGCAGGGAGGGGGACAAAAACACTGCAACAAGTTCAGTAAAATGACTTTCTAATGCAAACATTTCCCCTCATAAAACCTTTCATTCATCAGTTGCCATGTGTCATAATGAATCATCTTCTTGTCTTAATACATTTTTATCATGTAATAATTACACCCAAATAAAAGAAGACATCCTTCCTCTACCCAAGACCTCCACTGAAGGCAAGAATAACCCACATTACCCACACATTTGTAGCTTTAAATTCATTTTCAGTGGATAGGAAACCAAACTGTCCTTTTGAAAACACGTCTATATGAGTATTCTCATATTAACACTACCTCTCATGCTTGACATTACTTCTGTGGGCTGCGATAAAAGGCAGCTTTTCACAAAAGCAGGGCTTTTAAAGAAACAAAACGAATCACCATCAACCCAGTGCACTGGTATCCGGTATCCAAGGAGGTCTGAGCACCCCCTAATCCAATCCCTTCTTTTCATCGCTGGCCAAGTAGGCAATTCTCAATGGTTTGTTTCATGGTCAAACAGGGCATCCTCCCAACATGACAAACACAAGAGTGGCCCAAAAGCAAATATTTAACCAGTCATCTTCAGAACCAAAACAGCAGTACCAAGTTTTATTAGACGGTATCGGTTTTGTGTTTGATTTTTTCTCTCTGTGCAAAATTGATTTGTTCCGTTTTCCATAATCAAAGAAAACTTGAGTTTTCTATTTATCATTTAAACTTCTTTTACATGCAAATCTGTTTGAGTGAATGTGTAAAAAAATACAACAATCTTAATTCTTTTTATTGTGTAAACTGTAGGCACTTCATCGTAGTGATTAGCTGATATAACAGAAATCTATTATCAGAAATTTGCATTATTAGAATTATATAGTGTCACAGTCACCATCCATGCTCCTCTTATGTACATTTGTGTCTCTTTGTGTCTGTGTGTGTGTGTGTGTGTGTGTGTGTGAATAGAGGATCTGCATGGGAACGTTCCAGCAATGCGGTGGCAGGCATCAGGCACAGCAGCTGGCAAACAGCAGGCATTCAACTATTATTGGGGAGAACCACTGAAAAGCAAAACCCTTCAGATAAAATCTCTCTATCTGACATTCTCCTTTACAATCATGTCATGATATATTTCACTTTATGCAGTCATGCTAAATAAAAATGCTCTTTTACTTAGGTTTTTATCTTCAGATTACATTAGGTACATTTTGAAACGCTATAGTTATTCTGTTGGTTATATTTATTTTATGTAAATAAACAAGAAAAAGTTAGAAAAACATAACCTCCTTCTTATTTGATCTTTAAATAAATACAACCTGACATAAACATTATGGGGTAAAATTGTTTTTTTAAAACAAACATAACTAATATACTAAAAATAAGAAAGAAAAACAACACATGCCCTCTGAATTGTTTGCACTTTGGCAGTAATCACTTGATATAAATATTTTCAATGTGATGCAATAATACTCTCATTACTATTAAAGAACTCTTCTTTCCAACATTGCTTCAGATCATTTAACTTTGAAAGAGTTCATTTTGCACATCATTTAAGTCAGATTAATGCAAAGAAACACTTTGATTCCTTTTATCTATAAGTCATTTCTTATAGATTTATTTCCATATTTCACTAGTGTCCTGCTCAATGATCAGGTTTCAGCTAAGAGTTTGCTGACCAGGTCCTGTGGCTTCAAAGTAAGCCCACATCATCACTCCTCCATATGCTCTGACAGCTTTTACAGCGGGTTTGTGCCGATATGTGATGTTGTTTCAGCAAACAGGGTGCTGTAATGTCCAAACATCTCCGCTTTCGTCTTGTCTATCGTCCATTCGAAGGACATTTCTCCAGAGGAAAACCTAAGCTGTGTTGCCATGTTATTTTTGAAGAGCAAAAGGTTTTCTCTTGCTAAGCTGGTCAATGGGTAAACAGGCCATATTTGTTCAATCATTGTCTAATTTAATTTCACATTTAAATACATTAACTGAGTCTGCGATGCAACTCTCGAGTTTTTTGCAGTCTCTTTGAGCATCACATGGTCTTATATTTGGGGTTAACTTAAAAAATTATAGCTGCATCCAGTAAAGGGAACACTGTTAACTGTTCTTAATCTGTTCCACCTTTTAATCTATTTTGCACGGTGATGGACTGCAAGTTATTTTGAAATAGTCTTCCTAAAAGGCAGGAACAACTGCTTTTCTGAGATAACTGCTGGGGTCTTTCTTCCTGGAGATTGTGCACCTTTATTTTGTTTAATCACTGTAAACTGTCAAACGCTCTGCTTTTACTGAGTTGATCACACTTAATGATAATCAGTTAAGTGTATTTAATTAGCACTATCAGGAGTAACTGGCTATGGCTACTCTTAATCATGGAAGTATTATGGCTGTACTTGAGTTTTTAAGTACAGTTGTTGCTTAGCTTTTTCTAAATAATGAGCGTGTCATGAGGTTGCATTTATCCAATTAGTAAACCTTGTAAAGGCCAATGCAAGAAAAAACAGGGTGGCAGAAAGGCCATTACTGGCCAGCTTCAGACAGGCATGACTGACTTCTTTGGGTAATTTTTTGTGGATTCTTCACTGCTAAGATGTCTTCCCTCTGGGGATAAACACAAAACAAGATATAAAAATAACTAAACTGTTAAATGTTAACATTTTATAATAATAATAATGATAACATTACAGGGGATTTTTTTTCCTTAAAAAGGAAACTAAATATCTTACTTTTTTGTGTAATTAATCCACATTTGTCAGAAAATTGCCAGATCTTTATTTTTGCAAACTGGGGGGAGTATTTTATCTGTCTTCTAGTCCTCGTGGTTCCCATCAGAAAGAATGAGAAGTGTGGAATAGGTATCTATGCGACCTGAAATTACTTGCATTTACAGCAAATTTCTATCCAATTTATATTTTATTGTCCAGTTGCAGTAATATGGTTATGTACTCATGTTTGTCACTTTTTCTTTTTTAATTTGGGGAACTTCACACTGGCATCTGTTTTATCCTGTTGAAGCAGACGTGTTTGGATCACTGTGTTAAGGCTTTTATTAAATCACTGTGATCATGTGACCAAAGACA